>OY720588.1:3638845-4245319 GCA_963151315.1 Nymphalis c-album
TCCCACGGATTTTTCATTTAAATTACTCTGTAGTTTACTCGGTAGGTGGTAGAATTTATGCGAGCTCGTCTACCCAGGTGAGGTAGGTACCACCCACTCATCAGATATTCTACCACAAAACATCATTACTTGATATTTTTGTGGTCCGGTTTGATGGGTGAGTGAGCCAGTTTAATTACAGCCACAAGCACATAGGCTCGTCCGCCTATACTATAAAAAAAAAACTTTATTTCATCATAATTGTTTTTTACCGTGAAAGTAAATGTAAGTAAAAACTATCTTCCGCCTCGAAGGCCTCGTGTGTGTTCACGGTTAAAATGTGAAAGTTAAATAATTGATGTCGATCGAATTTTTATTTCAAAACGAGGTTAGCGCCGGACTGTTAACAGATATATTAAGGAGTCTGCCGAATATGAATACGGATACTTTGGGAATAATAAAAATTAAGGTTATTTCATTTATATCGACTTTCATTACAAGTTATTTTGATACCAATGTTATTACTTTTACGAAAGTGCTTTTTTTTTTCGCCTTTTTAAAGGACATGATTAATAAATAAATTTCTGTATGTCGGTTTGCATAGGTATCAAATCTAAGTCACACAAATTAGTTGTGATGTTTTATATTCGTGAATAAATTGCTATAAATAAAAAAAAACTTAAAAAAACTCGCCATTACAATAGAATAGACGTAGATATTTTCATAAAATCCTTTGGTAAGATTACATACATACATTATAAGATACATAATAATTTGAACTTATCGCTAGTATTTAATAAATACGGACGAAGCCGCGGTCGGAAAATAGTAGTTTTTTTATATTGTATAACAATACTAGAAGATTTATTTAAAAAAAGAAAATTGTTTTTCTTCCACTAGTTACTTTGTGTTTACATTGGCTTTGATTATTTATTTATGTAAAATTGCAATATTTGTAACGCATTAGTTCAGTGATTCGAAATTCAAATAAATATTTTATGGAGGGAATTTATAAATTGCAAAAAAAAAAAAAAATTAGGTCACCCAGAGATATGGACGATGATCGTACGTTTCTCCGTAAATCTTAATTCAGATGATGACCAATGTTTATTTTCGCGCTTTCCGTATCGTCGGACGTCGGTTTTGAATGAATATCGGTGTGGAGTGCGTTGCACTTATTTCTGCTATTTTTTGCCGTGATTCACAAAATCGTAACCTTGCCCCGAGCGAACGGATTCGTTCATACTCGTACGAACAATCGTACTTATAGCGAAAGCGCGATTGTTTCAGTAAATTATCTATAAAAGATATGGATGTCGCGCGTTATTATATAGACATATTAAGGTCCTCCAGACCGATTTTGGCCACGGCGGCCAATCTCAAGAGAGATTAGCCAACTGCGCAGGAGATATTATAGTGTACAAGTGTGTGCGCAAACACAGGTGCACTCTCTTTTCCTTGGCTCTCATAATCCAATGGGACGGCAGTCCGACACGACCGGAAAGAGTTCAGGCGCAGGACCAACGGCTTAACGTGCTTTCCGAGGCACGGGAGTGTACACACTACCAACTTCCAGACTCCGGGCTGCTACTGAGAATTTTCTGAAAGAAAACCCCAATAACTATTTATTAGCCCGACCTGGGAATTGAACCCAGACATATACGCAATATACATATAAAGAATAAGCTATATGTATATAAACATATTAGTTATTTATTTTAAGCTAAGACATCAATCGGATTACTAATGTTCGCATGAACTGCAATAAAACAAATAAAACATGCATGCACGTTCGCAGAATAAGAATAGTTTAGATATACTGTTCTTATGTTAAGCATTTTGTTCTGACAATATTTAATTAAAGTTTTTAAAGTAAAGAAAGTTTAATTATAATTACGCAAAATATAAATTTACTAGGCTTATATTTTTTTTATAAATTTAATTTTAATTGCAAGCAAACGTTCCATTAAATAAAAGTATCGTCCGAAGTATAGTATTGCGCAATAGTCACCTTTCCCGGCTATTTATTTCCAGATATGAAAGATACTTTTTTTTATTGTTAGCTAGGTTGACGAGCATATGGGCCACCTGATGGTAAGTGGTCACCAACGTCCATAGACAATGGCGTTGTAAGAGATGTTAACCATGGTCTCTGTAACTGTGATCATGCGAATTAAGATGTTATGTCCCTTGTGCCTGTAATTAGACTGGCTCACACACCCTTAAAACCGAAACACAACAGTACCAAGTACTGGTGTTTTTCGGTAGAATATCCGATGCTCGTCTGGGTGGTACCTACCCAGACGAGCTTGCACACAGCTCTACCACTAAATATACTATTTTCTTCATAAGTCGATTACCATTAAACTTCTTCCTTAGTAACATTTTTTTGTGTACCTAAAAGCTCTTAATGTTATGTAAAAAAATATCGTAAATTGAATTTTCCAAAAATGTCAAAATAATAACCGTTTGGGAACTAGGTACTAGAGTGAGGTATATGACAGCTGTCCGACGGTCCGACGGTCGTCTATTTGATTATAAAAGTATGTAGTAATGTCAAATGAAACAGTGAAATAAAGAGTATCAAGTCTTTCCTACTATACAAGTTGGAGGAGGAGGTGGAAAAGGTGCGCTCGGCGCACGAAGAGTTGGTGGGCTCGTGCGAGCGGCGCGAGCGCCTCGAGCGAGCCGCGCGCGTGCGCCTGCAGGCCGACTGCCGCCGCCTGCACGACCTCAACCGGGCGCTCAAGCAGCAGGCGAGTAGCGACGATCTGCTTTGTTCTAAGCCATAATGACCCACCCAGCCGCACGTGTGGGGCCTCAGAAGCCATGGCCGAAAACAGAATGTACCGGCGCCGTCTCTGATGGTAAAAAAAGATAATATATCTTACTCGCGGTGCATGCTGTCAAATCGCTACCATTAAATAACGCCATGGGACGTTTCATTTGTGACATGTCACCCAGAAATATATATTTTATATCCTATAAATATTTACAAGATTTATTAACCATGTTATAATAAATATTAATTGAATACCGCAGGTGGAGCTGCTGTCGCAGGGCGTGCGCGCCGAGGGAGACAGCAGCAGCGAGACGCTACGCAAGGAGCTGCAGAGCAGGGAGATGCTGATCGCGCAACTGATTACGCAGAGTAAGAACATAATTTTTTTTTTTTTTTTTAACTTGGGGACATTATTCACACACGGCCATCTGATCCCAAACTAAGCAGAGCTCGTACTATGGAAACCAGACAACTGATATACTACATATACTACTTTTTCTTTTGTAAATACATACTTATATAGATAATTACACCCAGACTCAGGACAAACAGACATGTTCATGCACACAAATGTCTGTCCTGGGTGGGAATCGAACCCACGACCTGCGGCGTGAAAAGCAAGTGTCTTACCAACCACGCCAACGGGCTCGTCAAATAAATAATTAATTAAGATAGAGTAGTTTATAATAAACATTTTTTCTTTCTAATATCATATACTTAAAACGCTTCAAAATTTGATACTTTTTAATAGAAGTAGAAAATAAATTTTGGACTGGGCTTGTAAACAGAGCTACAATAATTGGTTAATAAACTTGAAGTTTTTGTCTATTGGTGTTACAAATTTTTTAATAAAAAGTGGTACGGTCAGCAAAATAAATCTCAATTTACCTTTTTCCAATACCGCATACCATTGGTTAAAATACACTTTGATCGAAAATAATAACAATGGAATGAATTCAAGAATAAATTACTATCACAGTGAGCATGTAGCGAATTAAAGTTTACTCACAAATTGTTGTTGAGTTGTCGAGTTGTACGTGACTGTAATGTAAGTGTTTTCGTGGGTGACGGCGCGTGCGCAGACAAGGAGCTGGCGTGCGCGAAGGAGCGCCAGGAGATCGAGATGGCGGCGCAGCGCGCCACGCTGCAGGAGCAGCGCACGCACATCGACATCCTCGACACCGCGCTCACCAACGCGCAGGCCAACGTCGTGCGCCTCGAGGACGAGGTGCCGTCTCTTACGTACCCGCATGAGATTACAGTTCATTCAGATTCAGTCAAAGTTTACATCTGTCACGTCACCTGGTATTAAGATAATGTTTAGTGTTACTTGAAGTATATAAGCAATGATACATGTCGTGTGTCGGTGTGCGCGGGCAGTGCCGGCACGCGGGCGGGTACGTGGAGCGCGTGCTGGGCCTGCAGCGCGCGCTGGGCTCGCTGCAGCAGGCGTCCGACCGGCGCGAGCACACGGAGCGCAAGCTGCGCGCGCAGCTGGAGACCGAGCTGCAGGCGCTGCGCGCGCGCGAGGGCGGCGCGCCGAGCGCGGGCGGGGGCGCGGGCGGCGAGGCGGGCGCGGAGCCCGAGCTGCGGCGCGCGCTGCGCGAGCGCGACGAGCGGCTGCTGGCGCTGGAGGGCGAGTGCGCCAAGTGGGAGCAGCGCTACCTCGAGGAGGCGGCGCTGCGCCAGGCCGCCGTCTCCGCCGCCTCCATACCCAAGTGAGACGACCGACTTTGTGGATTATTTATAATAGGGAAGTTCCTATACCGGGCCGCCCTATCGGACTTTACACGGATCTGCCGCGTAAGCTAGTTCTCGAGGTTAGCCGGGCCCAAAATTTGGTCCTAAAACTTCGTGCGTAGCAGATCTATGTATTTCTTTCTATTGAAGATATTTTTATGAAGATATCTAAACTCGTAGTGATCGTCCATTTCATCTTTTGCAGAGATGCGAAAATAGCTGCGCTCGAAAAGACGTCGGCCGAGTCGGAGAGGTTGATGGCGGAGGCGCGCAGCGAGAAGATTCGTCACATGGACGAGCTGCACTCCGCGCAAAAGATAGTGGCCGACCTCGAGAGCAGGTCAGTGTCGCTATAGGAGAAACGGGGAGGTATGAGATACACCGCCTTGAGCTTGGCCCTCTTGGTGGTGGGCGGGGCGCGGGACGGGTGATGCACTCGCGCACGAGACCACGAACAGACTCGGGTTCTGGAGGTTGGACTAACCATACGGTTAAATAGAGATGATATGTTTAAAAATTGTTTTTATTAATTCATATTTTAAGTATTTTTGTTTCTTACATACATGTTTAAAAAAATATCTTTGTTCATAAATTGAAACGAACTGATAAGACCGCCCTTCGTGTACTATCATTTTATAGTCTATATTATGATATTATAGTATGACTATTCTTAAGATTTATTCCTTGTGAGTTTGCAAAAAAAAACATTTAAATAAAATAATGTAATTGTCTAAAATAAAATAAAATAAAAAAGTTTTATAGAGTTTGCCGTTTTTTTTTCATCTTAATGATTGTATTTGAAAATGACTTATTTCAATTTTAGAGTCAAGGAGTTGGAATCGAAAGTAGCCGAGCGTGATGCTATGATAAAGGTGCTGCAGAAACACACGAGCGCGGCCTCCCTGCGGAACAACTCCAGTCGCGAGGAACTCGGTACGCATCATACGATATGTGTATATATATTTTCATTAATAAAAATCACTAACCTGAATCGGAGCAGCGTGCTAACCAGCAAATCTCCTCAAAGTGAGCGGAGAATTTAGCCAAACAGTGAAAATTTCCATGCATTATTGCATTTTGCGTGGTCGCATTACATACATTAAAAAAAATTGGATAAAAAACTATTGTATTCTAATTAGTCATTCACTTATTCAATTAGCAGTAATGTACTCGTATTTTAATATTAACTAGTATCTAACATAATATAATACGACTGAGCGTCATTATAAGTACGGTTCCGGTGTCCGCAGTGGGGCTGTCGGCGGGCGCGTCGTTCTCGTCGGCGGAGGGCGCGGCGGGCGGCGCGGCGGGCGCGCGCTACCGCCACCTCGCGCGCCGCAACTACTCGCCGCACGCCGACAGCGCCAGCGGTACGCACGCACCGCCTGCGCCACTCGTTATATTACACTACAACTTACAAACACTACGATATTCGTGCATTGACTCAACGGTGACCTATCGTTTATTCGCCAAATAAACATATCGATATTTAATAAAGGTGGACGTTCAGAGAGTCGTCTGCTCTTTGCGAGCATCATCGAACGTAATATTTAGAAATCGAATCTACAACTTTTACGTCGCTAGGTGGTCTGTGCACTTTAAGCTTTAAGTTTCCGAAATTACAAAACGTTCTAACAGTAAATGAATTATTACAGGATGTGGATTCGACAGCTCGTCGCTCCGACTGGAGGAGCAGCTGGCGGCACTGGAGTCGCGCCTGGAGCGGCCGCCCGTGCCCGCCGTGAGTTACCTCCCCGACGCTCCCCACGTGCACTCTCCCCACGTGCACTCTCCGCACTCCTCGCATTCCTCGCACTCCTCGCACTCATCGCACTCCCGCCCGCATGCCAACTACTACTGACACACACACACACACTCCAACAAATGTACCATTACCCAAACAGTTCTGCTGCATCGACCAATAGTGAGCACGGGCGAACGCACGCTAATAAGAAATTCATTTATGTGACAGAAAAAATTATCAATCCGTCGCTGCGTTCACTAATGGTAAGGAAATACCGAACAAAAATTTATTAAAAACTTTATATTTTATATTTCTGTCTCAATTGAATCTGTATAAAGACAAAACATTTAAAACGAAAAATTGTGACTTCTAATTTCATTTCAACAATTTCTGAAAGAGTTAGACGTAATAACAATTATTTATCCATTGTGTCTAGTGTACACGTCAAGTGTTCCTAATATTGTTTCATACGTAAAAAAATATTTGAAACTATTCAATATTACACTAATCACTAATGTAACTTATTTAAAGATGAACGAATGAAGGTATTTTATTACGAAAGTCTAAATTTATATACTTACGTCGATGTTTTATTTATAATAATCTAATTGAACCTAAATTAAAAAAAAATGATATTCGATTTTTGTCTATGAATACAAGTGCGTACACAAAACGTACAATAAAAAGTCTGCATATGTGTAAAAAGCGTCGTAGCTAGGGACTGGCCAAGCGGGCGACTGCCAGTACGTCTCACGGGAATGCACTTTGCAGAACCACAGCCTGTAGACCCCTTTAAACTAAATAATATATTTGTTACACTCGTACAATAACAAAATTTTAAATGAGGACGTTCAATCACAGGCCCTAGCTACGACGACATGTGTAATTTATCATCTGTATCATATTTTTTAATTTGTCAGTACAGAAAATATATAAATCAGACATTCCAATAGTTCTGCCGTGTTGCATTAACATTCCTGATCAATATTATACTGTTAATAGTGTGTAGCTTTTGTGTTGTGTGGTTTTAGATTGGTTTGATATACTTTGTCTAACAATAAGCTTCTAACCGATGAATACAACTAAAAAAAAAACAAAAACTTCTAGGAATTATATTCGGCCAGTAATATCTTTTCATGTTTGTCATGTTTTTCGTGTAATAAATTATAGATTTAAACATTATATAATTTAAATTATTATATTTTTTACGCGTAATATTTGTACTCCTTTCTAAAATCGCGACTAAAGTGTACACTATTTCGTATTTAAATGTGAAATCTATGTATTTATCGTACTTATATAAAAATAAAAGACTGCATTGTCGATTTTAAATAATAATCGCGCAGTTTTGAAAAAATATTTATTGAAAATTGACAATAAAATAAATATTGCACAGATAAAAAATATAACTAATCAACTTCACCTTGTGCCTTATGCTAGCCTAACAATATAAAACACAAAATATTAAAATGTCGGTGCCAATATGAATTGTGTAGATTTTTAAGAATCTCTGTGGTATGCAAATGGAAATTAAACTCCACTAGTCGTTGTAATTCATTATTAATATAATACTAGATATATTTAAAAATATATAAATTTTATTTTTAAATTATACGTTTAAAAAAGTCCAAGGAATATGCTTATTATAACTGGATCGCAGCTGTAGTTATAAAGGATTGGTCACAAAGCACGCCAAAGTTAGAATAAAAATAACTTGTACGCTCGTTGTAAAATATTACTATTTGTTAGTAATTCTGTAATATGATGGATTTTCTATATAACTATTCGTATTTATTTTAGTCGTAATGTTAATTAAGCTTGTATCTACTTCTGTAGATTATCTATGTAAGTCTATAAATAAGTTTTCAGATAAAGGTTTGCTAATCTTTTTTATCTTTTTAAACAAAAGATAAAATTATGATGTATACAATCCGTCTTAATCGATTAACTCGTATATCTTTGTATGGTATAGTTCGGTGCATTATATATCTCGTGTGCCGAAACAGCCGACTGGAAGAGGCTTTACGAATAAGATCTTTATTTTGGCGACATTATACAATGTTTTAGTAAAGTTTTGTACTCGATATATTTTTAGATGGAGCATGTTTAATAATAAAAAAATGATGTTTTGTTTGTTGTAGTTTTAATTAATAATTCCTAATATTAGAAGCTTTTTGAGTTTATTAAATATTAACATATGAACTGGTTTTTTTTCAACCTGATGGAATCCCGAAATTGTCTATGAAAAAAATATTCTTAATTCTCTTGAATTATAAAAATTTTGGAAACTGAAGTTTGTTTTGATTTCGGGAATCTAACGCCGAAATGTTTTGCAGCTTTTATAAGACGTGTTTGTGTGGCGCGACGCCCCGACATGACAGATGTAACCGCGCTACTTCATTATCAGCTTCACTGGTATTATTGCGAGCGTTAAAATGGGAGTCATTAATAATAAAAAATAACATATATAGAATATATTTGGTATAGTTTGAATTCGACAAAATGAATTGTTTCGAGGATACGTACGGTGAACCTTCTATGTATGTATGTTCGCCGGTGATGCGTAACGAGTGCTCGTATTGAAGTGGTGATGTTACAACTTTCTTCAGCGCTGCTTCCGTAATGAGGTAAGAGTTACTAATTATATTCGCGTTTGTTTTGCTCCATTGTGCCAGTTCGTTAACACAATAACAGAGCTGTTATTGTTTAATACATTGGTTTTTAATTTACATTTAACTGAGTAATATGCTTTTAATATACTTTTTGAAAACATGATATTATAAACTATAACTTTGTACATACGTTATTTGTCTGGTATATTTTGATACTACATTTCAATTTTTTATTAAAAACAAGTGTTTTTTTATATTGATACTGATATCAGGAATGTCAGTATTTCGAAGAAAACTTAGTAGTGCTAGGTTAATTAATAGCAAAGGTTATATAACGTTTATATTATAATTTAGATTATATAACTTCTCTCAAAAACTAATTGGGAACCGTTAACTTAAACCAATTAGGTAAACTTTCGTGTATAATTGAAATGCAAATGAAACCGCGGGGCAGAACTAGTAGTAAATATCGTTTAAAACTTTAGGCCTCGGCTGTCCCTCTTTGTTATAAGTTTTGTACTGAATACTTGATTGTAAGTAGAAAGTCGAATTTCTATTCGAAATTATGACAGGAATTATCTTATTACCTCTTATATGACCTTCATAATACGTAGCGAGGTCTGTGCTGCTTCCCCGGGCTCACGACAGTGGGAGGTCGAGGCGGCGGGCGCGGCGAGGAGGCGCTGCTGCTGGAGCGTCAGGGACGAGCCTCGCAGCAAACGCGCTCCTCCAGCCTGCCGCCACCCCCCTCCGCCCTGCCGCGTCCACCGCGAAAGCCCTCTGCTAGGAACACGAGATATGATCGACTAGAAAACAGGGATGCGAGAAAGGTTAGTTTCTACGGAAGCACTAAAGTCTGAAGTTTTAAGTAAATCAATGGGAGACTATTGGATATATTTTGAGGAATCTATTGCATATAAGGGATGTTATTTCAGGACTCGGACGGATCAGGTTCAATAGCGTCTACGGCGTCACGTAGCTCCCCTTTACCGTATGACACGGTCCGCAAGTTGCCCTCCGTGCCCACGTCGGCGTCCCTGCCGGCGGCGGAGTCGCGGGAGTCGCTCGTACGACCTCGCGACTCGAGTCTCCCCTCGCCGTCCAAGCTGGCGGTGTACGCTGCCGCCCGTCGTCGCTCAGCCGAGTCCGCCAAAGATAATAATAAACGGACACATCATTATCGTATACAGTTTTAATAAATAAAAATAAAAAACTTTTTGTAACTATTTTGATTAACATAACAAATAAAAAAAGATTTTCAATTTCATGCACTTTACTGATGAAATGTTAGTTATATATATATTTCAGCACGCGTTATTCAATGAACTGCATATGTTTTATAATCAAATTAGCATGTCAGGTAGGTGAAAAAACTGAAAAAATATTGATGTAAAGTCTGACCCTTGCGAGAAGAGGTAACCGAGGATATGAATATTCTGTGATAAACATGAATGGAAGAAAAAAATACATTTCACCTGCCTTTGCGATCTTATCGACGACTTAATACCAACATATAATTAGTAGAGTTTTAAATTAAAGTCAGTATTTTCCTACTGAAGTCGAAGGTTTGAACTTTGAACTGAGCGCTTATAAGTAATTTTATAGTCGAGTTGGAATGAATCAAATAAAAATATCTTTGTTCTTAAAGAATATCAAATTACAGTCACATACATTTCACTTATCCAAGTCAAATATTATCAAACCCTTTAATTTAAATTTAATTAGCCTGTAAGGCGTTTGTTGTTGATTTTTTAATTTAAACATAAATATATAACATTTATCGGAAAAAAAAATAAAAAATATACCAGTATTCCATAAAACATAATCTGCTATTCATTTTAATTTAAATGTAACCAATGTAGACTGACTAGTAGTACAGGGTTCCCATAATGAGCACAATGTAGGCACATGCAAAATAATATAAACCTTAAAACTAATGTAATAACATAATATGTAATACGTCGTATAAAATCTTTAAAATAGCCTATTGAATTTCAATTGAATATTTTGTTATTTGCATTGCAAAAATATAAAATATATTATTTATTAATATGTGTATTTATCACAATACTGACAAATTGTAAAAAATATCACTTTTAAATAAAATGTATTTCTGTACCTAATATCTTCGGTTATATAGAGCCATAAATGATAACTTTTAGTAAATAAATTCGAGTTACCATCGTTATATATTTGCAGTTTAATTATTATTCGAAGATAATAATTTTTACTGGCAGGTATGATAAATTTTTTTACGTTATTCTCGAAAATCGTTGCATCTATTTCTGTCTGAAATTGTTTGTATGACGATGGCATCGGGTCGATGTGTTACAGCATAGAAGTTGGTGATGCATCATTTTCTGTATCTGTATTAAAATTAAATAATAATACAACATTTTGATTATTAATATTTATTGTTATTCTATAAATAAAATATATATTTATAAACCAATTCTATAAATAAAGTTTGAATTTTATTTTCCGGTTTTACTTTTTTTTTTCAAGTATTGATTATTATCGCAAAGGGGCAAGAATGTGTCAATCAACATTTTTAAAGTAAAGCTTCGGCCACGTGTGACCTCACTCACAGGTGTGTAGGAAGCTTATTCTTTTTCTGCATCCCTGACAATGTGAATGCAAAATTGCATAATTATATTAAGTAGTTGAGACGGTAAAGCGTAACAAACAATTGTTTAAACAATCTCACTTTCGCATTTATAATATTACAATAGATGATCCCTTCCGTCAACGTCAGGCTAATAAGTAATTAACTGTTGGTTTGTCCGTCGCATATAAATAAATAGATATTGAAATAATAAAACTATCATGAAACTACACGTTACAATTGAGATTATAACTTAAGTTGTGTTAAAGTATTTTTTAGATAACTAAATAAAAGTAAATGTGTTCTTTTTGATCGTGTGGTACAGGTTGTGTTAGTTACGTAAATATATAAGTATAATATGAACGAATATTTAAAAAAGTTTCTGCTCATTATATTATTTAGGTTTTTGAACTCGGGAAATATATTTTAAATAGTTTATACTTTTATAAAAGTGTAAGAAATTATTCATTAGTTCTGCATTATGTATTATATTTTGTATTGTACAATTCATACCTAAGTAGTTATTGATGTAGATTTTGTTTATTCTATGTTATTTATTTGGAAATAAAGAAATCTGTTATCCAATTCAGTCTCGGAAATTTTTATATTCCCTTTTTATACAGATTAAAGAAAATTATTTAAAATATTATTATAAGAAAATCACACTTTAAGCCAGCGGTATACAACCTGCGACCTGGGTATTTTCCACTATTTTAAATTTCAAAGGTTTTTTTAAAACCTAAATAATTTGAATCCAACACACTGCAGTGTGAAATGTCATGAAATAAAAAATAAAAAAAACATACGCGATAAATTCGTTCAAAATTGTTAAATTTAATTTGTAACAATGCTGAAACCTAAGATATTATTTTTATTATGTTTGCGGCCCGCGTCACCATGACACATGTTTGTGGGCCCTATAAAGCAAAAGGTTGCGTATCGCTGCTTTAAGGAATGCCATTGTTGATAGCTTTGTCTGTCTGTCTTTCTTCGCTGTTGTTGTAATACATGATATAGACACATTATAAGTGTAAATAATTAAAGAATCGAATAAAATAATAATTTTCATCCTTAAATAACTTTTATTTATTTTTGGTGACATTCCCTTAACATAGAATATCACGGGTTTGGGTTTTAAATTTGTTTTTATAGGTACCTTTATGATTAAAATCTTAAAGACAGTTTTTACTGCGCTGTACCTTTTTTTTACAAAAGTAAAATATTGTAACGGAAAAATAACGACCCACAAATCCCACGACCTTTTAAAATACAAAGATTTTAGTATTTAGCATTGAGTAACCTCTTTGTATCTTAAATTTAATTGAAATTGTAATTTAATGAGATCACAAGTTTATAAATCCAATATGTAATTTGATGACTACCATTATAGCATAATTTTAATTTAGCTTTTGAATAACGATATATGAACAAACGTGACAATTAAATCGTAGTTTCGATTGTTAACTTAATAAATAATTGATCCAATAAAGCAAGTTAGTAACAAAGTAAATCATTGACCTTGATCCTGACATTAGGCTGAGAAAATGAGAGCGTGCGGCCTCGAGTGCATTTGCGCAACGCTCTGAGTACCTAACTATAGGTATGCGCAAGATTGCCTAAACGAGGTCATCAAGAATATATTTTATGTATTATCGAATCTACATACATACATACACCTACATCATACTCATCATACATCTACATACATAACAACATTTAAAACGGAAAAGTAACACACATTTAAAAAAAATGGTTTTAAACTTGAAATTAATCGCTAATGCTATACTTACTTAACTAGGTCGATCTACGTATCTACATAATACAATTTTAAAATGACTCAATGACACGCACAGCCTAAATCGCTGGGTCTAACAGAGCGAAATTTTGCACAGATATTCCTTATAGGGGTATGTTAAGACGGTTAAATGAGGGATGAAAGGGGATTTGTATAGAAAATTTCTTTCTCCTGTTAGAAATATAGAAATCGGTATTTAAGTTAATGTTATTGGCAGTTAAAGACAACTGTTAAAGCACTTTTTTTAATTCTCAAGGGGTGAAATTATTGACAAAAGCTTTTTCGGAAGCTCTTAACTTAGAAGTCAAAAGTATGGAAATCTGTGTTTAGGCATCTGTTTATGAGTAAAAGATAGAAGTTACAATGTTTTTTTTAAAAAATCATCCCATAAAGGAGTAAATAAATCCCATAAGGGGTTTATGATGAATGATTGTATGGAAGTCCATTTTTGATATTAATAATATGGAAATCAATATTAATGCTTCTGTGTAAAGTGAAATATATTTAGTAGAGCGGCTTAAAATCATTAGTACGATAATCGTATGTATGGATGTTTGTTATTAATCAATTTAAAAACGGAAATTAAAGTTTAAGCCGAAGAATTTTAATTAAATATGTTAATATTTCAAAATTTACGTGCCATTTTTTTAAACAGTGTTCTAATATTTTTAAATTTAGTTCTTAAGTATTTTTTTGAAATCGCTAGTTTCAAGTTGCTTTGTTATTGTAAAGTGCATTTGTTATACAGCCTATCATTCGAATTTAACACAAGTTAATTACTGCTCTTAACGCAGTTAAGGTCTTTATTACAGGGTGTATATCCATGTCGCCTGGCATCCGTGGGCACCTTTCCTTCTCGGAAAGTATGTGTCACTCGCCGGCGCCATTTTATATTTGACTAGCTGTGCCCCGCGGTTTCGCGTGTATAATAAATAAAAGTATAATGAATAAAAATCAACCTTCCTCGATAAAAAGACTATACAACACAAAAATAATTTTTTAAATTCGAACGAGTAGTTTTTGAAATTAGCCGGATCAAACAAACAAACTCTTTAGCTTTATATATTAGTATAGATTTACCTATCGCAGACAATATTTTACTTAAAAGTCTTACGTAGATACTACATACCTACTATGTAGTATATAAATATAAGTGTATTAACTAAAGGAAATTCAGTGAGTTTCTTGATAAAATTTCTGATGGGATATCCCATTGGGTAAAAGCATTGTATTCAAATAAAAATATATATACATATATATATATATGGATACAAAGGAATTTTCACCACATAATTATAAAGTAACCATAGCTAGTAAAATGGAAATTTGGTATAAAACATACCTAACTTAGAATTTAAGCTTGACTGAAGATTTTTTACTAAGTGAGCAGAAGAATACCCTAATCATTTGATTATAAACATCAGGCGAATTTGTTTATGTCGTAATAATAAGTAAATTGAGATAAGGCATATATTGACATAGAGTCGTAAACTATAACAATCGTTACCTACACATTTATCTGTGTTCGTGAAAATTATGTATATGAGTATAAATTGAATCAACAGAAACTTTGGTACCTATTTAAGCATTCTACATAATGGTAATATTTATTATCTCTTATGGAAAAAATATTTTATTTATGGCCCAGGGCTGCGGGTCAAGCCAAAAAGACTTTATTTAAAATTCTCACATCGCAAGAAGTTATCAAAAGCAATGTTAAGTACCTTTTTTCGCAAAATTCTTATATTAAAAATTAGTTACGAACTAAAATATATTCAAATCGAAAAATATAATTCTATTATTGTAAAATTGTATAATATGATACAAAAAAAAGTCCCGCTGAGTTTCTTTCGCCGGTTCTTCTCAAGTCTGAGGTGTTTATTTCCGAACTGGAGGTAGATTTCTGAATCAATAAGCAAATATAGGTTCTTTATTGAATAAAAATAAGACTTATGATTCGAAAATAAACATCAAGTATTTAATTTGGCTTTTTGTAGATTACGTGAATGCCCGTCCTACTGCAAGATGTAGGATTGCTATATCATCATTTAAGTAAAAGGCCAAAGGTTATTAATAACCTATCCGCCCACTGTTCACGATCTCATTATTTTACACAAATTTATTTCGACATCGAATGACTGCCTACCTTGAAGCCTTGAAACTGATTACTCACAGCATCACTTTTAGAAAGATTCAATAACAAATCTAATTATCGCCAATTACAATGATTCCTATTTCATACATATCCATACTAATAAAAAAAAATATGGTTGTCTGTAAAGTCGGTTTACGGACGATAGTTTAACGTGACAACGTCATAACAGATTGATGCGGCGCAAACGTACAATCAGCGTAACGGGACAATGAGCGTAACGGGACAATGAGTCATCTTTTTCGTGCATGAAGCCAGTATTCATCGATTTATTAGACGTTGTCACGTAAATAAGAAAACTAAATAAGCGATAAGAATCATATATTTATTTTAATAAACATATTATTCAGTCAACTCATAATTAATCGTTAGGTCCGATTTATTTTATATAGTTCAGGTATTTCATATTCAACCCGCCAGACAGTCTGATAAATAATTCTCCTAGTCATGTAAGTTGAAATAGGATTAAAAAATTATATGCGCGGCTAGACCATAAATCGATTCCTCTTGACCTAAATATTCTCCGGTCAAAGCCATGTCACAGCTGGAATGACAATGTGGTATTAAAGTAAACAAATGACTGCTGAAACAATCATTCATATGTTTGTAAAATATATATAAAACAGGATAATATAATAAATATATTTACTCGGTGTTAGGGATTAGTCACTTAGTGTAAGCTCGTCTGGGTAGTCCCACCCACTCATCAGCTTTTCTACCAAAGTTGTTGGCGTATTGGCGATGTTAGGAATGGTTAAAAGTTTCATGGCTCCAATGTCTATAGGCGGCGCGTTGACCATCATACGAATTTTATAAAAAATATATATATTACATTAATCGGCCTGGAGTATGGGTTCTTAATTATTATTAAACACAATTACTACACATCGTCTCATAAAAAAGTAAAAAATAATGAAGTAACAGCCTGTGAATGTCCCACTGCTGGGCTAAGGCCTCTTCTGCTATTCGTGAGGAGAAGGTTTTGGAGCTTATTCCACCACGCTGCTTCAATGCAGGTTGGTGGAATACACACAGAATTTCAGAATGACAGAATTTCAATGAAACTTGACAGATGCAGGTTTCCTCACGATGTTTTCCTTCACCATCAAGCACGAGATGAATTATAATCACAAATTAAGCACATGAAATTCAGCGGTGCTTGCCCGGGGTTTGAACCCACGATCATCGGTTGAGATTCACGCGTTCTTACCACTGGGCCATCTCGGCTTTTAATTCGTCTCATAATTGAAGCTTATTTAAATATGAATGATTAGTTAGCAATACTACCAGAAAGAGTTACAGTATGGATCAGGTAAACACGGAAGCCTTTCTAGGCGAGCCGTTGAACTACGCACTTGTACGGCTTTATACAATAAACGGGTAAACGTGCCAAGATGTACATAGTTCGATAGGATATATAACTCTGAATTGTTATACAGTTTGACATTGACTTTAATATATACTACTTTTAGAGTTAAATGTTCAGTCTGAGTAACCTTTCGTATTTTGAAAACTAGTATGAGATTCTACTTAATACACGAACTAATATTATTTTGCATCATTCTTAATAAAGTATGTAAAAGAGACGTCGCCTTGACTATCACGCGTAGTCACTTTCCAACAACGTCGTGCGATATCGTTATTAGTTGGCCTGCTGGCGTGCACGTGTCTCTAAGTACACGATACAGCTCGCCAAATGATACATATGAACTTCAAATACCGAGAAGTAACAACATAAACTGAATCATTGTGTCATTCATTTCAGTGTTACACCTTAATAGAGAATAATCATGAATTTTAGATTAACAATAATTAAAATAAGTAAATCAAATTGATTGATTGAAGTACGTGAAAATCAAATTGATTTCATCCAATCGACGAATGGGTTATAGGGAATTAAAGGAAAGTTTATTTTACTTTACGGGCCATACCGGTGGTTATAAATGTTAAAAAAGTGAAACAATGAAGCAGATAACCGTAACGTAACAGTAAAATCGAGTTGAACAAAAATAAATGGGCAAAGACAGCAAGCAGCGCGCGCGCAGTCGCGCGGTCGCACGCTAACCCAATTCCTGCGCTATCAGCTTTCACGGCGTTGCGTCACGCGAGCACTACTCACTCGTCGGAGATGCGAACTGTTACTTATAATATTATGTAATTAACTATAGTTTCTATACCTACGACACTTAGAAAATGTTTTGCTCGACAGCATCGCTACGTCTGTTAATTGCCAATTTAAAAAAAAAAAAATAATCAAGCTTCCCATCATATCCTTATTAAATCCTTGAACTGTACACACTTCACTGACAGACTAAAAAATAAGCAAAAGGCACAACATGGTTTAATATCTATACTTATATATAAAGCTAAAGAGTTTGTTCACCCATGCATAATTAATAAAAATATAATGAATAAAAATAAGCCTAGAGCCTTCCTCGATAAAAGGATTATACAACACCAAAATTATTTTTTAAATTCGACTCGCACGACAGAGCTTGCTTCACACCAAATTTCATCAAAATCCACTCAAAGGTTTAGCCATAACATCGTAAGAGACAGACAGAGTTACTTTCGTATTTAAAATATTAAAACAAATAATGCCGTCTCACTATTATTCGAAGATTTCGAAATAAAAGAAAGTCTCGTATGTTAGCGATTAAAAACGAGCGTTGGACACACTAAAATGTAATTTTTTTGATGTCGTCAAAATTCCTAACAAAATCTATTTAATTCTTATACTTTTAGTACGCATAAATACCGTGAAGCACAATATAAAGCGAATCGCCTTCCGCGATTTGTTTTCTAGGTCAAGATAAGTTGTCGTTATGAAGTAAAAACTAGCGTACACTTGCCAAGCGTTTGTGAGATTAAAGGTTGTACACATCGGTAGACATTGACCGCGGCACGTGCGGAAATATTTCAGGACTATAACTACCGTTAATAATTTATTACACACACACATATATATAAAGACAATAATACCTTCTCGAAATGTATCAACTATATCGAATCGTAAACTAGGTATGCATTTGATTATGTCATGATCTTCAGCAAAGTGTTGTGCATGAGCCCACAAAGGTTTCTGAGTTGGTACGACCAATATTAAGTTATAAAATAAGTAAAAATAAATAATAATAAGTATTTGTGTAATGTCTTTCCTTCAGATTTATTTTAGTAAGTAGCGTAGCAACGCGTGCTGGGTACAGCTAGTACCTATATAATAAATATTGACCCACCTGCCTACTTCATCGAGTATTTCATTAAATGAAGGAAGATAGTGACATTGTCATAATTTTTTTTTATTATTTAACAATATGTTTAAATATTTGCAAAATAATAACATAACCAAAACCTTGATTCTTCAAAAGGTTTATTATAAACAAAAATGTTATATTCAAATACAAAACAATTTAAAATTAGAAAGTCTTTTGTTTCTTATTGACGTAACACATAAAAGTAATACCTACATTTAAAATTTTAACTTTCAAAACTAAACATTTTAGAAAAACAATGTATAAGGAAATATCACAAAAAATATATCGATTATCGAATCAAATTTTTAATTTTTAAGTAATAAATTGGATTAAATAAATGTATTTTGACCATTACATGTTTATATAATAGGGTATAAATATCCCGACAGTAATAAAGAGACTATTAGTAAGACTAAATTTATAAAATGTATAATTTTTACAAATATTATAGTTTCAATTGTTATATTTATAAAATTATAAAATATCTAAGGTATTTGAGGAATCGACGTTAAGTTTATAACTTAAAATTGACGTATCTTCCTTTTATTTACCTAATTATTGAAATGACTAATGAATACGATAAACCGCTTATCCCATTGTAGATATTATTGCAATCTATAACCTAGGAGCTAGAGAATCCCTAAGACAGAAATTTAAAGAAATTAAAATATTAACTGTTGCTTCTCAATACATACTATGTAATGTTATGTATGTACGGAAACACATTAATGATTTTGTGAGAAAATGTGATACTCATAACATTGGTACAAGGAACAAACACAAATTAATTACTCCCGTTACTCGACTTCATAGAGTCAGTAACTCTTTTGTGGGGCAATGTGTACGTTTATACAACAGGATCCCAGAAAGCGTTCAAAATGTTTCAGTTACTAAATTTAAAAAAATTGTAAAGGAACGCTGTGTGCTAAAGGTTATTATACAATTAATGAATTTATGGATGATAGCACACCTTGGGAATGAGACGATCGCCGCATGGCTATTTCCTTTTGTTTTTTTTTTTGTAAAAGACAAAAAACAGACAAAAAAAAAAAAAACAAAAACATCAACCCGCTGAGTTTCTTTCGCCGGTTCTTCTCAGGGCTGGGTGTTTCTTTTCCGAACCGGTAGTAGTTTCTAGTTTGACAATCAATAAGTAAGTGTAATACTTCAATATTGAATAAAGTATTTGAATTTGAATTTGAATTTATTGCTAGCTGAACCAATGGCATCGACCTCGTAGAATTTAGTTTGATACCAAAATCGTTCAAATATGTCATTGTGCCACTTTAATGTATTTTTATGTCAATTAAAACCCATTAAAATTTTCATCTAAATTCGTTTAACCGTTTCTGTGTGATTGAGTAACTAACATCTTAACTTTCTCATTTATAATAATAGTCCTCCAGACCGATTTCGGCCGCTGCGACCAATCTCAATAGAGATTAGCCAACTGCGCAGGAGATATTATAGTGCACAAGTGTGTGTGCAAAAACACGTGGTATTCCCTAGCTCTCATAACCCGATGGGACAGCAATCCAACACGACCGGAATGAGTTCAGGCGCAAGACCAACGGCTTTAAGTGCTTTCCGAGGGAGCGTAAGTTAGAACAAGGCAGCTTGATGGTGTTCTTGAAACTGAAATATTCATTTGGCGTTCGTTAGGGCAATATTCTTAGATAAAAACATTTCCTTGTATACCTAAAGGTCCTCTGTTCATTAGATAATGGATCTAGAACGCTGATGGCAACTGCGATGTCGTCTCGCGTGACACATGAGTGATGAGAGGAAGTATATAAGGTATATACGGAAACTCTGAGATGAACACGTGAATATCAACAAAAAAAACGCGGATTCGTATCCTAAATATAAGATAAAATCACACGGTAAACTAAAAACGTCTTAAGTATGAGCATGTGTGGGATGAAATTCTGCCGGAATTTAATGTGTATATACCCATGACGAGCCAGTTGGCATGTTTGGTAGACATCCGCCTTTCGCGCCGCAAGTCGTGAGTTCGATTCCCACCCAGGACAGACATTTGAGAATGAACATGTCTGTTTGTCTTGGGTCTGGTTATAATTATCTATGTAACTATGTATTTACCAAAGAAAAATAGTATATGTAGTATATCAGTTCCCTGGTTTCCATATGTCAAGCTCTGCTTAGTTTGGGAGCAGATGGCCGTGTGTGAATAATGTCCCAGGATATTATTATTATTATCATCATGGAAGAACAAAATCCATATAACCTTCACCTAAAAAGTAGAGGAGACGTTTTATCAGCAAGGACATCAGCGGTCTATCACCTTAATAGTAGGGGAGCCCACGATGCTAAGTGGGGATTTACTCGAGCGTCATAGAGACCGATTGGGTTGCAAAGCTTATATGATAAAAAGAAAAAATGTTATATAATGTATACGTTTTCATGGGCGGGGGGAGCGGCTATAGATTTTCAAAAGTGTAAAAAAAGCAAAATAATTAGAGCGTTTTTTAGAATCACTTAACATCCCCTTAGACAATCTGACGCGCTCAATAGGGTTTTTTTCATTTTTAACCACGTACGACCACCCCCATCATGCAAACGATCAGATTAAAATACGTATGTACATTATTAAAAATATGTTGGACATGTATGTTATCAATACCTTACGCGCTCGATTATGTCGAGGTGACTTTTTTTTACAAATTTGTAGTCCTCCTTTCTTTACGTCACTGTCAAATTGTCAATTGGCATGTCATCAACTCACACTACCTTAATCTGACGCCCTCGAAAATATGTGATGATTATTTATGTTTTTTTATTTTTATTTCTTCATCGGCCATATATATGGGCCTCATATTTGGTGGAGGTACTTAACCACGTACAAGGTATCCGCCTGTATATTAATCTGCCACGCTCGAGGAAATCCCGAAATCCCCTCTTGGGCTCCCCTACTATAATAATAATTGGCTAATGGTTCTAACGTATAATGTCTTCTATTTAATTCTTCTCTACTAGCTCTAGCTATTAAAATAACAGTGGTAACAAAAACATAGCTGTATTTAGAATATTTATGAAAGATATTACTGTTGATATCCAAGCTAGAAGTAAAATTTCAAAATCAATTAATTAATTTTAAGTGTTATATACATGGACTTTAATGACATGTTGTTATCATACAATTAAATACAATTATATTATAAACTTACCACGATTTTATTTTTACATTTATGACATTTCCGTACTCCGTGGCAATCTGCCTAGTTAAATGTCACGTTTCTACCCGTTAGTTATAATTGAAACGTACTCACGATTACCTCGTGAGTTGTGATTTTTACTTAAAATTTTCGATAGATCGCAATTTATTAGAGCATTATTGTTGAGTAGAGTTGAATTGATTAGAAACATTGAGTAAGAAGATACTTCTCACGTGCTTGAAACAATGCCACGGAAAGTTATGTGAGCGGGTTGACTGGAAAAGTCGAGCTGGCCCACAGCTTCATATACATCGCAATTACATACGGGAACGAAGTACTCAAGTGTCATACTTAACCCGTGTGACGGAATCTAACGAAGTTCAACTAATGGTAAGTGGTCACCACCGTGCATAGCACATTAGCGCTGTAAGAAATATTAACCTTGGAAACTATAATGTTATGCCCCTTGTGTCTGTAGTTATACTGAGTCACTCACTCCTCAAGCAGAGATGGCTCAGCGGTAAGAGCGCGTGAATCTTAACCGATGATCGTGGGTTCTAACCCTGACAAGGGCAATTCGTGCTTGAAGATGAAGGAAGACATCGTGAGGAAACCTTCATGTGTTAAATTTCACTGAAATTCTGTCACATGTGTATTCCGGCAACCCCTATTGGAGCAGCGTGGTGGAATAAGCTCCAAACCTTCTCCTCAAAAAGAGGAGAAGAGACCTTAGCCCAGCAGTGGAACATTCATAGGCCGTTACTGTTTACTCACTCCTCAAACTGGTACAAAAGAATACTAATTATTGAAGAGTATGTGATTAGTGGGTGGTACCTATATATAGATGGGTTAGCACACAGTCATATTTCTAAAATTTTCAATGCGTGAGCGAACCCTCTTTAAGGCACTTGCGGCTAAGTTTTTGTCGACAGTGACTCATATGAAGTGAATGAAACGTTTGTTTCGAGTTTCGACGTAAGCCCTAACAGTTACCACCCCAGACAAAGATGGTACAGAACACTCCATTTTTTTAATTCATAACACTATTATTATATATAATAAAACAAAGTGCATTCGCCTCCACTCTAGCACGTGTCAGCTCCATCGGCCTGGAGATATGACCAGCCCACTTGCACTTCAGCGAGCAAATTCTAAAAAATTAAAATAATTAGGAAATTTTATGTGTATTAAATTAAAGTTTTGTTTGTTTAAAGCCGGGACGACTACCTCTGTATTATATTAATATTACGGGAAAAACTTTGTTGTTATATTAATGAGGGAGGTTGAGCGCGTAATGGTAATATTTTAATGATGTGTAGCAAGAATTACATTATAAATTCTCAATACATTCTACAGCGATATCTCTCTCTAGCGCATTGTTAGTGAATTACAGTTTCGCATCAAAACGCGTGGAGAAATTTCCTACTAAACTTTTTGTTGCATGCAAATTACATACATTTCGTTTTGTCGTAATATATTGATTAAAAGATAATGATGTTCGCTGTTGTGCAAATTAGATACCCAATCTATATAAGATTAAATTTTTTGGTACCCTGACCGACTTAGATTATGAAATTAGAATTTTTAGTCGATGCATTTATAAACTTTATAGTGGCTGTTTCTGTTTCAATTCCGCTCATCGGCTTTTGATTTTTCTCTGGAAGTCTTTCCTGGAGTTAAATTATATTCTTAGTTGACCCATGACTTGAGCTATCCTTAATGTTAACGATGCTGAGTTGATATGTTCAATACTACTACTATTATAAATTTTATGTTTTTGTCTATAATTTACCTTTGTGTCTATAATATCTTAAGATTGTATCCGTTCATTCTGTATTACGCATTCAACTGATATGCTTACAAAATTTGTTTAACAGTATTGTCATAAATATCGTTACCAAATAATTCTGTAACGCACATCTTTTGATAAAAGTGAAAGTAATATGTGTACTTGCTAAGCTTCTTAAGATGCTAATAAATGATAAATTATTAAGGTCAAATTATCATTTAAATTTTAACATTCAAGGTATAAAATCTGATTAACCGTAACTGGTTAATTATTTTTTTAGCTTTTACTTTCACGATAGACATTCATTGGTGTTTTAGTTTGAACGCAAGTCGGATAACTTAAGACATTGCTAGCTATCGACCTGGAATTTGGACGGATATGATCAGTTTCTTTATATCAATGATCATTATTAATTAATAAAATAGGTGTCGTAACACTCAATTGTAAAATTGGACTATCTTTTAAGGAAACTTTATATACCTATAGAGTTTCCTTAAAAAAATATAAAAGATTATCCTTATAGTTATTGCTTTTATAACTGGAATCTATTTATTTGTCTCGGATGCATTAGTCTCAGACTACTAACTATTCTTGTGATTCCGTTTCGATATTATTATTTTATTAATTCAAATTAGTAACCTTATATGATATACGTTACGGACTGCTACGGTTTACTGCTATCGGATTGCAAACTTTTGCCGAAAATGCGTTCAGAGTGACGATTTTCTGTTACAGTGGGTTTTAAAGCATTATATTTTCAACAAGGGAGCATATTTAGCTTTAAGCTGAAAATTGGAGAGCTGAGATGGCCCAGTGGTAAGAACGCGTGAATATTAACCGATGGTCGTGGGTTCAAACCCGGGCAAGCACCACTGAATTTCATGCGCTTAGTTTGTGATTATAATTCATGTCGTGCTTGACGGTGAAGGAAAACGTCGTAAGGAAACCGGCATGTGTCTAATTTCATTGAAACTCTGTCACATGTGTATTCTATCAACCCGCCTCGGAGCAACATGGTTTTTCAGGAGAAAAGGCCTTAACCCAGCAGTGGGACATTCACAATCTGTTACTGTGCTGTAAAAATTGGAGTCGCAAACATAATCTTATTAAAAATGGACAGTGGACTCCCTCTGAGTGCTCTACATTTGGAGTTAAGATAGAGCCTAGTGCGACGATTATGTTTTGAACATTGTCACTTTTATTTTCCTAAACTTCGAGGAATAGCAAAAAGTTCTTTCCACTGCTCAGTTTTGTGTTATTGCTATAGAATTATGAGTTATTATGTTGCTATAACCATTTTTTTAATTAAGTTGGTTGATTGGTGTTAATGATTGATTACTAATTGATTGTTTTACATTTAAAATACTGATATATCAGATGCCGATTAGAAGCATCGACGTTAGTATTTGAGATTGTAGACGAATTTTGTTTTCGTTTCTAAGCTCTCCTTTTTGGCGTAACATCGCGACGACGATCATAGCGGGATTGGCGGCCACGCTCTGAGTTCTTCGTTAGTTTTCGTATCATCTCGGCTTTTTCCGTACCCCTACTTCGGATGTGATTACGTGAGCCTTGCGAGAGCGAACGAGACCTCGATGCCCCTCCACCCGCTCAGGGCCACTCGCTCTGCGATCGGTCTCTATCTATACCAGTTTTCAGCTAGCCGTGCGTGTGAGTGTTTGTGTCATTCGTTTATATCGAATTGATACGACTTTTAATTCGTGCGTCTTTTACAAAACTCTGCTACTATTTAGTGCAAAAAAACTGGAATTTACGCTCCGAGACATCGTTACTGTGGAGGTGTTGTGTTAAATTTGTGAATGTTTGTGACTACGCGACGTTGTCGTGTCAAGTCCGCCTTGGTTCCTTCGACTCTGCAAGGTAAATACAGAAACTCTTGCTTGTAAGAAAGACCGTATACGTGGAAGAAAATAGCTGGAGTGACAAGTCTTAATCATTTACTAATTAAATTGCCAAAAAGATATCGGAACTCGTTCACCACCTAGTTAATACCAATGAGCATTATACAGAATTTTTGTACCGTTATCTGACGTGGACTTACGGACAATACACGATAAAATTTAATTGTGTTCTCAATCGTAACCAATTTATTCTTCTTTCATTAATCTTTGATAGTATTTTGTTTATTAATTCACTGCTTTACAAAATATCTAATAGATTTCAACGTCTTACTTGCCTTAATGTAGCAGTTACTTATAAGGAAGTGCGGAACTATTGTTCTTCCTATAATATTATTTTAACATCTAAACTGTTTTAACGTTCTATACAATGATCATTCTGCGCGTGTGCGAATAAAGGTTCGGGATAATAACGATAATTAGTAGCAATAAACATATGTATAATAGATTCATTAGTGAACCCATTTGACTTGGCAGTGCAAAACTGCTTTCCAGCAACTCTGGATGGGCGTGGCAAGTGGCCAAGTGTTTCCAAGGCCCACGGGGACGGGTTTTTTAAATTGTCCACCAAGAGTGACCAATTTCGTCACCGTTGACGATCGTCGGTTCATTTAAAAGTCATTTAACTGACAAAGCTTGTTAGTTTCTTGTTACCTACGTTCAAAATAAAATTCACTGTACTTTATTATGTTTTTTGGAAATACAATAGCACAATTTAAAGCATATTACTTTCGTAACATTGCTTAAGCACTTATAATCAAACTGTTAAGTTAGTAGCATAATTTGATGATTATTAACTACGTACTAATAATGATCGATTCAAAACAATCGATTAAACGTTGCTGTGTCCATGTGTCGTGTTGCTTTCTCAACATTTCGTCTATTTTTAGCGGTAAAGACGCGCGGGCGCGGGGTACTGCAAGTAGGTCGCGATGTTTGCTCGTCCGCGACGCTACGTACCTGCGCTCACGACGTCGACCGACGCTTCTTAACTTAACAGTGAAGGATAAAAACGTAATTTATATTATTACAGAGACATTTTAAGGCCATGATAATTAAAACGGTCATTTTTAAAGAATCGTAATGATGCGAATTCGTGATGTTCGACTAAGCTAAAACATATGCAAAGAGCCCCAGTCTCAGTATTAACAGCTTACTGGTAATTTGTTTTGTTTTATTATATTATTCGAGTGATTAACTGGTCAACATTCCATGAAATTCAAAATAAAACCGGTCAACTTAAACCTAATGGCCGGAAGTTTTGTGATTCATCTCTTAATAACAATGTTTACACTTCGCCTGAAAAAGCTTTTTCAAAAATACGCACATCATCATTATTTGAACGAGAATTTATCTTCTAAAGTTATAAAAATGTTTTAAATTAGCAATATTTCATGCCTTTTAATTTCTCGGAACTTTGCAAACCAATTGCGGTTGACCTTATCAAATCGAAATAATAGTCCGATTGAAACCGTCATTTTAACTATTATGACCAGTGGCAGGCAGGCTGGCAGCGAAGAAGAACGACCGTAGTGAACGACCGAAATATTGCATGAAAGATAATTTCCCCCGCAGTTGAGCGATGTCGTCAGCTGATAGCCTGAGGTTAATGGCCTCGACTTTGTCTCGATGTCCGCGCACTTATCGTATACTATGTTCGTACGTAATACATATGAGGTCGAAGGGTTATCGGGACATTTCAAATACGTTTCGTGTTTGTAATTAAACACATTCTAGCTATAAAGTAGGGCACATTTATAATCAATAGGTGGGCTCAGTGCTTTTATAATCCTGACTACCATTTGAATGGCTATTATATTTCATTCAATACTTTACACTTTCGATGGATCTCATTTAGTTTTATATATTCAGTGGTGATTTATAAATTGTTAATCTATTATTTAAGTTTGTTAATTGTTTAATGACGTGGTATATTGTTTCTCCATAATAATAATTATATTAAAAATCTATAAAAATCTTAAATCTTCAATCAATCTCAATAATAATTATTTACATTGAAGCATAAAAATACTTACATCGAATTAAATTAAGCTACTATTCATTATTAAAATAATTTAAGTATTAATTATAACTTAATCTTATTTATCAGTCAAACGTTAGGGTTTAAAGGTTAATACTTTGGTATAAAGTTGTCCTTAGAGCTACCTAATATAGAAAAAATATAGCTAAAAAAATGTTATGTATTATTATGTGTGGTTTAAAGCGTAATGTAATTAAAATCTAGATAACAATCTGCGGTTATAACAAGACAGTCAGCCTTGAAACGAGGCGAGGTTACGTATTTATAGTTTATTATATAGGTACAACTACCAATAACTTCCGACTTTACATGGGTACATTAAATTACCTCATTTTATTTTCATTTATTTCAATCATGACATATAAGCAAATAGTAGAATAAGATGAGCATGAAGTGGTGGGAAGATTTTTCGAAACTATTCCCGAAGCCTGGTAAAAGAAAGACCGGGTTATATGAGATTCTTACCCAATAAAATCCTTGTATTTACGTGTGTTTTACATAACACTTGCTCTCTCATACCGTGTTCCACTCACGTTACGATGGCTCGTTAAGAGGAATATAGTGATCTCGCCCCTATGAGAACACATGAGGCACTTACATAACGCATTCAAAGCCCCAGGAGATCGGCCTTTGTTTAAAAGATTCGTTGTCTACAAAACTGGAGAAGGGACATTCCAGCAGGAAATGCTGGACCGACATGGTCGAACACAAGGCTAGGTGCCGATAACGACGACGTTCCTTGCGGAGCATCGAATCGGGTACGCTGAGGCCAAAAATACTAACAAATTGACAAAAATTTAACATTAAGTTTGGTTTCGACATTATGTCTAGTCTTACAAACTTTCAAAGCAGACAGGATGACTTCCGAAGGCCTATTTCACAGTTATTAGCGATTACAATTTTCAACCGAGGTCGGTGAGCTCTTTTTTGTCGCTGGAAATGAAGTGGGCTCACATATTAATCTAAATCAGTCTTGAAAATAAAATAACAAAAGACATTAAATTTAATTAAAATCTTTTTTGATGTGACAAAGTCTAATAAATCGATGAACGCTGGCTGCATGCACGAAAAAGGATGACTCATTGTCCCGTTACGCTCATTGTCTCGTTAAGCTGACATCTATCTTTTACGACGTTGTCACGTTAAACTGTCGTCCGTAAACCGACTTTACAGACAACCATTTTTTTTGGTGGTAGAGCTTTGTGCAAGCTTGTCTGGGTAGGTACCACTCATCAAATATTCAACCGCAAAGCAGTACTTTGTATCGTTGTATTCCGGTTTGAAGGGTGAGTGAGCCAGTGTAATTACAGGCACGAGGGACATAACATCTTAGTTTCCAAGGTTGCTGGCGCATTGGTGATGTAGGCGATATTTAACATTTCTTACAATGCCATTGTCTATGGGCGTTGGTGACCACTTACCATCAGGTGGCCCATATGCTCGTCCGCCTACCTATACAATAAAAAATAAAAATAAACTAAAGGCCTGTAGTTAGGAATAATATTTTAAGAAATACGGCCGCCATCATCATGAATTATATTTAAAATTTTGATCAGAATTAAAGATATGATATCATTTTGCAGACAGTTCGCTAGCGGCGTACAGTCTCAATGGGTATCCGCCGCAAGGCTAGATGGGTAATTGTCAAAGATTACTCCGATCATGAATCAAAAGTTAAAACCGACATTCACACACCTTTTTTTTTTTTTTTTTAACGTGGGGAAACCCTCATGGGTACCCTCTGAAGGAGGGTTATGTCGGACTCTTACCGACTAAAACCACCACGGTACCCTTCTCGTCTTAAGTGGAGCGCCACGGGATCGCTTGCGCATGCTACCGTGAGACATTCACACACCTGATTTACCACCGTTATTACTATTTTTCTTGTGAATACTGTTATTTTCATTACACAATTATAAATTTATAAATATTAGTACAAAAGTTATTTAAAAAAAAAAAAAATTGTCTTTATTGCAATTAAAATTTATTATAAATTAACAAAACTAAATTATTTATTTATTGTTATTTATTAAAATATTAAGAATCTGTTGAAATAATTTGTATATAATATAATAAGTTCAATCGAGTTAAAATATTGAACTCACTTTTTGCTTGTATTTACGATCGAAATTAAATATTAAAATCTCGTCGACAAAGGGCCTTAAATGTTGAGAATTTGTCGATTGTCAAACACGATGCCGTACCTCTGTGAACTCTAATTGTAGCGGAAATTAGTTTAATTATTACAAAGGAGATTGAAAGAGTAAGTGATCGGTTTTGTTTGATATATTATAAAAAAATAGGTATGTATATGTCGGAACAGGTGGCAGACATTATTCTTATATAACACACAGACACTTTATAATTATAATGCAAGATGAGCACCGGGCAACTGATGTCGAAAGAATGAATGCTCGCTTAGTCGAGCGCTGCTTTTTATAGAGTTGTAGTGGTGGGTAGTTGACAATTGCACGTGCTGCTTTTAAAAAAGGCGGCGGCGCCGTCATATACATATATGATTAGCTATGAACTTGAAATTGAGGAAACTTAATAACAAGCGATTTTTTGTAACAAAAGGGCTCGGTTGGTATTCAGTATCTACATATTTGTTGAAAACATAGAAATCTTTTAACGTTTTTTATACCTAGGTCCTAGACTCTACTTGTTTTAGTAACTGCTTATTTCCGTAATCTCGAGTAGTAAGTGACGATAGGAAGGCGGACGAGCATATGGGCTACCTGATGGTAAGTAATCACCAACGCCCATAGACATTGGCATTGTAAGAGATGTTAAACATCGCTTACATCGACAATGCGCCACCAGCCTTGGGAACTAAGAAGTTATGTCCCTTATGCCTGTAATTACACTGGCTCACTCACCCTTCAAACCGGAACACAACAGTACTAAGTACTGCTGTTTTGCGGTAGAATATCTGATGAGTGGGTGGTACATACCCAGACGAGCCTGTACAAAGCTCTACCACCAAGTAAATTATAAAACCGCATTGGTTTGACATATTTTTCCTACATTAAGATATTTATAAGTAAATTGTCAGCTAGAGATTTAGAAAGGCCTAAATTTAAATATCACAATTAATATATGTACCTAATTAATTTTTAAATGTTGTGTCATAGAATAATAATAGAGTATAATTAGAGCCAATTCGTGTCATGCGACACAGATGGTAAGTTCCAGTATGCTATGTAAATTACATGAAGCAGTTATTTGGCCATTACGCCTCACTGTATGATAACTTTGTACACTTTTTTTGCTTATTGTATGTATTACTTAAAAATACTATGAGTATATTTTTTCTTGCTTTTGGCTTTGTGATTGGTTAAAGATTTTACAATTATATCTGCAACCGAAAGATGAATTGTTATTGAAGAGATCCTTCTATTGGCAGAATAGTAATTAGCAAACGTTATATATCTTAGCATACTAGTTAAACTTGTAACCTAAATGATTCAAACGAGTATATTTGTCCATTTCCCTTTTATTTTCAAGTCGTAATAGCGTTGCGTTAGATATTTAGATCCATCGACAACTTAGATCGGAAACCGTCCACCACTTTCACCAGCCGCCATCTTGTTGGCGGCCATGTTATGCGCGCGCGCCACTCATTGAAGAATTGGCACGGTTAGTTTTACTTCGTGCTTCTCGTGACGTAAAGCTCAAGTCTTACACGTACATTCCAAAAAATTGTAGTTATTTAAAACGTCATAATTATTGTAAAAATATTTTTAAAATATGTTTACTAATATAATATGTTAAAATTTAGTATTTTCTCACTGTAAACAATAACTTACTATGCAAAATAAAATTATTAATCAAGTTTTAACTAAAGTAATAATATGAATAGGTATGATATTTGATAAGATGCAAAATATGTACACATGGTAGACTCTTAGTCCAATTTAAATTTCACATTTTATGCCAAGGTCGATATCTCGATCGTATGTTTAAAATTACTCGCATGACGGAATTCTAATTTATTTTTCGTACGTGTCCCTTAATTTTAACTCTAGATTAACTAAATGTACTTAACACTATTCATCAATTGTTTCGAAACTAAACACGTAGATAATAATGTAGTTCGGTATGTTCAGTATTTTAAATTATAAGAATATTTTTATATGACAATCATTTAAAATGCATCAAGTGCTTACTTTAAGAAAAATAATGTATGAGATGACATAAGTGATTATTAATTTTAAAATATTTAAATATCATAATGACCATCTCTGTAGATCACTAAAAAAGCTAGTATCTGTGTTTTATTAACATTAGGACTGTAGAGTCACTCTACAAATAAATAATAATATTATCATATCAGTGAGATGTCACAGGTGCGCGGGCGCAGCAGCGGGCGGCGCGGCGGGCGCGCGAGTATTCTCGTGACACCGTTTGTAGTTTGTTTGACCTAAAAACCATTTTGTCGTTATCATTTCTAAGTACGCATGATATTTATTTTATGTAAAATATTGCTTACTATCTATTTTTTTTACGTACTGTATAATATGAATAATAATTTAAATATTGATTAGTAAGAATACATTTTGATCTGTTTCCATTTTTTTATTAATTTAATTGTTTTTTTTTTTACAGTTAATTGCTGTTGATAAAAGAAACATTCCCTTCGCACCAATAAACAAAGTAAGTGCACATTTTACTTTCAAGATCATATTAATTAGTAAGGTAGTACCAATAGAATATATTGTCGAGGTCGGAAAGCTCAAAGATTGGTTAAATGTGAAATCTATACATACATATATAATTTCGAAATTCTTTCTTTTTCTTTTGTGTATACAACAAAACATTAAGTTATTGTATTTTGTATTATTCCTTAAATAGCTTCGAAAATACGACTAATCACGAAAAGTATATTATACGTAAGTATAATATTATACGTATAATGTTATACGTAAGTATAATATTATACGTATAATGTTATACGTAAGTATAATATTATACCTAATGCCTATACTCCTTTGTACAGCCTAAAAAGACATAATGATTTTGTTTGTTTATTACAAAAATACCTACTTATTTGTCTTCATTTCGTACCCGTCTTTTGTGTAAAATTTGGTTGTTATACTATGTATTTTATTACTTTTGCTAATTGACTATTTGAATAGTTTTGAATTTGAAATTATAATTCCTTGCACAGTATATTAAAGTTGGTCCCACTCCCAGTTTATCTTTTATCAATTTGTGAACATGTGCTGTTAAGTTGTCGTCGAGACCTCTCGTCGTAATGGGATACACTCCCAGTACCCAAACCCAACGCACTTGAGTGTTGAGTGGCATTAGACATGTGCCTGGTAGATAGAAATAATTATTTATTAATGATTTTGTAACTTGCTATAACAGCCCGATATCAAAAATTTAAATTACGGTTTTATGAACTTCAGTTCATCCAGGAAAATGGTATTTGTAAAAACAAAATAATAAAAATGGAATAGGATAAAATTTTGAACCTCTTAGTGGAAACCAAAGTACTTAATAATTCAATATCAATTGATTATATGTATAGCTATATTGACTCGATATCTAAGAAATAATCTGAGTTCAACTCAAATAATGAACTTGACCCAGTCGACAAGCGCACAAAATATGTTCTGTCGTCTCGTCTAGTCGCCCAGCTCAACTCTAACACGACCTTCGGTGAACTTTTTGCTTATTGCCTCTTAACTTTTGTTGCTTACGCTCTTTGTGATCGTTCGTTATCGCTCCCTTTGTTTTTATAGCTTTTTTTATGGACAACTCCGTCGTTGATTAATAGACTTCCCTTTTGATGATAAAATTAAGACCTCGAATACCGATTACCGCGTTTCCTTCCTCGTCGCCGTCTAAAATGCAACTTAATCGAGTTTACTCGGCGAACGATGCTGACAAAAACGTCTCCGCTATACCGAATTTGATTCGCAGTGCAGCAATACAATGAAGTTACGGTTTGCGCGGGTGTCGGCAGGGAACGAGCGGCGCGAGGGCGGGGGCGCAGGTCAATGACGTCCCTCCGTCTGGGGCCCGACCGCCGCCCCTCCGCGCGTCTGAACCAGTTCCCGACCGAGTCATGTAGCTTACCGCCATCTCTATCTAGTTTACACCGAGATACTGTACTCGCTTACCTGCCAAACATTCTCGCTAGGTTACATTCTGTTGCTATAAAAAGTTAGCACTCGTTCGACGAACGCCGCGCCAGTTCTGAATGGTTAGTCCCAGAACTCCCACGACGACCGATATCGCGTTAATCAGTATTCAAATACCGGTTTGGATGATATCGCGGGGAGGTTGTGTCGCTGTCAAAAACTCGACGCGCTTATGGCGAAACAGCCGCTTTCGCAAACTGTTTCGTAATGCTATTGAGCCGAGAATAGTCGAAAGTTTCTTCACGTGTTTTTCCCTCGAACGGTCAGATTGCACGGATAAAGATTTTGTTTTATTTCGCGTGCGCTATCGTTCCGTACCGACCTTACTCACAAATACTGTTCAATTTAATTTGAAATGGTTTAACAGCTCGCATGCTATTAAAATATTAAAGAGGTGAATTCGTGAAGCTGAGTACCGGAAACATCAAGTATAATCCTACCCTCGACGAACTCGATGCGGCGGCGGCCGCATGAATATTTTATAATCTTAAATAGAAGTATAAAATCACCTCTTCGAGCTTTGTCTAAAATTAAAAAAAAAGTACAGTACAATATTTAGGCGTTTGTCTAGACATTAACTACCATCAACCAGTTGTTGATGAATTCTTTATCACAACTTCTTAATCACAACTTGTAGTAGACCGATTAACGAAGAATACATCGATTCTTTAGTGGTAGATACTAATAAGTCTGAAGATCGTTAATTATGCGGATGTCGAGATATCGCTGACAAAGTTCAAGGTTCGACCTCGTACCATCACACTTGTTTATTTGTGTAATGAAAGCACTGTGACCATTGCAAAATATATTTAACTGTATGTTTTTGGCAATAAACAGGCGATATAGATTAAATCTTATCGTTGTCATATGCAAAACTAAACAAACAATTTCTTAATATTATGCCTTCATTATAAAAGACTAAGTCTATGTCTTTATTGTGATTAAGTACTTTTTGAAAATAATGACAATTTTTTTTAAACAAGCCTTAATTTTTATTAATCATTTCCAGCGATGGGTAAATTGACTGATTTGTCAAATGATCGTGTCGCGAGTCGTAATAATAAAGTACTCTCCGTCGAATAATATAAATGATTGAAAATGAAACCAATTCTAAAAGTTTCCATTTCCAATATGTACCTACATAGAGATTAGAGAATGTATATATTTCTTTCACTTCACACTTATAATGGGCATGAGTGCCGTAATCTGTAACTCGTAAATGATTCGAAATGAACATCATTAAAAAAGAATACATCGTAATGTAGAAATTCTGAATCGATCAGTATATTACATTTGAATGGATGTGGGTGAGCTATGTAGGCGTAGCGCAAGTCACGGTATTTGTTATTATATTATTTTACTAAGGAACAATTTATAAATGAGTTCAAAGAACTTATTATACATAATTCATGTATCATTATGAGTCTATTAAAATCAAATTTAAGATATCTAAGGTAAATAACCCAAAACAATGACATAAAAAGAATATTTACATTTTTACGTGTAAATTTTATAATAATTTTATTATAAATTGTCTGTTTATTATTTTAATTAAAAATATATTATATTTTATATAACTGTAAAACTATATTGTTTATTTAAAACCGTCTTAATTGCTTAACAATCACAGATTAAAAAAATATGTGTTGCCATTATATATGTTTACAGTAAGTGTAACAATTTTTAGCAAAAAAATAGTCATTTAATTAACATGATTACAACCAATATATCTCAAATATTGCTGCATTAAATTAAGCTATGAAAAATGAAAAGCATAGTTAAATATCGGCAGGCAAGAAGTAAGGCTGGTAGCGCCGCTAAAGCGGAGCCAGTCACGGTTAAAGAGCACAGCATTTTATGAACCCGGAAGGATAACTCGTTTATAGTGGCAGTCCCTCTAACGGGTAACAACGGTAACCTGTGTATTTTCAATCGCTGACTGCACTAATGACGTACGTACAGCGAGCCACAGATCTAAAATACTTTACAGGAATGCCGTCATTAAGACAGTTTTTGTCACACGCTTGACCATAATAGAGTGCATTGAGAGTAGTTTCCAGTTATTACTATATTGAGTGTCATATGTTTAAATTATTTACACAGAGTTTTTTAATGTATTTTTACATTGCTTTAATAAAATATTTATTAAACATACTTTTTAGAATAAAACCGGAAACGAAATCGCTTTCCAAGTTTTGCACATTTAATCGGAAAGTAAAATAAAATAATGATTATTCGGTATGGACGTATATTATTTACGTCGTTTACCATTTATAGCTTGAATTACAATCGGCACGTTGTTACATACGTAATTTTTACCCTGTGAGCCTCAAGCCAATGTGCCAATACGTACACGGATATGATCGGGGGTCAACGGTTCTCCTTGGTGGGGTGTTCACCTCGAGCGACCTTACACGACACTACGAAATAAAACAACTGCGGATATTGCTCTGGTAGCTTTGGCGATTGACGATTTGAATACTGATATAAGAAATAAAAATGTAAATCGTAACTTTGTTTTATCTTTAAACGATTAAAACGATAATTGATAGCAGATGTTTCGTGTCGGGATCAAATACCTCTGTTAGTTTTTACATCGATATAAAAACCTAATGACGTTTTATAAAGAGTTTATAGATTAAATTAAATGATATTTGTAATCGACGCCTTACATAAATAATGATTGTGTTGTATTAATTCTGAAATGACTTTAACGTTGATCAATATTGTTAAAAAAAAATATAACGATAAATTTGACTGCACAACTTTTTTACGGCTAGCAAATTATATTTTGAAACGATTAAATATTCCTATACTTTATTCCGACTACAAGAGGACTAAAGACAAATAAATAACTTATACATCGAATTGACGCGATCTCATTGGTCGAGAGATTGAATATGAATAATCTATGATATTCACTATGGCTTCGCGCAGAAATGGCGTTTCGAATGACCGCAGTATAATCGAACCTTTGGAAGTTAAATTGTTTGAAAGTTAAATATCTAGTTAAGTCAAATAGTATTGTAATATAACTAAAGGTAAATTAATCAAATATTTGTAGTGGATACTACAGGAGAACTATTAGAAATCAATTACATATTAAATCCATGCTATTGGATTTAATATGTAAGGTTTGTTTATTTTTACTCCTTCTTTGACTGGAATGGAGTATATTTAGCGTTATTTCTTTTTATTTAGGGATACGATAAATTTAATAAACGATTATGCCTTCATGTGCATTTTTGCTATATATTTATTTCATTATGCAAACGGTTATCAACCTTAAAGTCTCATATACCTATTATTTTATGATTTATCAACAAGAACAAGATAAGTGATTATTTAAAAAATATATTTATATCAAATTGTTTTAATGACCAGTAGTCTCATCTTTACTCTCTATAAACTACTCAGTAATTGATACTACAACTACATTACGATATATTATATTAATGCAATTTTTTGCCACAAAAACTGATAGATTGTATTTAAATTGAGTAAACTGGCATAACTTGTAGTTGTAGTTTGATATATTTACTAAAGGAGTAGTAGAAAAAAAATACGGCCAGCATTAGACAAAAGGCTTATATCATTTAAAAATTCCATGTGTTTTATTTTTTGTGCAAGGCCAGGCCCAGGCCAGTAAAGGCTTTCGCTGTTATTTGAAAGTTATGAAACGCTGCTACCATTGTTGTCACCATTTCACGTGGAAACGATTTATACAGTAGTAGTATATTTATATAATTTTAGTTTCCCGCTAGGTGTGTATTTATTTACCAGCTGACTAGACTTGTGCAGTTTTGGCACTCCTTTTTTTTTAATTATATTTGTTACAGCTGAGTCAGTGTGACCATAAAAAATTTGTAGAACATAGGTATTACCAATTCGTTTTCCTCGTTCCTTTTCACTATATATGCGAAATATATTAAGCTTTATTTTAGGGCGATTTCAACAATTGTTGTAAAAATAAAACTAGGCATTCAGACACACAATTTGTGCAGCAAGGGCGACAAAAATTCAATACTCTATAATTGGACGTAAATCCGCCACTCTCAACCTCATTAATTTTATTTATTAACTTTTTACTATAACACCTTTTGTTCGCGGCAACTGTAGCTACATATTTTTATTTTTTATTAAACTACAATATGCCGTTTCAATAAATGTTATATTATGATAATTTATTGTACATATTATATTATTAAACAGTTATTTCTTTTTATTAATCTAATTTAAAACGAACACCTAAATAATCATGCTACATTGCTATGTGAATATTAAAAAAAAGATGACAATCACAGTCAGTACAGTACATTGCCGTATGTGTCATATAAAACGTGGCATATAAAAAAAAATTGTAAATATAATACTTGGATTCGAAAACACATTTATATTACTCGAGTTTCTAACAACTTTCTGTTTAGCAGACACAAAAGTTAAACAATATCCATAACTCATAAGTCACTCTTAGGAAATGGTTAGATTTTTGGACACTCAGGCTAAGAACTCACGGAGCGGTTTTGTCCCGTGCCCGCCGCGGTTGTGGATTTGCGGTTTTATTTATAAACTCACGAGACCGTTGATTTGCGCGATCACGCAGCCGTCGCGGTTGAGATCATCGCCTGCAAACTTGGCGGGCGATGATCGCAAGACGGGCGGTTGCAAGACGGTCGGTTTTTGTACCCTTATTTCTGTACGCCCGCGCCCCGCCGGCTCCTGCCCGCCTGGTCGCCCGCCAAGCGATCGCAGACCGCGCGGGCGCAACCCGCCGAGGACCGCGGCTCGCGCGATTCTACAAGTTGCCAGCCGGTGCAGCGGGAATCGCAAACAACCGCGCACAACGCGGGCGTAAAACGCGTCGTGAGATGTACTTTAATTTTTTACATATAAATATGCATTCTACAGAGGTAACGGACCCGCAACCGCGGCGGGCACGGGACAAAACCGCTCCGTGAGTTCTTAGCCTAGGTGCTAGTTCAGACACGGCGGTTGAGTGGCGGTAACCGCGTCTGTTTGATTATATTAATACCTATGTAAATAAGACTCGCGTTGTTTCCGCGCGATTTTCAAACCGAGTGGTTCCCGCCATGTACTAGCACTAATTGTTCACACCCGTCCCCATTCTACAGGTTAGAAAAACAACCCAGCCCATAAACTAAGAAAAACGTCTATAAAAAAGAAGCCGATCGTTTGTTACTATTATGTTTTTACTAATGTAGTATATTATTTTTTAACTGCCTCGTTGGTCTAGTGGCTTGATATAAGGCCGCAGACTCGATGGTCCTGGGTTCAATTCCCAGGTCGGGCCAATAAATAGTTATTGGGGTTTTCCGTCAGAAAATTCTCAGTAGCAGCCCGGAGTCTGGAAGTTGGAAGTGTGTACACTCCCGTGCCTTGGAAAGCACGTTAAGCCGTTGGTCCTGCGCCTGAACTCATTCCGGTCGTGTCGGATTGCCGTCCCATCGGATTATGAGAGCTAAGGAAAAGAGAGTGCACCTGTGTCTGCGCACACACTTGTGCACTAAAATATCTCCTGCGTATTTGGCTAATCTCTCTTGAGATTGGCCGCCGTGGCCGAAATCGGTCTGGATATATATTATTTTTTTGTACCAGACGAATGTCAAATAGTTTTACGATGGCCAAAGCCACGAATATAAGTTCTCAAGTGATACGTTTACCGGGGATTTGACAGTCACAAATAAAAATTTAATTGATTTGATTTTAATTGAATTGAGATTATTTTATGTATAATGATAAATGAATTGTACATAGGCTTATTCATAATTTCCCAATTTAATTATTTTTAAATGTACAACAGATTAAAAGATTGTTTTTATTGTCTTAAAAACTACAAATAACCTTCGTCAATGATCGTCACATTCGATTTCAAGACGGACAAGTTTTGCGAAAATACGACTTTAAACCGGCCGCGCAAAAGGTCAAGGAACATAAAAACACTAAAATAAACTGAATATTAACTTCTCGTAATCAAAATCAGATAATATATTATCGGTGAATGTACGATAAGGTTTTGCGACCGTATTTCAAGCAAATGTTAATTATTATTTGTAATTCCCGCAACGACGTTATTTTTCTTTGATTCAATATTATTATTGTTAAAATAATCTGTTATTTTTTTACATTTTGGACTTGGGCTATAATTTGGAATGATAAATTACGTCTGAAAATTGTAAAGGTTAATTGCTGCATTAGATAAAAAAATTAAGCGATTAGGTTAAAATGTTTATTTGTCTAGATTCAAGAGTCTAGAACTATGTATATATCATAGAATAGATAAAGCATTCGAGTTCGTAAGTGTCAAAAAAAATGAGACAAAAGTTGGCTCATGAGTTCGCCCGGTCGCTCAATGTCGAAACTGTCATTATCAAGTAAAGACGCGCGTTCAGTAGCAGAATAATAATAACGAAGTATATAAATTAAAAATTAAAAGGTATATATATATATATATATATATATATACCTTTTAATTTTATATATATATGTATACATAAAAATGCAACCGGCTTTGAGAACCTCTAACTTCTTTAAAGTTAGTTTAAAAAGATACCAAGATAAACTATATTGGAACATTCTTTTTCATTTATTATCCCAAAATTATTAGACTCAGTTATCAATAAGTACTTTAAATATATGATCAATACATTATATTTAAAATGAATAAATAAAAACCTTTTAAGACTAACGAAAATGTGAAATAATTGCATCACTGAGCCACGCAGCGTTTTATCATTACGTGATAGTGCAGCCCGCATGTAAAACAATGGAAATTACGTATAGGTACTTTTTGCGATGGAACCTCAACGCTCTATCTAGACAGAATCAAAGATTGGAATATATAGCCGGCATTCATTTTAGAGTAAATTTGATAGGATTTTTTTTCTCGAGAATGAATCGTTGTCCTTTCTTTGTACTAGTATAGATAATTAAACTTCTTATAGTGGAAACAGTAACTTTAGACATAGAATCAACAATATTGAAATTTATTAATATTGAGTAGGATGCATGTGAATATCGAACAATTTGAGTTGATCGAAATTTATCGAACTAGCGTTGTATGATGCGATGTCGTGCGCGCAACCTTGCGGCGCGCGGCGCATGTCAGATTTTTCGAAGGTCGATGACTCGTTCGTAATCGTTCCGAGTTATTATTATTTGTTAGCACTCCGAACAACGAATAGAATCGAAATTGAAATCGTGCAGTTAACGTCATCTCCTGTCAAGATATATTATTCACTTTTGTAGGCAATAGTAGCATTTATAAATGAATAAATTATCTTCTAAAAACGCTCGTTAAATAAAACGTTATAATTAGCAATATATAGTACTTATATGTATCGATAATAATAGTAATCGTCTTTACACAAATTTATAACAATGTACACGTCATTACGGCTACATTGTCACTGGACTATGGCATGAGGCATCCGACTTGCGCAACATCTGTGCAGTAATTCTGCCGCTCTAAACGATTGTCATCTGTCCATGAACAGCCATTTTGATAATTATTGTCGTAATGAAATACGGCCTATTTTAGCTTGCAAAGTTTTGACATATGTGTTGCGAAGTGTACATAAATAAAGTCGACGTAAAGTAAATTGAAGATTAGTATTACTTTTATCGTATGTTACGTCTTACGAATTGTACCTTCAATTTCATTGGAGAAAAATTTAACCAATCTTTGACTGTCAGCCACATTCAATTTATTAAAATAAGAATCAAATTAGAATACGAAAATGCGATGCAATGACGTTTCTATTTAAAATGTAGCGTTGATTAATTAATTACAAAAAAATAATACATTTGTTTTTTTTAGTTATGTAAATTAGTATACTCATATAGGCAAATCAGCTTGGAGACAGTTTTGTGTTTGTAGTAGAGTTATAACACAGTGACAAAAATCGGCATAAACCAATAAAACTAATTTGCGTAGCCACCACGTGCCTCGAACTCTCGCATAAGTAGAGATAGAATTGTCAAGCCATTTTATTTTCCTATCATTTTCTTACTAATCAGTTCATTGCCTGTTTGTCATTTATTGTACGGTATTTGATATTCAAAGTGGTAATTCTTCCAGATTTTCTCATCCAAATTATTCTTATTATAAATATGTATAATTGTATATAGATATTGAATTCGATTTGTTCTTATTTCAAAGTGTTCCATTTTTCAATAATTAAGATTATCATTTATATGCTAACGGTACACTACTCCAAACGCAAAACGAGGGCAAAACTTCTTAAAATATCTAACTGTAACTACCTTTAATTGTAATATTAATGACTAAGTATATTATGGACTTATATTATTTAATTTAATGACATATAACAACTGAAATCACACATGAAAAACGACAAACATATAATTATAATAATCTTGCTGTTAACATTCAATTTCTTGAAAACAAATGCGGGGATTAGGAAAATAATATCTAATTCTATGGATGGCAAGTTGTAATGAATATCCGGTGTGAACTAAGAATATTTTGTAACTTCGTTATCTCATTGTGTTCATAGGAACAATAACACAAATATTTTAATAAAAAAAAGTCCCTACGTTATAATATGTCGTCAGGGACAGCGCGATGTTCAAAAAAAAGGGGAGACCATATTAGACGACTATTGATGACAATAAATCCTTACACCTGCTATCTCTTTCTTTCTTTGCTTTCAATAAACTGCGCCTTGCACAATCTGACTTAAACAATATCTACCTGCGACGACAGACTAGTGGAGAAAGGGAATGAAATAGATTTTTTATTTTCTTGTCTATGGCCGATCTTTATTTATTGAGGACGGTGTTAGTAAAATTAACGATTTGAGAACACACGTGGACTCACAAAAACACATATTTTTTGTATTCTTATAGTTATCGATTTGTTTTTTTTTTGGTTGGTAACATTTTTTAATAAATAGATATAACTGAACCTAAATGTGTATTTTTTTAAATGATTAATTTGTTTTAGGAGTAAACGTAAAAAATACATTTGATTTACAAAATCCTAGCAAGTTGCAAATAACTCATGATAAATATATCTATTTATAATTAAACACTATTCCACTGAACTACTTGTCAATGCATATATACAAGAAGTTTCGTCTGCAATTTAATATAGTTTTGTATGTTAAACTTTGAAGGATCTTCGTCACAAACCGAATTGCAAGAAGTCGACGCTTTTGCTAACATATATCTACTTTTATATGACTTCCAATACATATTTTGATAACAACTTTTTTGACGAATCCATAACGAGTACCATAGATTATTTTAGATCTCGACCAATGACGTGATGTCAATTCAAGTTCAAGGTCTTTACTCCTGCCATTGGAATTGGCTATAGTAAGCAACATTTTTTTTTATTATTACGTCGGAAGTCGGACGAGCATGTGGACCACCTGATGGTAAGTGGGCACCAACTACAACGCCCATAGACATTGGCATTGTAAGAGATATTAACCATTGCTTACATTGCCAATGCGCCACCAACCTTGGGAACTAAGATGTTATGTCCCTGTAATTACACTGGCTCACTCACCCTTCAAACCGGAACGCAACAGTACCAAGTACTGCTGTTTTGCGGTAGAATATCTGATGAGTGGGTGGTACCTAGACGAGCTTGCACAAAGCTATACCACCAAGTAACTTTACTAGGGTAGGCCTGTTAATATCTATAGCATATTCCAACCAAATGAGGAGTAACGGTAAATAAACAAATTTGTCATAGAGTTTACGCGATATAATTGGTCGAGATTCTAAATATGATTAGTAGTATAATGAAAGTGGATATAAGTAGTAGAATATTATAGTATTATACTAAGTACTATTTGTAGTTCGGAATTTGATAGAGCTATTAGCGAATTGTATAAAATTTGTAATTCTAAGGTTTGTTTATTTTTACTCCTTCTTCCATTGAAAAAGGCTATTATAGAACAAAACCATCGCAACATTGTTTACGATCAATACCCTAATAACAATTTATACGTACTGTTTTTTCATTCGTGGTAATTAACTGTCATTACTATTACTAATTATTTTATAATAAATAATAAATAATTGATTTTCACTTAATTTTCATAATAAATATCTTATCTTAAAATAACGACTTGCGAATACAGTTTTCTTTCAATATAGAACAAACACGAACGAATTGATAGTTTCGTAATTTCTATTATCAAATATAAAATCAATTATATAAAACAATAATATTAAATGTAATCTTCAAATGAAATGCATAAAATAATAACTCAAAAATTTAACAATAAAATGAAAAATAAAGATCGAATGCAACGTGCAAGTGATGTAAAAAGTGCGAAAACGCTGACCGACTGACCCAATTGTGAGTCCGTGAAATACAAGGTCAGTCAAATGCTCGATTGCTCACCTCACTTACCCATTGCTCTCTTGAAACATTGTAGTGGTTTTCACTCAAAACAATTTTGTATAAAAATACTTAATTAGGTATTTCGGTGACTTCCGATTTGGAAGTCTATTATATTATGTAGTCGTTTTGATAAATCTCAACATTTCAGGTACCCAAAGTTCGATCTCGAATTCGAATATAATTTTCTTTCTGTGTGTGTGTGTGTGTGTGTGTGTGTGTGTGTGTGTGTGTGTGTGTGCGCGCGTGTGTGTGTGTTCGAACATTCCTTTCTATACGCATAAAAAAATTGGGTACAAACAATGATAGCAACTCAGAATTGGAGCTAATTTTTTCAGACGCGTTAGTTTTCATTGTATCTGATTCAGTAGTTCTTTCTAGTTATTAAAAACAACATACTATAATAAACTATTTTCCCTTTAAGTCGTTAAATGAGTTTATGATACTCTATAAAGGCAAAAACGTATGCAGGTAATTTTATTATAAATACAGATAATAAATCGTGGATAGTTATCGAAACCTATAACCAGGACATGCAGTCACAAAAAGTGCGAAATTGCTGACCGCTTGACCCAATTGTGTGTCCATGAGTGACAAGGTCAGGCCACTGTCGCTCAGTGCTCGACTGACCCCACTTGTGCACCGTATAGGCCTTTACCAAAAAGGTCTGAGTATAACTTAGATTAAAGAGATTTTGAGTAACCAATGATGTCATTTTTTTTTACTTATGGAGTGAACCTCGGTTGGGCGCCATGAGACAAATTTCAAGGTTGAAATTGACGCATGTTTACGTCAATCCTTTTCACTTTTGCCACGTGACATTTATTACATTCGCTCCTTAGGTAGCCTTTCTCAAACGACGTTTGGAAACCTTAGTGCCAGACGTAAAGATGATTCTTTGCTGTTTCTTAAATAAAATAACTGATTATATAAAGCAATAGGTTATTTTGGTTGGACGTGTTAACGCGTATGTAAATAGATAACATTTAATCAGTCGAACGAATATTACATAATTATAGTTTAATTTTAGAAATGTCAAAAAGGTACTTTTCAAATATAAGCAATTATTCAGCATACGTAATAAAAAATCGTAAATTAAGAGTTTTAAGTTATACAATATAGGTATATATATATAACTATGCTTAAAAATAAAGCCTAATATATTAACGCTGTGATATTATATAAAAAAAATACCACTTTGTACTTTGTACAAATATGTACATCCTAACAAATATTTTAAATGCGAAAGTGAGTTTGCTGCTTTGTTACGCTTTAAGGCCTAAACCACTAAACTTATTTAAAAAAAAATCTTTCACCAATGCAAAGCTACAATAACATATGCTACATTTTGTCCCCAAATTCTCAAGGGAACGGGTAGAACCGCGGGCAAAACGCTAGTATAAATATTTTCATCATCCAAAAAAGAAGTGATACCTATATGTAGTAGTTACTCAATTAAACCGTAACGCTGACTTACAGATAAAGGCACCGCACAGCTTAAACTGGTCTAAAATAAGAAAATTTCGCAAAGTACCTACTCATTATATAAAAACAACTCTGAAAAAGCCCTTTAAAAATTTCCTCTCTGTAGGCTATTAATATAATGACGAAAAACCATACAAACAATTAAAACATTGGTCTTCAGGCTGCTACGTATTTATAAATAAAAGTCAGCTTTGTTGGAAATTAATCACGTAAGAGCGTTAAACAGGAGAGGAAAGTTTGAATGGAAGTTCGTCATTGTTAAAAATATGAAATTAATGTTTTGGCTTCTGTTTCTAAATAAAATTATGTTGTATAAGCTGTTTCGGAATTATTTTTAACGAAGTATAAAACCAAACATATTTTTATTTTATTTTTTATTGCATAGGCAGGCGGACGAGCATATGGGCCACCTGATGGGAAGTGGTCACCAACGCCCATAGACATTGGCGTTGTAAGAGCTGTTAACCATTTCTTATATCGCCAATGCGCCACCAACCTTGGGAACTAAGATGTTATGTCCCTTGTGCCTGTAATTACACTGGCTCACTCACCCTTCAAACCGGAACACAGCAATAACAAGTACTGCTGTTTTTTACCAGACGAGCTTGCACAAAGCTCTACCACCAAGTATATTTTGTATTTGGGATTTACGTCATTCACTTTCTATACAGAATCCAGTAAGTTTCATGGTCTCTTTGGTTTTTGTGGTTAGTATTTATTGAGTTGATACTTTATTCTCTTGTCGTAAATAATATTATGTTTTTCCATATCGCACCTTTTTTAACCCAACGGAAATCTACGAGGATGTAAACATGGAAGTTAAAATTTGTAGTCATGGCTCAGAAATGTTCTGATAAATCTTATTTGACATGTGTAATGATTAAAAAGTAAATTAAGTACCTATGTAAAAACTTTATTACTAATTTTGAATATTTTTGTGTGAAAATTGTTAATTTTTGAACGATATCAAAATGTTCTCAATTTTGCTCTACATATTTGTTATATGAAACGTTTTTTAACTTATCGTCAGAACTGCCTCCATTACGAATTTGGAAAACTATTTTTTGAAAAGACAGCGATCATAATGCTTAATATATATATGTATATGAAATGGTGAAATATTATTTTCAAAAATAAATAAGTACATAATTGAAAGAACCCTATTACAACGTTCGCATTGCAAATCAATTGTATTAATAATTGCTAGTATTGTTATGTTCGATCTTTGTCAATAATAGTAATTAGCTATTCTGCGTAACTAAATCACGTTTATATAGCAGCATCGGGAACACTAATGACAGCAATTAGTTATATCTAAGTCTCAGGTGATTGCATATCAGGTGTGATTTAAACTTTGTTCATGCGATTTATGAGAATCGTAATTTTACATAACCTAAAAAAAGTTGTTGCTATCCAAGTTAACTTAACGTGCGACCTGGTTGCGCAAAAAGAGGGTAACGGTAGCCTCCGAGCGGATCGTCGGCCGTACAGACCACAGCGGGCTGGATGACTGGAAAGTAAGCGCTTAGTCACTTTCTCTCGAACAGGTCTCAGTCTTACTCCAACCGCGGTGCAACATGTTCACATACTAAGAATAAGAAACTTGTATCGTACAATAATCGTAAATTAATAAAAACACTGTCCCAAAGCGTGACTAACCTTCAAAACGCTCTTTTCCTAGTCTTAAGCAAATAAGCTTGTGATTTAATTTAGCAATGCTGATTACTCATGGAGTATTAAGGAGATGTCGCCGGTATGTGAGTTTATATTATATGCCTATAAGTATCTTACATGTGTTATTAACTTTAGATAAAATAAACCTTGACGACCGTTTCGTTTAGTTGGTAAATCTTGTGTTAATTACCTCATCATGAATGCGTCATGGATTTCTTCAACGAATAAGATTTTTTATATAATCTGGTATTCGTTCAGTGAAAGGTTCGCCATTTGCCACGAGTTATGTGGCTGGTATTAAAAATATAAAAAAAAAACTGGTAAGGCGATGACTCGGCATACGAGCAAAAAAACTTGTACGGTCCGGTGCGAGAGGGATAGACGCACAGAACCAAACAAGTGCGTTACCCCCACGAAGATTATCCGAGCATTTATTTTTATTTATCTCTGCGCGTAGCGGTTCAAGACTAAATTACAATCGTTATTATTACTTATGTTAAATTAAATATCAATGTGTGCTTTACAAAATTATAAATCATTTTATTTATTTAAAACGTACGCTTCTACATAATTTGAATTTCATCCTTTTAAGTTTTAACCAAAAGGAGGTCAAGCTAAAACGATAAATAGTGTGTTTATAACGTGTAACGTGTTGTTAATACACAATACATTTTATTGTTAAATCATTAATAAACATTAATATTACTATATCAAATAAATTACTAGTTTTTATTATGAATTTCGAACAAGAAAAAAAGGAAAATTTAGATTTTTAGATTTATGCCATAAAGCACAACGTATATATAACTGTTCAAAGTTTTTGTGGTCATTATATTAAAAAATGATAATTGTTCTATCGCTTGATATAACAAAGTGGCACGGGAAATAAATTTACGGTGAATCCCTGCCACTCGGACGGATAGGAAAATATATATAGTATATTACGTGTCTAAAACTTTCGATGAAGGCATTAATGGTGTTAAATTATTTAAAGTCTATTTGATCAATTTTATAGGATAGAATATAGTACAGAATTATTTAGGGAATTATTACTACTAGGTACCTTTATTAGCCAAACAATAAACTAAAAACATCAAGTGAACCTATGTATAATTAACTCGTATATGTTATCTGTGACGTTCACGATGTGATTTATTTCAATTTAGATAGTATTTAGCTTATACACGATAACAATAAAGAATACAAGGTTGCTACGGTGTAGGAAGTGAACCTGTTTTCGTCTTCTTAAATAATTTTGTATTTAAAAAAATGATAAATTCCGCACGCCCTTCAATGTCTTTAGTTTGCTTACGTATTTAGCTTATCAACACCGGTTATCTCACTAACGTTTCCTTCATTCGCTTTTGGATAACTGTTCTTATCAACGGCACACTTTGTATTCTATATGAGTCGGTATACGACTCGGTTAAAATCGCGGATAGACCGCAATTCGACGAGCATTGTTACTTGCTACTTGCCAAGCAACAACATGAGATGACCTTTACGCTTGAGCGCGTGGCCATGAGAACTCCTGAAGGTTGCAGATACTCGCTTATGAAAATTTATTGCAACAGCAGTTCCTGGAATTTATTTTACGAATTGTAAACGCATTGTTGTTTAAATTCGGACACGATATTTGAGATAATATTATCTTTTTATAAAATATATATAATAATCTGTATTTGTTTTTTGTCTCTGCGTATGTGTGCGTAAAACAAATCAACCGACAACCTAGAAACTTTACTGACATCATATTTGTGTGCGTGCCGTGCCAATAGGTCGACCAACCAGTCGACCAGACAGTCTCCCTCCCTCGATCTGTCCTCCGTCTACGCTCCCCTCCCACCGATTTCCCCCTTTGCGCCAGCCAGTCAGCGTTTGGTCAGCGATCTGATACTACGTGTACGGGATTTGTTTACACGAAATTCTTTACGTCCCAGTTAATTTTAGTGCAGACTTTAGTTAGTTTAATCCAAGTGAGTATCCGTCATAGCAAGTGATACAACGTTTAAAAAAATTATATTTTTCTTGTTTATCGTTTTAAAATGATGAAACTTACCACGGCTTTGTCTTGTTACAGGTACCTACTTGGTGGGGCTGGGTGTGAACCCAGATACGGTGTGTGTAGTTTTATGTAACCATTATTACTCTTATTGAATAAACGTTAGTGTCAATTTAAATTATTAACTTTACGAAGCTAGTGCATTATAAAGGCGGATTGAAGTGAGTGTCTTTTTGTACATAAGTGAAGTGTCTGAGACGCCGACGCTACCTACTATTGTGTATCATAAAGTAATAAGTGATTTGTGTCATTACCATTAGTTAATGGATTGTTAACAATTCGGATTTCAAGCAGCTCGATGGCAACTGTAAGTAAAATATTTTACTATTTTAAGAATGTTAAATACGTTTACTTAATGCAGGTTAAAACTTATTTTCCTATTTATATTACATTTGGTGTTTCAAATTACGATTTAAGATTTGAAGAAGTAGGTGCTACTTAAATTGACTGCGTTTTCAACTAAAGTACTATATTCCGATTGATTTCAAATAGACTCAAAATTACAAGCAAGTGTTCGAGTGATCATTAGCTTGTCGTAGTTACGCTTAACAATAATTGTCATTTGGCTTTCTTGTAGTGATTAGATTTAATTATATTAATAACTACCGTTTTAGATCTTTTGAAAACAGCCTGTTGCTTCTTCGATACCAATGTATTTTGTTATAATCATATACATATTTAAGTAATCATGGTAGATATCTATGAAAAAGGACTACAGTTCGTTGTTAAAAAAAATATCTCGCAACTATTTGAAAGGCTTGTGACTATTCGGAGCTTTATCTATCATATTTATATGAACTTGTTATAAACAGGAACTGTTTTGTTTCATAAGCTATTTTATAAAAAGAGACCAGGTAGCCGTCACAATCTTTTTCCGTGAGGAGGCAATAAATTTTAAGATTCCATCGAGGCATCCGCGCAGGTGCAAAGAACTTATACTTTGATTCTCACGTTCGCTAGCGTAGCCATTGTCGTTCTCGGACTCGGATCTATTTTAATATTATGCATCTATATTGTATGAGCCGCTCATAGATCAGTTAAGCAAGGTTAAATTGATAATGATATGTATTGCAAAGATGTGAGAAATACGGGCGCCATCGTGAGGAAATCTGGAATTGACTGACGCGCAATATGACCTCGTGATTATTCTCTAATTTTAGCCGTTGACATTTCGTCGTGAATCTTTTTTTGTGTTTATTTATCTGAATATTTGTTTTATACACAGAGAACAGATAATTTTCGCATTAATTCTGAATGCTTTATTAATTTGTTATCTGTCGATACACAACATCGTCAATTAATGAGTTGTTGACTCTTAATATGTCATGTAAACAAAAAAGTTATCTTTAGTAAATTGTAAATGAATACGTACATAAACTGCGTTTAAATAAATGAATAATATTATTTGCAGACTAACATTATTTCTCGGAAAATTTCTGAGAAATTCTGGTTTAAAACGCGATTGAAAACATTTTGTACGAAAATAAGGGAGCACACACACGTTCGCGGCTCATTTAAAGAAGATTAATTTCTCACATATTATTAATTGTTTAAGATGAAAAACATTTATCGGATTTAATAATAGTAAGTAAAAATAAAAATGAAATGTTCATTTAAATTATTCTCATTCCCCATTTTATAACAATTGTCGACTAAAACCTATGCTTAGATACAACACATATTGTGATTGCAAGAGCCAGCCAGTCCGAGCAATATAGAGAGATATTAGCACCAAAAGAGGTCAAGGCACGCTTATTGGCGGCCTGCGTTTCCTACCGACCACGCTGACGAGGAAGCAACTCGTTAAATCAACTTAAGAATCAACCGCACATTATTCTTTTAAACAATAAATTGTTTCAACATTCGTTTTCGATATATGAATTTGAAAAGAACGCCTTTGAAATGTCCCAAAAGATATTTGAAAATAGAAATAGCAGCCGGCCCGTGTTTCTATTTTAATTACTAAAAAAATAATTGTCGTTGTCGTCAACTTAATCTTACAAATATTAAATTCATACATGTAATAGTTGTCCAGTTTCTGATATATGGTTTTTTTAAAACGCACTGAGTTGTTGCGATGCAAGGTTGTTTAAAACAAGGTACTTAAAGCTCGTCGTCGTTATTAAGAAATATCAGACTTTGTTCTTCGTGTTCGTCGAAGTTATTCATGTTATTTTTGGGAATCCATACGCGTGAGTAATTTGCATATCGTTTATATATTTTGTTTTTTTTTTTATATCTTTGTAAAAGGAGACGTGTACATTTACCTTATTTTGTTTTATGATAAAAAATTGTGATAAATGTCCTTTAAAAAATTTCCAAATAAAATAAAGATGTTTTAATAGTAGGTCAGGCGATAATCATTATCTGTTTTAATTTTAGGTCAAGGTTTTCGGTGATAAATGTTTTGTTTTTTATTAATTTGCACGATCACCAATATGATAGAGCGCTGTTAATTTGTCTTAGCCAGCTGCGTCAGCTGTGTACGTATTTAAAAAAAAAAGACAACATGGATATAACACGAAGCTATGTAATTAATTTGCAACGTGATATACGTCTTTCATGACCTACATAGATACTCACTATCGTTCTGTCGTTTAAGCTACGAACGATAACGCCCCTCCACTTTCTCCAGCACGTATTTTCGTCAACTATTATTTCGGTATAATTTTCAACATCATTTGTCCAATAAAAAATCATAAACAAAATGTCTTTTTTTATTGCATAGGAAGGCGGACGATCATATGGGCCGCATGACGGTAAGTGGTCACCAACGCCCATAGGCATTGGCATTGTAAAAGATGTTAACCAACACTTACGTCACCAATGCGCCATCAACCTTGGGAACTAAGATGTTATGTCCCTTGTGCCTGGAATTACACTGACTCACTCACCCTTCAAACCGGGACACAACAGTACCAAATACTGCTGTTTTGCGGTAGAATATCTGATGAGGTACCTACACAGACGCGCTTGCACAAAGCTCTACCACCAACTAAACCAAATTATTTTAATTATTTACGCTCCCTTGGATTGTCGGTTCGGAACATAGATTATTTATTCTGATAATTCATGGTAAATGTAAAAGTAATTGGGGGTTATTCTTTATACAAAAATCGAATCAATTTCTCGACTTGTTTTTTGTGTGCAATGTGTAAAGAAATTGCGAAAACTTGGTGTAACACGTTTGTCCTTACTTCTTGTATTTATATGTCTATCATAATTATTAACACCGATTAAGAGATGTTGATATGATATTGTTGTAAATAAATTTTGACAAACGAAGGTAAATTTTGAACTTCCAAGACAAATCGATCAATCCATTTTCATAATAAATACACTATATGTCTAAAGCTCTATCCCATTCCCATAGTAATATAATATGATAATATGTTGGATTGTGTTCAGTATAGCACAAAGATGGCCCCTATCTCAATATTGTTAGTGGGCCATTATTATAGTTTTTGTTTGAAGCGTAAATTCAGGCTAATGTTTGAAGTACTTTTTAAAAAATAATTAAATTATATGTTAAACATATGACAACTTATCGAGTTGTTTTATTAACAACCTTGCTATATTTAAAGAGATGGCAACAAGCGTTCAATGCGGAAGTAACTATGACGCCTGAAGTCCGATAGTAGTTTCTGTACGAAACATGTTCTATTTGACAAAGCTGTAGATGCATTTTATCTTTGATATATTATTTTACGTCAAGAAATTCTGAAGTCTAAACTTCATATTTCTAAGGTTTCTAAACGAAATTAAACCAGCTCCTTAAATTATATTATATATTATAATTTACAACAATCTTTCAATCTGCGTCAATCTGTCTGGCTGTTTGAACGCGATATACTCAAAAAGTATGGAACGGATTTTCATACAGTTTTGCACCAGTTGATGGAGTGATCTATTAGGAATATCTAGGTGTATAATTCATTATTTTGTCACAATTGGCTGAAATATGACGACAAATGCTGACAATGACTATGCAATTAAGCAACATATTCCACTTAATAGTATGTATATTTTTTATATTTCAATATGAATACTAGGCAAATTACAGAACGTGAGTTATTTCGAAGTTGTACAATATCGTAATTTAATTTATCATAATCAACTCGTCGAGTTAGTCACGTGCGAGCTAAGACGGGTGGCTTACCTTGATATTATAACATTATTAAAAATATATTTTAAAATAAATCGCTCGATGATTTGAAAATTTATAATATTTTTTGAAAATAATGTCAGTAAGTTACTATTTACGAATTAAAATAACCTTAATTTAAAAATCGGTCAAACAGCAAGTGTATTCACATGGATTGTCTGTATAACATTGACTTTCACAATGTGGTCGGCTGATGTAACGTCCGCGCTGCGCCCGCGCCGATTAGGTAAACTGCGCGCTTTCTCCGCACTTTCACCGGCACTTCCGCGTCGGCGCAGGCGCACTGACGACTACGCGAACCGTTCGAACAGATCATTACGTATTAACTACCGACTGATGCAAATGCGAATATAATAACGCAGTTGCAGTCTCTGATTTTAAAATTATTGTTTATGATAATATTTATAATAATATAATAATTATATCCTACGTAAAAACAATTACGTAATCTCCACGAACCACGTCATCGGACGTATAAAGTTTTATTTCCTTGTCTACAAATAGTTGTAAGTTAAATGGTTTCCAAACGCGGTTTCGCTCGCTTGTAGTGGCAAGAAATTTTTCTTTTCGCGTTCTCCTGACAACATGAACAATTAATTATTTATGTCACTCGTTTGAGTAGTTAATATTGTTAAAATATTAGTTTGGTTATTAGATTTGAACATAGCACAATAATCATGTGTATGGGTAGGTTGAATATCGCTCCACGGTAGCATGTGCAAGCGATCCCGTGGCGCCCCTTGACCAGACGGAGAGGATACCGCTGGTTTTTTAGTGGGTATTCCGGTGCCTTCAGTGCCGGCGAGCCCCACATACCCCCCCACTTCAAGTGGGGGAAACGCGTAAAGGCGTTTTTTTCCAGCGAAAAAAAAAAAGAAACAAGGTTGAATATCGCTCGTTTGAAATATTTCATTATATATAATAATTCATTATAATATTCCCATTAAATATTTATATTAGTTCAAGGCTATTATAACATCTATTAATAGATACACGATTTAATTCGAATGCTATTGATTCATACTATGCGGTGAGATGACGATTGTTTTCGATTTAATATTTTATCCTGATATGTTATTATAAATATTCTGTATATATCTATATATTAGTTCGCGCCGAGCGAACTTCACCCGTTCTTTATCAGCGTCGTAGTAGTGCCATAAGTGTCCTGGTAATATGTCATATCGAAGATATATTACGCATTCTAGTAACGCGTTACCGAGATCAACAAATACTATGTGTACAACGAATTATCCTCATATTATTATCATTGATAATACTATGTTCGCTTATAATATATCAAAACTACTGAATCTAAAATGAATCCGACGTTAGTGATATGTATTACTAATATATTCTTTTTTCAAATATTTTAATCAATTTTCTTTTAAAATATTAATAATTATATGTAAACAGCTTTATCTGATGATATATATACCTATTACAGAGAAAACTTAAGACAACAAAACACATGACTTTCTGTTTTTCTACGTAATAATATGGTCTTGTAAATAACAATGAAAAGTTTTGTTTAGCAATAAAAACGATGACGTAATAATGGAATAAAACATCCATGTTTCCGTGAAGGTGCTTCCGCGTGTTCCGGATAATTTGTCAATGATTCATCTAAGGTAAAAGCACTAATGCTCGACATTGAACTAAAAGATGACATTTTCGAAAAAAATATTTTCTAATAAGAAAACTAATCATTTAAATAACATTGCTACTGATGTTAAAGACACCTAGTGCCATCCATGATACGTACTCAAACTTGCTACCTACTTCAATTGCTTTTCGAATAAGTATTTACTTTGATAAGAACATTAAAAACAGCTAAATTTCATTGATTATATGTAAAAAAAGAACCTATGTATATAAAACATACGTTTAAATTGATAAGCCGTATAAATAATATAGGTAGTTTATCTATTATAAAACTTTGCAACAAACAGGATTACGAATTATTTATATGCAACACAATAAATATGATTCAAATCAGTCAGTCGCATCGTAAACATGTTAAACATAACGTATTTATTAAAAAAAAAACTAAGATCTGTAGTATATTGAAGGCCAAAAGGAAAACTTGATATTTTCCTCAAAAATTTTGTGGAGGTTATTTAGTAGTTTTGGTATTCTTTGCTATACTATAAAGGAGACGATTACAATACAGTTACAATACTGCATGTTTCTTATTTAAACTGAAAATTTTACTTTGTTAATTTGGACTTACGTAATTAAATATTATTTTAATAAAGCAATTACTTTAATCTGGAAGTAATCTATACTAACATATTAAGCTGAAGAGTTTTTTTGTTTGATCCGGCTAATCTTAGGAACTACTGGTTCGAATTTATAGTTATTTTTTGTGTTGTATAGTCCTTTAACGAGGAAGGTTCTAGGCTGATTTTTATTCATTATACTTTTTATTATTTATACGCGAAACCGCGCGGCACAGTAGTTATTATAAAATAGCAATTCCTGATAAATGTAAGTGAAGATAATAGAGAATGTGTGTAAAGTAGTTAAGCTGTTACAGTGTATTTAGAGCAGTCGGGCCGCCGGGGAGCGGTATGACATTGGCCCGCTGACCGACTCGTTTGCACAACTATGTTCTTTATCGTGTTGCTATCTGGCATCAAAACGATTTTCATATCTACTTGCGTAATCGTCACCGTTGTTTGAACTCCGGAACTAACGGTTGGTTATGTTTTATTCATAACATTGACTTATGAAACATTAAAGTCTTTCCAAAAACGATTATTTTTTGTCGTCGAATTCATATTTATGATTCGGAACCTGCTCCGATTCCAAATTGATTGGAATTTTATTTTTTAATTTATGTAGGTTAGGAATTACAATGTAAATTTTGTTTATTTTAGTTATTTAACAACATTTCAAATTCAAAATTTTTTACAGTACTTATACATATTTACAGACAAGCAGTTCAGCTTAAATATTTAACAGAAAATAAGTAACCTTTTTTCTATAACTAAAAAAAAAACCACTTAATTGTAATCGCCATTAAAATAATCTCTACTTTGCAATTTATTTATTTTCTATTATACATTTGAATTAAGATGCTATTCGTAGTATAACCCCTAAACTACAAACAAGACGCTTTTTTAGTAGCTTATATATTAGTAAAATTGAAAGTAGAATCTAAGATTGACAAGAATAAAACTCTTTATTAAATAAATGGATCAATATATTATTTTGTTAACTATTAACAAAGTGCAATACAACAATAATATTTCTTCAATTTTAAAAACGAATAATAAAGCCTTGGCTTAATTGCGCTTACAACGATATGGTCATATTCGAGTTAGGCTTAGCTAATGTAATGCACGAACCGGTTTGGTATTGCTTCAAAATTCTCAAGTAACCAGCTATTGACCCACTGACCCACAAAGTAGAAGGAAAACAACTAGATTGCGTGTCACAATTCGATGTAGACGAGCTAACGACGCTCGTTTTCTGTCTTTGCGATCGTTTAAGCGACATTTATTAGGAAGAGGAAGTATTTGTTTATTAATATTGGTAATTCATATATGAATACTCCTTGATATCAACGTTATAAATAATATTTCCCTCTAGATCATCATCCACAGCCTGATTTCAACTACTGCCCGATAAATTTTGCTATTTCTTCATAGATATGTTTAGAATATTTATCTTTTGCAACGTTTCCATAAATCTATATTAATAAACATACAAAGTATATAGCTAGTATAGCGTGAAACTGTCACGTTAATGGAACGCCCCTACGCCAGGGTTACGTCAGAAATAACAAAAAAACATACACACACAAATTTATCAATAATACTATTGAAATGATAATAACTAGACTATTATCCATTACGTGGATATCTTCATGTCTTATTGGATTATAGTCTAATACAGCGATGTAATAACAATACGTTTTCATCGGTAAGTTACATTTAAAAGATAATATACGTTTTATCCGTCATTAAAATCTTATCACATTTCAAATTAAAAACGATATGAACGTATCGCTAATTTATTATTAAATTAAAAAATGGTTGTCTGTAAAGTCGGTTTACGGACGATAGTTTAACGTGACAACGTCATAACAAAACAAACATTGATGAGCCAATCGAGTGAAAGAGAGCGAGAGAGAAAGAGATGCGGCGCAAGCGTACAATCAGCGTAACGGGACAATGAGTCATCCTTTTTCGTGCATGCAGCCAGCGTTCATCGATTTATTAGACGTTGTCACGTCAAAAAAATATATTGATCTGTTACATATTTAAAAAAAAATTGAATAAAAACTAGAATTGCAGAAAATGCACGTCAAGTTACTTTAAATTATTTGCTTCGACCTTGTACATGAAGCTTTTTGAATACCATTTGAGAAACGTGCAAACGATTGCATTTTCCTTATGCAGAAAAAAATACTTCAGTCTTCAAAATGCTTGTATAATGCAAAAGCAAAAACAAATGACTCGCGCAGAGCACAGTAATACTGTTTAAAATTCCGTACACCGCATCTTAAACTTGGTAGCGTTATACTGTACCCGAAAATTTGTATGTCACTGATGACTTGCGGTTTAAAAACAATTCTTTTCAATCGATTTAAATTTCATCGACGTCAATTAAATGATGCCAGTTTTTTGTACTCTACATTTCGTTATTTTGTTTTACAATTAAAGCTATTTGCGTAATTACGATAATGACTTGATATTTGTTAACAATGAAAAATAACGAAATAAGGCTATTCGTTTAAAGGTTATTTATTATTAGACAGAAAAGTAAAGATTAACGAAAAAAATCTTGAATATTATTTGTTGTAATTACAATAAAATATTAATTCAAAAATGAAAACTTAACTATAATATGTAGTCATATATTCAAAAAAATGTTGCCAGTTAACAATTTCTGCAATATGATAAACCGAGAGTGTAAACATAACAACATATTAACAAACCCAATTTGTAATGTGTATTGGACACATTCCAAACGGACAGTGCTTGTTTCAGTTCTTAAAATAGACCCAGCAGGTATTTTATCACGACCTATTTGCGTTCGTTCAGACTTCAGACAGATGTCGAGTCCTTTAAACGAGCCTAATGAGAATTTACGGGCGTTATTTTGAAACATGCTGACTTTACCCGCGAACGGTTTTTGCCGTGTTTTGCCTGAACTTTGTCGACTTAAGGAAATGATTGAAGTGATTAACGTTTTTGTTATTATCTTGTCTATTTAATTGTATATAATGTGATTAATGAAAATGATTATTTACTGTGTTTTTTGCGTGTTTTTCACAGTAAAGCCTACATTCCGAACTATCGTGTGTGCTTTCAATTTATTTTATCTTTGAATACGATGATAAAAAATCATACTCACTAGTTTACGATTATTAGTTTTGTTTCCTTTTTTAATTATAGAAATGCATTAAAATTACTCAGAAGTAGGTATTTCGTTTGAATATTTATATTATATAAAATAATAAATTTAACAAAATTCCTAAAGCATGGTTAACAGATACAGGAAGTATGAGCTTCGGTTTAAGTCGGCCGATCGCAATAAACAATGCGATTCTAATTATAGAGGGCGCTAGAGCGAGCTGTTGAAAAATAGATCACGTTATGTGGGCCACAGGCGCGCCCGCGCATCGCTGTGAAATGATATCACAACCCACGAGTCGAGGAACGAAGCTATAAAACTCTACCTAACACAAACGCACAATAACATACCGTGTACGATTTATTTCTATACTAATATATAAAGCTGAAGAGTTTGTTTGTTTGATCCGGCCAATCTCAGAAACTACTGGTTCGAACTTAAAAAATATTTTTGTGTTGTATTGTCCTTTTATCGAGGATGGTACTAGGCTGATTTTTATTTATTATATTTTTTATTAATTATATGCGGGTGAAACTGCGGGGCACAATCATTAATAAATTTGTAGCAATATTAGTTAAACGTTGCAACTAGCGACGAAAAAGTAAAACCAGAATAAATAGCCTTGCAATTAAAGAAATACTAGCTCGGAACGATTTTAAATGACGACGCGACTTTCGCGAGGACGACGTAGCGATTATACATTCATTTTATTGAGCGATATTCTAATTAAAAGAACTGCAAGTAATTACAATAAAAAGTACTCTTTTAAAGTGAATATTCAATTGAATAGCTAATTAGTTGACACTAGCTCTCGATGTTTGCCTTGTCGCATTTCCTTCCGCCGCCGCCATCGCTTCCTTGCCTTGGAATCTATTTTCTTTATGTGACCTTTATTGTGTAAATGACTAATTAGTCATTACAATAATATAATTATATTACATAATAATTGCCGGTGATTAGAATGAAGGCTCTCAATGAAACTATAATATTTAGTCAGTAATCATTACAGTAAGTATTTAACTTAAATTAAATTAAATTCTTATTATAAACAAAAGAGACAAAATATAAAGAATTTATGAATATGGAGTAAAATGATTATTTTGACTACAACAAATTGACTAAAAATATTTGTATCATATTTACGACATATATTTGACAGCTCGTAAATATAATAAGGATTAATTAAATATAGGGACTGAGTATGAAACAACACCTATAAAAAGTTTCAAGACGTCACAATCAATGTTATTCTTGGCAGTTTAAAAACCTTCACTAACCGTCTATCTGTTAAAAAGTAGTTTTTCTTCGACGATAACATTAAACACATATTAGAACAAGGTTGTTGCATCATAGAGATATTTGAAATAGTAGTAAGAAGTGTACATGTACATGCAGACACTATAAATAAATAGTATTGAGAAATGGTTGCTAGCTCACTTCGTGTTAGTAAATAATGATCGTGCAAGTCGACAATTCAACAAAACAACGCATTCCCGTGTGCGCGCATATTTTAAGGACGTATAGATATAGCATCAATCTATATAAATAAAATGATAGAGGTCTGCTGTTGGGCGCGCATCACGGAAAAACTGCTGGATAGATTTCAATGAAATTTTCTAAATTTGATTTCTTAGACACTTGGTCCTTATCAAAAGAAAAAATGATTGCGATATCTTCATTTAATAAATAGTTATTAAAGTGCACTGCGTGTTCAGTGATGTATGTCTAAACAAAATATATTTTACCTTGCGATCTTTTTTGATGTTTTTTCTTTCGTACTTTGTTAATATATCAAGCAACGCGGACGAAGTCGCGGGTATCAGCTAGTAACAAATAAATATAAAAAAGAATATAATTTTGCTACAGACAGTAATCATTTTTATTATTTTCCGTTTCGATCAGATTAAATTGAAATTTTGTTTCGCTGTTTGTACTTGCGTAAAGGTACAGGTACTATCAAAAATGATAATTGCTTACAAAAGAAATTAACGTAGCATTGTAACGTGTATAGTACACGAAGCTAGTTAACGATAAAAATACACATCAAATGTTGGATGAAATCACTAATCAATAAAAAACATTTATACATAAGATGTACTTTTGAAGACTAAATGTTGCACAACAAAAAAAACGTTCCATATGGATTACATAATCGGATAATTCCGATTATTAATAGATAATCAAGATAATTTGATTATCACCCGGAAGATTATTACGTGTAATATATGTGTATACTATACATATTATTAGAAATAAGTTTTAAAACGATTTCCGAGTGATCTCCGTCTTGGAACAATCGCGATATTTTATTTAGAGGTGGGCGGTTCTAAATATAAACGAATCGTATTGATCATGCTCTTCCCTGTACCATATTATAACGTATTTTTAAATCTATATTGAGATGCCACGTGTAAATTAAAATGGAGTGGTTTTTTCTTTTAATTTACAGTAACAGCCCGTGAATTTCCCACTTCTGGGTTAAAGCCTCGTCTCCCTTTTGAGGAGAAGGTTTGGAGCTTATTCCACCACCCTGCTCCAATACATGTTGGTAGAATACACAGGTGGCAGAATTTCAGTAAAATTAGACACATGGACGTTTCCTCACGATGTCTTCCTTCACCGTCAAGTACGTGATGAATTATAATCACAAATTATGCACATGAAATTTTCAAAATTTGCATCGTTATTTTGACACATTGGATCTTATGTATATTGTAAAAGTTTCAGATGAAAACTGACACTGTTAGATCGATCAACATGAAAGTTAGGACGTCATTACTTTAGTCATGGAGAATAATAATAATATTCTGGGATAATATTCATACAAGGCCATCTGATCCCAAACCAAGCACAGTTTGAACTATGGAACCAGACGACTGACATACTTGCATATACTACTTATTTATGTACATACATACTTATATAGATAATGACACCTAGACAGGACAAACGGACATATTAATGCACACAAATGTCTGTCCTGGGTGAGAATCGAAATCATGACCTGAAGGGCAACCTTACCAACCAAGCCAACCGGCTCGTCAAAGGATTTACCATTTGGTTGTAACTCGTAACTAGATGGCGCTACTAGTGCATTAACTTTGTACCGTTCCGTTCCGTTTATAACGTGATCGCCATAACAATTGTTATAAGATGATCACGGAGAATATTATTAAGCGAATCGAATTGGCTAATATTAATAGTTTTATACAGTAGAATTTAAATAATAGTTTTAATTAGCAAAAATTAAAGAGGCATTACAATTTACATCTTAGTAAGTAAATTATATAAAAAATTACTATATCCTTGCGTGTTTGAATTAAAAAAAAAAGGATGTTAAGTGTAATTCGATAGTATTTCGAAATGTTGATTCATTTATTCAATTAAAACAACCCCATACATTATCTCGTTACGTTTATCGAGCCTCTGAGCCCAGGGAGAGGACATAATTTCGATTCTCTACCCTAACCCTATTTATATCGCTGCGTGCTCAAATTCAGGACGCAGGTATTATGTAGGCTAGGGGTGAGAAGATTAATGTCCACTGAAATTGATTCGAAAATTAAGTCGCATTTGTGCCACATGCTAATTCGTTTGTTTTTAAATTTAAATGAGTGTTTACATAAGAAACGAATAAGTAGTTTTCCCTGAACGTAGGTCATAGATACATCTATACTAATATATAAAGCTGAAGAGTTAGTTTGTTTGGTCCGGCTAATCTCAGGAACTACTGGTTCGAATTTAAAAAATAAATTTTGTGTTGTATAGTCCTTTTATCGAGAAAGGTTTTAGGCTGATTTTTATTCATTATATTTTTATTAATTTTACGCGGGTAAAACCGCGGGGCACAGGCATTTTATGTAGGTATTTAAAACATATAAAGATGTTATTTAGTTATGTCCTTTCAATAATACTATATTTGCGCCCGCGGCTTTTACAGTGTGCGTGGAGGTTATATCCCATGTCCTTTTCAATACCCACCTGAAAACCTGTATGCAATTTTGATAATCGGTTCAATAGTAAATACGTAATAAACAAACACACTATCGTGTTTATTATATTAATAATGATACAAAGACTTTTACATCATGTTGTTATGACATGTGAAAGTTTCTTATCTCAGTTATATCGTATTCATTACATTTAAAACATACTTAGAGATACGAGAGTGAAAAATCGCATATCATCATTGATGATAAGGTCGCTGTCCGATGTGCTCAGTGAAAGTGTTGAAACGCATCGTGTTAATGCACTGCGTGTGTTTAACACATGATCGCTGTGGTCCACGTCACATGTGCCTTCGCAAACAATATCTAGGTACATACATACTACACGTTTAAAATTACATGCTTATTAATTCAGCGTATCTGAGATATTAGAAATTCCTAAAAAGCGATAAATTTAAATTAAATGCAAATATATTAAGCTGTGTCACGCGGTTTCACCCGCGTATGATTAATAAAAATAAATTGAATAAAAATCAGCCTAGAACCTTCCTCGATAAAAGGACTATACAACACAAAAATATTTTTTAAATTCGAACCAGTAGTGTCTGAGATTAGCCGGAACAAACAACCAACAAACCCTTCAGCTTTATATGTTAGTATAGATATAGATTTTGTCAAATAAAATTCGTCTAATTGAGATATACATAGGTACGTATACATTTTATTTAATAATATATACCTACATAAATTTGCTTGTCATACATATAGACATGATCTCATGTATCGCTAGCACATTAAAACGAGTCGCATATCAGTTGTGAATACAAAAAAACTATAGTCTTGCGATTCACCTTGTTTCGCGCACCGAGGGCAACGACCGGCACAGCTGTGAGCCGTGTATAAATAGTGCACACAAATATACCAGTGTGTTTGTATGCCCATGATAAATTAGCTATATAAATTTGTTCGCGTAACATAATTTTACTGCTCGATTAATATACCAAGTTTAATCTAATTTCAACAATAATTGATTAATGTCACGTTAAAACAATTAGTTATAATAATAAAACATATTTAAAACGATTGAAATGTTAGATTTTTGTTCGTTAAATTGATAATAAAAAATTAATGTTTATAAAAATGCTTTTGTTTCGCCTACATTCAAAATCATATTATGAATACGCGTATATCTTTAAACAAATATGTACAAAAATTGTTATCGTGATATGTAAAAAATAAAAATGTTTTATTCATCGAAAACGGGTCGTTGACTTGTTTTGCTAAACTTTAAACATCGATAAGTGTCAATCTAATTTAAAAATTTATGAATTTTCAAATAAATATACATTATTTAATAAAAACGGGCCTGATATTTCTTTTCAAAAAATTTACAATGGCTTTTAGTTCTATATACATAATAGCTTAAGAACAAACAAAATGCGTTCTATTCATCACGTAATAAAAAAAAACGGAAGCACTATATAAATAACTCCTAGTTAAACAAATACATCGCTTACGTAATAGTAAAGTGAGGCACGACTCGCCGACTGTGCATTTATTCAACAATATCGTTTTACAAGTCAATTCACGTGATGTACTGAATTGTTTATCAGTTACAATTGTATGTAGGTCAATGTCCAAATGACACTTGTAGGTAAGGTACGTACTCAAGTGTTGCGGTATCCTGTGAAAGTGTTGTTTCATACAAAACTTAATGTGATAGAGGCGTAGACGAGCGTTTCAATATCTAGAGGCCTATTCTACTAACATAATTAACACCATCGGAATCGAATCGAAACATAATCGTTGACGTTGGCATGATATTATTAATTTAGTATGGATAGTGGTAGAGCTCGGTGGTAGAGCTTTGTGCAAGCTCGTCTGGGTAGGTATCACCCACTCATCAGATATTCTGCCGCAAAACAGCAGTACTTGTTATTGCTGTGTTCCGGTTTGAAGGGTGAGTGAGCCAGTGTAATTACAGGCACAAGGGACATAACATCTTAGTTCCCAAGGTTGGTGGCGCATTGGCGATGTAAGCGATGGTTAACAGCTCTTACAACGCCAATGTCTATGGGCGTTGGTGACCACTTACCATCAGGTGGCCCATATGCTCGTCCGCCTTCCTATGCAATAAAAAAAAAATAGTATAGAAATATAATCTATTTTATAGGATGCCTCTCCCCTCAAGTTAGGGGCCTTGATGTACTACGGCACTGGATATTGAATCTATAAAGTATACGTTTTACTATTAAAAAAGAGTGCTTCAAACTATACAGGCAGAAGTGAAACTATTTTTGTCATGATTGATTCTGAAACGAATTTATAATCCAAAGAAAGATTATTTAAAGAAAAATCAATCGCCCACTCGTAAGTTCCAATATCGTCGCTGAATTTATAACTTAAATTTCAGAAACAGTTGTAACTATACAATATATTGACGTCTGCATTATTTATTCTGTATCCAATGTCGCATGTCAATAGCGTGCATTTAGTAGAATTTACGATCGAATTTACCGTTGCGTTTCAAATTCGTTTCTGAAACAACAGCCTTGTCGAATTGATGAATATTTTAGTAGCTTTTTCTTTACACCCCAAAGATGATAACTATGCTGTTTCAAATTAATACATTTTTAGTAATTATTATACAGGATGTCTTATGTTAACTGGGACTTGTAATTTTTTAAATGATGTAGAATAACAATATTATGTACTTAAATAGTATAATATGTATTTAAATCTTTTGGTAAAGTGTGATTTCTTCGTAAAAATAATGAAAAGGAAACAGTATTCGTTGTGAGGATCAATATAGTTTAATTGGACTGGCTCGTTCGTCTATACTTTGACTGGTTCGTCTAGTCCTGCGCCTGAACTATTTCCGTTCGTGTCGGATTGCCGACCCATCGGGTTTAAGAGTAAGGGAATAGCGAGTGCACCTGTGTTTGCGCATACACTTGTGCACTATAACATCTCCTGCGCAGTTGGCTAATCTCTCTTGAGATTGGCCGCCGTGGCCTAAATCGGACCATTATTATAGTTTAATTTAGGCGTCATTTACACTAGATAAAAAAGCTTATGTACGTCCTTGGAGTTCAGGCTTGCTTCATGGTTTGTTGGTTCAGTGGCTTAAAAGCGTAACAGACACACCTACCTATTAACAGATTAGTTAATAGGTAGGTTGATATTTTTATATCGATATTAATATACCACTGATTCGGTTGTGTGATATTTTATAGAAACGGCATTTTAAAAATATTCAAAGTTATTCTTTAATTTCAGGTTACACCAAACACAAAGGAGGAGACATGAACGCGATTAGGGGCTGTCACTCTCATCAAGCAGGATAGCTGTCATCACAAGGTGATTTCTTGTAATCTTTTTTTATTTTAAATTATAATGTGTACAAGATTTCAGTTAAAGTAAAGCGTTAAAAAAGTATAGAAACTTTAGTAAACCTAATTAAGTAAGTTTATTTAATTGAAGAAGAAATAAGATATTTAAAATATTGACTTCTCAGTACTATTCTGTAATATATTTTTTGCGAGAGAGATACACAACTTCAATATGGAACAAACTTACTCCTCTCAATCGACTCCGTAGTCTTTTTCGAGCCATTAAATTTTGCCGAAAGATTGACTGTGATTTTTTCAGTCCTTGATGCGTTTAAAATTCCTCTGTTGTATAATAATTAAAAGACACACAAAACGTGATACCCTCGAAATCAAACAACAGCTTCCTGGTTATGTCATAATTTAAGATATAATAACTTAAAATTTTCATGCGAATGTCATTAAGAATGTTCTTATTACGTTACATAATTATATCTTTCATTGATTTTTGCGCACTTACTGATTAATTATTAGATTATGTGCTATGTTCTTGTTTTTTGTAACCTACATAAATATTAAATAGAACACTATATATAACGTAAGTTCAAATGTCCAAATAATGGCCGAATACTGAAACGTCATTCAAATATTAAGTGGGACTTAATTATTTGTAACGCCATTAATTTCAAATTTAGTATGCGAAATTTTAAATTAACGGCGTCTCAAATAATTAAGTTCCACTTCATATTTGAATGACGTTTCACTAATCGGCCGTAAAAGAATTAAAATTTGATGTTCATTTGTTTAAAATTAAACATTTGTGAATTGTGACTCATCACTTTCAACCACTCGTTATTCAATTGTAAATGGTTATAAGAGACAATAACAAACGCGGAGTAACTTCCTGGAAACTTTTCGGAATCAATTATCGAAAAGACATTTCATATTGAATGATGAAATTCAATTTCCTCGAGATTTATTTTCATAATATTTCACACTTCGTAATAACAAAGTTGTTATTACAAAAAACTGTTGTGAGAATATAATATGATTCTAGTAGACGATATGGAAATTATTGTAGTAATATTATTTATTAATGACATAATAATGATATAAATAATTGTATGACATATTATCTTTTATCGTTCTAGAGTCATTAGTCGTAGGTAGTGCTATAATAATATAAAATGTTTTATGTACTCTCATTACATTATTTATACAGTATTGTATTCAATTAATCTGTAGTTTTTATAGAGCCACCTGCACATGTCAAATATAGGTACAGATCAAGTATTGAGAAAAAAGTTGAAGGTATCTTATTTCTTGTTAAGCTTCATCTATAAATAATTGAAAACAGTCAACATCTGCTTACAGAATTTTAATTAAATACAATTGATTTTGACACTGGCAACGTAGAGAATTTCTTGACGTCATTTTGTTGTTCTTGTTTCGTAAATTTACTACGATATTCATTTTAAAAAGCAATATCTATTACTGCAATATATTTTACAATATGTTTATGTTTTAGACTTTAAAATATATATTCATCTCACCTGAAGTTCGATTGCTGAGACAATGCATTCCTGACAAACGTCAGCTGATACACTACAAAAACAAACAGCTGTCATAACGTCGTGATAGTGCATAGATTTAAAAAATAGTTTTATTTTTTATTTAAATGTTGTATCTAGTTTTTAAATATGTTTTTCGTTAGTAGGGCATCATCGCCACTTCAAAGTTACATCATCCACTCGTTCACGGACCTGTCAGGAACGCATTCTCTCACCGAACGGATGTTACATAAGTTTCATTTTAGCATACTCTTTCGGTTATTATTGACTTTTACAACACTAGTTTCAAAAGAAAATTGCTTTGTAGACAATTATTTTGATTTTTGAATACAATTTGTTGTTGTGTATGTTTGTCATTGAACATAAACGTCTTATAGCCTATTAGATACATTTAATAAACCTTAGATTAACATATTTCATGCGAATTGTTAATAGCTCTACTATATTATCAACTCCTAACAGTTATTGATTAATATATCTTTATTTTATAATACACTGTTCAATATAACTACCTATATGCCCCTTGACTTCCAAAGTTTCGATAACAATTTCGCCGACAATCAAAGCGCCATTTTGTTGCGAATCCATAATGAAAATCATAGATTGTTCTAGATATCGACCAATGATATCGCGTCAATTCAATGTCAAAGTTGTTTATTTTATTCCTCTTGTGATGAAATGGGCTTATATACTCTTATTCTACTGAATAATTATTATACCTATATAAATGTAGGTTGTTGTTGCTATTCGTATACTAGTTGTTGTTGAATCCATACAAATACATAACATAATTACACGAACTCAATGCATCTTGCTTGTGCAAACGGAAAATAAGTTAATGCAATGTTAACGATGTTTATATTTATTTCTTTACACTTGTAAGTATTAGTTTTACGGAAAACCAAACCATTTAAACTTTATCGATGTACACTATTATTCGAGATCCGAAGATAGCTTTAGTTCCTCATTCCATCCTCATTCCTGTGTGCTAAGCTTTAATAAATTTTTAAGGCCCTCTAAATTTACTCGATCACAGAAATTTAAAACGAAAAATATTTTACACTTAAAGTAACTATTAATAGTTGACTGTATATAAATAAAAATAGCTATAGAGTGTCTTTGTCAGTTGATAAATCTTTGAAAACAAAATATATAATAATATTATTTACGCTTTCGGAGCTGTCTAGGGCTCCGATCGATTGAGGGCCGTCACCACGGAGACGGCTCTGCTGCGTCCGTTGGTCCTAATATCATTAAATATTTGCAACAACCGTATAATTCAGAAATTATCTGGTTTGACTTATCGTATACGGCCGAATTTTTTTATTTATAAAAAGAGTGTAATTCTGTAGAATAACCTAATATTAAAGAAAACCTTCTGTAACTATCGACTAAATTTATTTTATTTTTTAAAGAAGTGTAGCTTCGTCACTACATTAGAGCACAATGAGTACTATGAAAAGTATAGAAAAGATAACATTGACACGCTTAATAAGGTCGACAAACTTTTTAGTACAGTCTCGCGGAAGGTTTTTCTTTGTGTGCGTTTGTTCTGCTTACGTACTACTGTGTGTGGGGGCGAGGAACGCTCAAGGGCAACCGACGGTTAACGACCCCATCACGCACCTTAAGTTCTGCGTACCATAAACTATACCGAATTACGATATTGCCCCGTGGTTATTTATTTTATCAATTATTATTATATTTTTTAAATAAAATTGAAACGATGAATCAAATACCTATTGTATATTTTCCTACAGTATTCAGTACATTATAGTAATACAAGAAATAATTTAACAGATAAGCTAATAAACAAGTTCTTTAGAAACGTGCTGTTCGTTATTTATTCGACTTAATTGGAGATATTTTTTAACAAAATAGGAATCCTTACAGGCAAAATATTTACAAAGATATCACCCGTTACCATAATAATTTCGATTTATTTGTCTGAAACAGAGACAAACGTTGTTAAAACAAGAAAAGTAAATAAGAACATGACAAGTTTCCGATTTCGCAAATTAAAAACATACTTACAAGGATATGACAAGAATACGGTTCTTTAGTTTAATTTAGCAATAAATAATTTTAAAAATTATGTTAAATCAAATATTCATTGCTTAGGCATATATTCATAGATTATATTATAATCTATTTGCCTTAGCAATGTAAATGAAGAAGAATGCCGAGAATAACCGGCAGGATATTTCTAGATCTTTTTCAAAAATCATATCTAATTAAATTTATTTATTTTGCGTGAAATTCGACGACTACGAACTCTTTGCTTTATTATAATCCATATAAATATGGTGGTAGTGGTACCCTTTACATTCAATTGTATTAAGTTTAAATTCACGATTCAAGTGCTTATTAGACTGTGCTCGAATGGCTATCGATTTAAAGAAATGAATTTATTACTGGTTTGAAATATTTATTTTAATCGTAAGCTATAGATAGCACGAATTTATAAAAAAATATTTTCGATTATTTTCATGTCAATATCTTTTTTAGTTTTATGATATATTATAATTACTAACTATGTACTGTTTCCTTTTAGGTGGTGGTTATAGGAGCGGGAGTGCGTAGTATGGATGACAGTTTCAACAATGTGCTGGAAGGGACGCGTCAGTACTTTATGGGAATTCCAAAACAGGTGCAAGACGGTAACGGCCTTCAAATGTGGCCTGGAAGTAATTCTACCGAGGAAGGAACTCCTGCATTGTCAGGAGCTCCGACACCATCGTCACGTCCACCATCTGCTGCCGCCGCTCCGCCATTGACATCGGCGTCGTCTTCTGTCGTCGCTCCACCACGACCGCCTTCTGAGCCTATTGAACCTGAAGCGCATATAATCCACAAAGCTACAGTGATGCGAGAAGCAGCGGAAAAACGTCGAGAGCAACCGGAAATTGAAGATGAAGAAGAAATAATGGGAGCGCTATCTCCACCTTCGCATATTATAAGAAAGCCAACTCATCATACGTTACCATCGCCGGCACCAGCTCCTGCCGTGCCTAGTCCATCTCCAGCACGCCCAAGTTCTGAGGCTCCTTTACTTCAATTGTCGGGACAAGACAATCAAATGGATCATTCGGCGCAGTATCGTCCTTCGGTTCATCGTGTACAAACCCCGACAGCAAGATCTTCAGAACACTATACGTCAGGCCGTACTCTTGATCATTATTCTGTCTCACGTCCCCCAGAACCTTTTCCACGTTATCAATACGAACCAAGTTTAAGTGAAAACGGTAGGAACTCCCACGGACCTCCGGTTCCCTCACCTCAACCATCTATAATGCAGCGTCAAAGTCCACAAACATATGCGAGGATATCTAGCACCATGCCACAGCACACAATGAATCGTTACAACGAATCATCTAATCCTAATAATAATGCACAGCGTTATTCTTTACCAAACTCGCAGGCGCCTCCGCCGCATAACGATCGGGTCCCACCAATTCATCACCCACAACATTTGCCACCGACTAAAAGACTTACTACTATTGATAATCGTGCTGGGCAAGTGTATTCATCGGTTCCACAACGTCGCGATTCTCCTTCTTTTACGCGTCAAACGGTACCATACGAAAGGCATCCAAGTCTTCCTCAACGAAAATATGATCCACAACAAGCATATTCCGGTTATAGACCAACGCAGACTGTGCCTGTACCTATACCTAACCGTAGGATAGATACTCATCATCAGGTTACATATAAACACGGAGCACTGGATGTAATGAACTCACATTATTCAGCAAAAACATTAGATCGAGTTCAATCTCAATCTCTAGTACAACCGCACGAAGTATCTCGTTTACCTACTCGTGGGGATTATTCGAGTAAAAGCAGGACTACAGATTCAAGAAACAACTACCACTATCCAACACCATCTACGTCCGCCGTTCGGTATGCGACAACCTCTACAGTTCCAGCCGCTCAAAATAACTCAACATCACAACATTCTCAATCTCAGTCAAGAACTTCATATCGCACAGCTGTAGCTCCAAAGACTAATTATGAGTACTCAAATTCAAACCATGTACAAATTTCACCGTCTCGATCAACGGCTAAACCTGGATACCCCAGTCAGCAGGCACGAATGACAGTATCTGTGACATCATTAGTAAATCAAATGAACCAGACAAAACATAAGCGCGAGTCGCCGCTTGATTTATCTGTAAAAACTGTTAAAAATTCTGCAGATTCGTCTACGACTCAAGATGATGTGATTGATTCTGTATCTATGAAAACTGATAATATTCCTATACAAACAAGGCCGACGTCTAGTAGTCGAACTCCTTTAGTACCTGGCTACGTCGCTTCACACAAAGTTGATTTTGCACCTGATTTTGCTCAATATAGGGAAAGAAATATTAGCCAAGGATACAATGCACTTCACAACCTTCACCATCCGCTGCGTTACAACGGAGCTTACACTTCACCGAGGCCAGTGGCTGATTCTTATCCAGTTGAATCTCGTCATCAAATTCACACGGAACGTAAATACAATGGACCAGTAAGTGGTGCCGAATATGTTCCACGCATTGACCTCACGACACAAAGCGGTGATGATCACTATTCAGAAAATAGAATCCGCGATGATCGTCAATTAATTATTGAAGATCGAAAACGCCCCTCAGGAGCCATTGTCAGTAATATTCCCGAAAAAATTGTTCGTTATGAAACTTGGACTTCGGACAGTCGGATAGACAATCACATGAACCAATCGGCACGTGAACAACGCGAGTTAATGAGTCAACCTGTATATAGTTATACCAGTCACAAACGATTTGAAGCTTATCAAAATGACCAAAAACGTTCGACGACTGCAAGTGTATATCGTGAGCACCATTCTCACCAACGGTATTCTAGTAATACTCACCCTGAAATAGTTAATAGAGAAACAAGTGATCAGCATGCTCATTATCATGATCGGATACCATCCAGTAACAACCGTCACATTATACAAAAGATTCCGAGCCACAGAGATTTACCTTCACATTACGTCGATTCTCATACTAACATTCAACCTGCAGATAAAAAAGTTTTAAGTATATTACGAAATAGCTTAGAGACTAAACAAACGGGATATTTAGAATCTGCTAAATCAACACGACAAATTCCTGATCTCATTGTTATAGATGATGTAGATGATTCTGTGATAGAAATAACGGATATTTCGACAGAAAATGAAGTGGATGCAACGCTTAACAGTAATAATATAATTAATCTTAATCAAAATACAGTTGCTTTTGATCACCATATAAAAATGCCAAAAGCTGTTGACTCAATACCGCGTGATTCAGACTATCAAAAATTCGGTAGTCCAGATTCGAAAGGGAAGTCGCCTGAAATTGATGTGGCTTCAAGAATAAGAACAAAGGCTGAGTTGAAAGTAATGCCACAGGAAAATTCGACAAAAGTGGATACAAAAACAAATTCGTCATCTACAGGAAACGATAACAATAAACCGCTTCCAAAATCGCAAAAACAGCATCTTTTTAATCAAATTCGCGAAGATATTCTTCGCCTAGAATCTGTAATCAAAAATGAAAAACCAATTGATATAAGCGTTCCAGAGGTTAAAATTGAGCCAATGAATATTGATGAAATAGAAAAAGATGCTGTGTTACAAGTCAAATCTGAGAGTATTTTAGGAAATATAGATTTATTGGAACCGAATTCTAATAAAGAAGAATTTGATACCGATTGGGCTAATGCATGTGACAATTTTATGGAACAGCTTAAATCAGGGTGCCACAAGAAAAGAGCCTGCAGAAAACGTAACAACACCTCAGACCAGGATAACGACCACAATGTAGAAGAACTACCAAAAGGCGATGTGTCAGAATCTCAATCCGAACATTTAGTTACGGATCTACCACCTATTATTGAAATAAAAAAAGAGCCCGTTGATGAGGATGAATTAAAATCTGAAAGTGAAAGAGGTGCCGTCTCTCCTCAACCAACTCCTATTCAAGATACGTTGAAAAAGACGAAACAAAAGGAAAGACCGGAAAAAAATAAAAGTGATAAGAAGAATGATAATGACAAATGTAATAAAAGTAAAACTTCAAAGAATAAAAATAAGTCTCCAAAAAAAGATGCTGCAGTAAGTAATACCTTATCAATTAAAACGGAAGTCGTTGAAGAGGATCCAATAAAAAGTGATATTAAGGAAGAATTAGAATCTACTGATGACGACGAACCTTTAATAAAAAGCAAACTACTGAAAGATAAACAACGAAACTTAAAATATCAATTGTTAAAAGATCTATCTGAAAAATCTGCCTATGTTAAGCTCGAATGTTGTGACGAGCAAATGAATGCTAGTGTAAGGAGATCATTAGACTCGACTTCAAAAGAACGAGAAAAACAAAGTAAAGGTAAATCAACGCGCCAAGTTTCAAGATCAAAGGGAAAATCTTTATCTATTGACAACATGAAAAAAGAAAGAACGAATAATGATTCTAGCTCAGACAGCGATGATGCATTAAGTGTAGCTAGTAGACTTCGTGTGCGTAAAAATATAAAAGTTGAAGACAATAAAGGTAACAACCAGAAAAATGTGAAATCGTCCCCGAAAAAAATGGATAGCAGCGGCAGTGGTTCACCGTTATTGCGTAAAGCAGGTTTTGGAGATGGCTCCGACTTTTATCCCGGTTGGCAAGAGGAGTTGTATAAATATAAGCGATCTTTGCGAATGCCTACTAGTCTTATTGCAATTCCAAGGGGTCGTTCAGGTGGTCCGTTTCCTAAAGGCAGCGCACAATTTACAAGAGGATCAACATCACTACCAGATTTAGATCCTGTCCCACTATCTCCAGCCCCATCCTCTGCGCCTTCAGTAGCGACAGATGAAATTTACAGAAGACCGGATAAACACAATCTTGATAGTGACCTTGAGTCAAATTCAAGCTGTTCAGCAGTTAATAAACTTCATTCCGATTCCGAAGCATCAACTTCGACAGTCTTTTCAGCAGCAAAGAAAAAAAGCAGTTCTATCGTTGACGTTCTTATCCAAAAGTGTGGTAAAAAAGAAGACTCGAAAAAAAAGTTTAAGGGTAAAGATGACAAGACAGCAAAGATTATTCCTAAAACTTCAAACTTCACCGAACTTTTACCTACGCCAAGTTTGGGGCTTGTAAAAAATGGGAGTAAAGGTAGGTTAAGCGCCAAAAAAGAAAAATTAATGGAAGACATCTTTTATTTAGGTGCTTTTAGAAAAGAGACTGTCACTATGTTTAGAACGGCTTTTATTAAAGACACAGATGGGTTAATAGGTGCTACCGAAGAATTTGCTCCAGTTGTGCTTAAATCGAGAACTAGAACAGAAAGTAGGGTCTTAAAACAACGAGCAACTATTAAAGAAGTTTTTGGTGATGACAGGCCGGCATCAGCGCCACCGACGTCGTGTAGAGAAGATATTAATCAAGACAATGAAGAAGAATCACCTATTCCAATAAAAAAAGAACCTGAAAACAAGCCTAAATTTAAAACTAAAAAAATGGTCAAAGATAAATTAAAGCGAAGATCTAGTTCAATTAGGGACGGATTACGAAGTACAAAGTCATTAAAAACAAATGATGCTAAGGGAAGGTTAATGCGTTTGAAGAAAAGAAACAGTTTATTAAAATCTTTCGCGCACAAAAGAAGAAAGGAAATGTCAAATAATAAGATAAAAAAAGATGTTAATCCTACACTTACTGATAAAGAAAATGGTAAAGAAGAAGGAAGTTCTCCAGGAACAACAGAAGGAAATACTAAAAGGCGCTTAAAAAGGCTGTTCGGAAGGAGAAAATTTAGCTCAGGTTTTGACTATATAAGAAAAAAGAAAAAAATTATTCGACGAGAAAATAATGCTCCTAAAGTTCGTCGATCAGCGCCTAAACCATGCCCAGAATCTGTACACGATATTCAAAAAGAAATTAAAGGTTGGTTTATTAACAAAAGTATTGGAGAGACGCATTTGCATCGCGCCGCAAGACTTGGTTTTACCGTGAGTATGGTATCTTATACCTATTGCGTTTTATTTTAATTGAAATAAAGCTTAGATTATTAACCTGAAATTGTTCATTTAATTTTAGGATTGTGTTGCGTATTGCTTAGAAAAAATGGAAGCCGATCCATCGTCAAAGGACAATGCAGGTTTCACTCCTTTACACGTAGCCTCTGCGATGGGTCACGTAAGAATAGCTCGGCTTCTTCTTCAATATGGAGCTAATGTCTCTGCGGCAGCGCAAGGTGGTATAAGGTAATTTAATTTTTTTTGCCTTTCACTGCTGGACGAAAGCTGGACTAAATTGAATTTTATGTAACATTAATTTATGCTTCTTAGTGATAGAAATCGCTGATAGTGTATTTAATTTATCTGTGTTCATTACAGACCGCTCCATGAAGCCTGCGAGAACTTTCACGTAGAAATTATAAGGTTACTGCTTGCGTATGGCGCAGATCCTCTCTTAGGGACATACGCCGGGCAGACGCCCGAAGAATTAGCCGAAGGGACAGCAGCCAAGTTACTTAGACTACATATAGCCGACGTTCAGGGTCGTGCTATAGAACCTTGGCGATTTCCACCACCAGCAGATATTATCGGTAAGTGCTCGACTGATTAATCATTACATGCATACAGTCATGTTACTTGATGGTAGAGCTCTGTGCAAGCTCGTCTGGGTAGGTACCACCCTCTCATCAGATATTCTACCGCAAAACAGCAGTACTTGTTATTGCTGTGTTCCGGTTTGAAGGGTGAGTGAGCCAGTGTAATTACAGGCACAAGGGACATAACATCTTAGTTCCCAAGGTTGGTGGCGCATTGGCGATGTAAGAGATGGTTAACAGCTCATTCAACGCCAATGTCTATGGGCGTTGGTGACCACTTACCATCAGGTGGCCCATATCCTCGTCCGCCTTCTTATGCAATAAAAAAAAAAAACCTTTAAAACTTAAACTATTATCTAAAAAAAGTTGTTCTAATAATTTATAAACTATATATACAATTCATTTTTAGATCGCGAAGAAAACGGTTGCGATCCGCTGTCTTCACCCCCGCCCGCGTCTCCGCCACCGCCGCCGGACTCCATGATAGAGATACAAAGTACCGACACGCCACTGCCGCCCTTCTACAGCCTTCGAACCGCGACTGGACAGCCGGCTGACGGTCTCTGGTGCTTGTTGCAAGACATCACTAATATTTTACAGGTAATATATACGTCAAAATCGCTAACTGTTATTAATAACATTATTTATCAGTGATAAATTATCACCTTCATATAATATATATATATAAGAGTTTTTTGGTAGTAATGTAAATATTTTCTAGACCTTAGTTTAAAAATAAATTAATATATTTCTATCTTTTATTTTATAGATAAAATCAAAGGATAGTTTATTAAAACAAATCCACTGTGGGTCAGGATCACCCAAGGAGCTACTTCGCGAGATTCGAACCCAGGAATTCCTCGAGAGAGCGCAGTGCCACCAACTTCTGTGTGCCGGAGAAAAAGTGAATGTGCGCGCTTCGAAGGTTTCTCTCATACGCGTCACTGACAAACTGAGACAGCTGTTGAAGATTGAAACTGTCCTTGTTAGCTGACATTAGTTACATACTTAATGAGATCATCTATTATAATCTCTTGAAATTTATCTTTTAGTGAGTTTTGTGGAAATTAAACTTTGTGAACATTGTTGTGGATAACATCATCCTTAAATGTCACTGTGAAATATTGAAACGTTATATTAAATGAACTATGATTAAATATGAGGAAAAGTTGTATGGAACTAAACATATATTGAGGATAAATTTAATTGGGACAAGAAAGTGATGAACCAATTTTTTTAATTAATCTGTGTTGATTTTACAGAGACAGATCTAAGATCTCATACTAAAATATTATTAAATACGTGTATTAAATTAAAATATCTAAATATTGATCCTGCGTAGACAGCAATTTTTATATCTAATTTGACTGAATTTTTTGTAAAAGGAAATAAATACAAAACAATTATGTATCTCATTTAAGAACAAAATAATTATTTTATTTTTTGAGACTGTGTTAATTAAGGCAGCCATTACATAATCATTTTATTGTGAGTGACCGTGTGTAGGTCAAGTGAGATATATTGTGTGCTCTATTGAACCACCTGTATATACTGTAAATAAAAAATAATGAATCGCAAATGTACATAGTATATGTCGCTTTAATTGTATTATATTCACATGGGTGCTATTTAACGTTGGTGTATGGTGTTTATCGGGTAAGTTAGATAAATAGTATATTGCGGCAATGATAGTGTAATATTAGGAAATAACAAGATTCAGTTACCATAATGTAATTTAAGATATATATAGCATAATCTTGAGTGTGCAATAGTATACGTTCGTTGTGACTGCACCATAGATAAATTTGTATGAAATTAGCATCTAGATGCTGAAAACCCCATGGCCCATTGCATGGATTAGATATATAACATATATATGCTTTTGTGTCGAGCAAAATTTATGGCCATTGGTTATAATATCACCTTAGTTGAAAATTGTTTGTAAGATTTCAATGTATTAAAATGATTAAGGAAATGTGAAAAAAGCATTAGAAATGAATTGGGATCGTTGAAACGTAAATTATTAAATTGTGCGCTGTGAAAAAGTGTCGTCCCATAGTCGTGAAAACTGATTTTGTTCAAGATCTCTAATATTTTATAACTCTCGAATTTCCCAACAACACAATATAAAACATCAGCGAAAGAAAAGTTTTACTTTGAGCGAATATTTAAGAACATTGTATATATTTATTGTCAATCTTTCTGAGATTATGCTAATGCTAAGAAAATAGATAATTTCTTTTTGATCTTTTATCCTAGTATCTAAACAATATATTTTTGTTCATTGTTATGTTTGCCAATATTTGTCATCTGACATATTTTTATTGTACAATTATTTCTTATCACTTATTTTTAATAAAGTTGTTTTTATTTATACTGTCCAATAAGAATTAGGAAATTTTATTAAAATCGTAATTTAATCGCAAAAATATTAACATTGTAAATATATAAGACAATTTGTAAAAAAAAAAATAATAAAATATTATTTTTTAATTTATTTCGAATCAGTTGTCTGAATAATGCATAATTATTCAGTCAGTACCTATAATAGTAATGTTTTAATTATTTTTTTGTAAAAGTTAGCAGTTTTATATTCCATAATTAAACCATATTCCGCCCTATCTTATTTCTTTATGGAGATAAACGAAGAAGTACATGATTGATCTGTGATGAAATAATATTAGGTGAAAAATCTTGCATGCGGAAATGGTATGAGAAATTGAATAAAAATATTGCAAGGGAAAGTAACTGATGACTTTATATAAAGAAGTTGTATACATGAATGAAAATCGAACTGTGTAATTGTTAACTGTCTGTTATAAGCGGTACCTACAGTATAAGTATTATTATCAATATTGACACGATATTTCTTGTTGATAAAGTGGAAAATAAAGAAAGTGATCAACGATAACTGTTTGTATATTTATTCCCTCATAATTATCATAGTTACGATATTGCTTACTATTATATACTCAATAAAAGATTATACCTAGTTGCTTCATATCATTTGCTTATCAACAATATACGAGTAAATGTATGTATTGAGCTCATTAAAATATTATAAAACAAAGCGACAAACGCCGCGTCTGTCTTCCTATACCGGATATCGGAAAAGGTCATGCCAACTAGAAATTTACTGGTATGCGTAGCATAAATTAAAAGATTTTAAAGGTTTGAAGCCAAGAAAACGTTTTTTAACAAGTGAGCGTAAATATGGATTTATAATACATATGTATATAGTAGGTTTTCTAACTTAGCAACGTTGAAGTAGATTATTGATATAATTAAAGACTTAACTAAAAATATAATTAAAAAGTTAACGTTCAGAGATAAGTAAAATCATTAATTTTCTATGTAATAAAAATAATTAAGAGCTGGCAACATTAACCTGAGTTGATTTGACAAAACATAGACAAGCAAGTTTGACAAACAGACAGTCAGTGTCGGGGCGGGGCTTGATTTGTATCAAATTAATAACAGTTTTCTAACGTATAATGTTGTGGTTAAATTTATAGAAATTTGTAATATTTTTATACGGACTGTTTTAAGGTTAAGTGTAATATAATTTATTAATTAATCACATATGAAGTGGACAAAAAAAAGATCAGAAAAAGGTTCTTGTGAGATGAGTTCATAACAATACAATTAACAATGTACGAAACGAGGAAACAAAACATGAGGGGGGTCTTGGTTCTCATATTTGTGTTTAATGGTGTCTACAGTCAAGGGTTAGAGCAATCCATTCCTAATAATCCAAATTATCCGCAGTATCAAACAGATACTAATCAGAATGGGTCATTATATCGTTCCAATCAGCAAATTCCTTATGGTAGTTTTCCGGTGAATGGAAATGAGTATAGCCACACAGCACAGAGTTCGTTTTATCAAGATAGCTTTAATTCAGAGGTGTATGGTGAGGGAGAAAACGATGTTGACCCACAAAATACAGCTAATTATTATGCAGGTTTAGATTATGAAGAGCGTTACCGATGTCCTCCGCATTGGATTCGGTATAGAGAATCTTGCTATCGATTTACAAAATCTCCTGATCGACCTCGAAACGAAGCTCGCAAAATTTGCCAGGCATTTCAGGCAGACTTGGCATCTATAAGTAGTCCAGAAGAGCATGGTTTTATTATAACTACATTGATGCGTTTAGATCCCCAAAAAGGTTCTTGGTATGTTAGCTCTCATCAACAAACTCCAGGATATTGGGTTAATGAGGGTGACGGTTCACAACTGACTGGCCTTGAAAATGCTTTCATTGATGATAAGACTTTAACCTACACTAGTTATAATTTATTGCCTCGGGATTATTTAATATATAAATTTTCAAATGAAGATGGTCGTTGGGGCTTAGCACCCGTTGAAGGCATTCAATACCATCACTTCATTTGTGAGGGTCAAACTCAGCGACTCCATTACCTTATTGAAGAAGAGAGATCATTTACTTATGGATTAGATACATTTGACCCGGAGAGAATACCAAAAGGGCCCTATTTTACAAAGGAGCCAATAGACACAATATATGATCCATTGAAAAATCATTATGTACAGTTGACATGTATAGCTGGAGGCTATCCTGCTCCTACTTACAAATGGTTCAGAGAAGATTACCAAGTAGACAGCTTAGTTTTTACTGAAATAAATCCTCTTTCTGACCCAAGAATTGTTTTAAGTGGAGGAACACTCATGATTTATAACCCTGATGCAGATAAAGACAATGCTAAATTTCACTGCACAGCAACAAACCAATTTGGAATCATACGGTCAGAGTCAGTGAGACTTTCCTTTGGTTTTATAAGGGAGTTTAACCAGAAAAGGCCGGTTGAAAGTGGTAAACAGTATTGGGGAAAAGTAATGTATTGTGATCCACCTTCTTACTATCCATCAGTGAATTTCTTATGGGCTCGGAATTATTTCCCTAATCTCGTAGAAGAAGACCGACGTGTATTCGTTTCATATGATGGTGGCTTATATTTTTCGGCTTTAGAGAATATTGATAGAGGAAATTACAGCTGTAATGTAATGAGTAAAGTATCTGATGCTGGTCGAAATGGTCCATTTTTTCCTTTGTTGGTATACCCAAATTCAGATTATCAACAACTGAAGTTTCCGAATAATTTTCCAAAAGTTTTCCCAGAAGCCCCGATAGTTGGACAGGAAGTAAGATTAGAATGTGTATCATTTGGTTATCCAGTTCCATCCTATAATTGGACCAGAACAGGTGGGAGAATACCTAGAAAAGCGCATTTAAGTAACTTTGACAGAGTTCTGACTATACCTAATGTTGGTGTTGAAGATGAAGGTGAGTACAAGTGCGATGTGCGTAATGACAGAGCACATATATCTAACAATGTATTCTTAAAAGTACAAGCTGAACCAAATTTTACTATCCCATTGCCAAATAAACATGTTGATAATAAAGGTGATTTGCATTGGAACTGTGAAGCCTTTGGTATACCTGATGTCAACTATACTTGGTGGAAAAATGGCCAAAAACTATCGATGGATACCTTAGAAACTGAAGATAGAGATAGGTATGTAATACAGGATAATGTATTAATAATAAAGTTTTTAGACCCAACAAGAGATCCTGGCATGTTTCAATGTGAAGCTAAAAACCAAATAAAAGCGAAGTATTCAACAGGACAGTTGCGTGTACTATCACTAAAACCATCTTTCAAGAAACGGCCATTGGAATCCGAGACTTATGGATCAGAAGGTGGAAATGTTACTCTTCGTTGCAATCCGGAAGCGGCGCCTAAACCCACATTTACATGGAAAAAGGATAACATTGTGATTGGAGCTGGTGGTAAAAGATTTATAACTGAAAACGGTAATCTTATTATAAGGCAATTGTCAAGAGATGATGAAGGTGTATACACTTGTGTTGCTAAGAATCAATATGGTTCTGACGAGAGCCGAGGACGTCTTATTGTCCTGCGTGCTCCGCGCTTTACAGAACGATTGCCAGCGCGTATTACTAAACAAGTTGGCCAAGTAATTTTTTTGCACTGTAATGCAGAAATCGACTCTCTCTTGGACACTGCGTACCTTTGGAATCATAATGGTTTACGAATGAAAGATTCTGCTGATATTTACGCCGACAAGCGAATAAAGATTGATGGCGGTGAATTAACTATTTTTGATGTCAGGCTCTCAGATGTCGGCGAATACGAGTGCATTGTTAAATCAGCTATTGGTCGGATTTCTTCTCGCACACAGTTGCGTATAGAAGGGCCGCCTGGATCACCTGGTGGTTTACAAGTTATTAACATACAACGTTCTTCAGTTACCCTGGAATGGACCGACAGCAATCCCAATGGTCGTCCTATTACTAACTACGTCGTTACTGGTCGCACTCAATGGAATACAACATGGTATATCGTAAGTGATAGTGTCTCTAATGTTGTGGAAATTGGCAGATATAATGGACGTAAGCGTGCTACGATAACTACAACTCTAATGCCATGGTCTGTTTATGAGTTCCGAGTTCAAGCTGTCAATAGTTTGGGTACTGGTGCACCTTCATCGCCCAGTCCTCAATTCTCTACTCAACCTGATAAACCTTATCAAGCGCCATTTAATGTAGGCGGTGGTGGAGGAAAAATTGGTGATCTTACCATTAAATGGAGTCCAATGCCTGTTTCACTTCAAAATGGCCCTGGCATTCATTATAAAATATTTTGGCGCCGAAACAATTCTGAAGTGGAATTCCAGTCTCTTCTTCTAAAAGAATATGGAAATATTGGAATGCATGTTGTACATATTCCCTTGGATTACTTTTTTACAGCATACAACGTAAAAGTCCAGGCTTTTAATGATATCGGCGCGGGTCCGGAAAGTGAAGTAGTCACAATTTATTCTGCCGAAGATATGCCACAGGTTGCCCCACAGCAGGTTTACGCGCGATCATTCAATTCTACTTCTCTTAACGTTACATGGAATCCTATTGATCAATCCCGAGACAGATTACGTGGTAAATTGATAGGTCATCGCCTTAAGTATTGGAAACAAGTTAACAAGGAAGAGGAATGCATTTACTTCCTGTCTAGGACCACTCGTCATTGGGCTCTCATAGTTGGACTGCAGCCGGATACCTACTATTTTGTTAAGGTACAATACAAGTTTGCATATACATAATTGATAAAGTATATATTTTTTTTATGTTTTAATACACGTAATGTAATTTTTTTATATATACCTTATATACAATCAAAAAACCTTTTTTTATCCGAGATTCCCTCTCCGTTTGAGGAATTTGAATTAACATTTTTTAAGAATCTTAAATTGCACAATTTCTAAAGTTATTTTTTTTATGTTTTCAGGTAATGGCATTTAATTCAGCAGGGGAAGGTCCAGAAAGTGAACGGTATTTAGAACGTACATTCCGCAAGGCTCCACAGAAGCCACCTGCCTCAGTCAACGTGTGGGCCGTCAACCCCAGCACTGTTCGCGTCGTTTGGAGATATGTTCAGCCTACAGATGAAGAGGAACCACTCATTGGTTACAAGGTAAATTAATATTGTAGTTGGAAGTTGTGACAGGTCGCTCCATTTATTTTACCATCATTTTTAACCAAACAACTCCCTTCTTTTGTCTTTAAGCTCTATATGTAACTTAATTCTTTTTCTTTTTAGGTAAGAGTATGGGAAATCGACCAGGACATGAGTACTGCAAATGACACCTTAATACCAGTGGAACATAAACTGGAAGCGTATGTTACAAATTTGACACCGGGCAAGTCATATAATTTAAGAGTATTAGCATACTCCAATGGAGGCGATGGCAGAATGTCCTCTCCACCTATAACCTTCCAAATGGGAGACTATCACAGTGACGCTTATGGATACTATGTAAGAAGCTCAGCTCACAGATCACAAATAAGAGAATCTCATATTTTCATCACTTTTATATTGTATTGTTTATTTTCTAGGATTTTATATAATTAGTTTTTAACTTTAGGTGTAGATCTAGGTCTAAACTTTAGATAAGCATTTTTATACAATTTTATTTTATTTTCATGAGGTAATAATACTGACTTGTTCCGTTGCTATATGTTTTTTTAATAATTTGATTCAGTCCATTGAATTATTTTGTGATATTTATCCGGCCATTTTGTTTACATGTATAATTTGTTTGATGTTTTTTTTACAATTATTTTAGTATTTATATTTTCTATAATATTTTCAACAATAATTTTTATTTAACTAAAAATATTTTTTTAAAATCATTGACAATAAGTATTTTAACAATGATATCTATATAATGGAATCTCGATATTTTCATGGCAATATTTTTTTAAACATGCTAATCATATCATGTACGAAAATGTTTAGGTTTAAGGAATTGTTTTATAATATATTTTTTATGGATCTGCTTTTGGAAATAAATTGTTAATCCGAGCCATTTTTATATAGATAAGATAGTTCTGACAGGCATTTTATTAAAGGGTATGTATAAAATGTCCTGTAAATGTTGATCAAAATGTAAATAACATTTTATCATTCTCATATTGTAAGCATTTAATGTTATATGAATCTAACCTTTTGTACTTGATTACTTACAGACAGTAAATATGCTATTCCAACCCATGTGAACTGACTCTATTGTAAGACATCATCACAGAGTAAGAATAAAACAATCATTTTCTCAGGACATCGATCATCAAGTGAGCCATATGCTTGGAAGGCATAACTAAAGGATAGTTTATTGAAATATATATAATCCACCAATCGGGGTAAAGTTCACTGGTTGATCAGTCTCTTGTGAAAAATTATGGGAAATCTCATGTACTGACTAATTAATTTAATGAGTGCACAATAGAATCGGCGCTCATGTTCGAATGACAAATGGAGAATGTTGAAGCCCATACTATCAAATGGTCCATATAGATCAGCGGTCCTCAACCTTTTTCCTATAGGGGCCACAAACACGTGTTAGTCATGGTGTCGCGGGCCGCACACGAATAATTTTGATAATGATTTTGATTGGGGATTGTTACAAATTGACTTAAACAAATAAGAACAGATTTATTGCGTATTTTTTTGTGCCTGTAATTACACTGGCTCACCCTTCAAATCGGAACTCAGCAATACAAAGAACTGCTGTTTTGCGGCAGAATATCTGATGAGTGAGTGGTACCTACCCACTCATCAGATATTCTGCCGCAAAACACCAGTACTTGCTATCGTACTAAATAACTACTATGCCACACAAATACTATGCCACCAAGTAAATTTTAAAATTTCTTTTTATAATTTCCTGATGATTCACTTTGCACTGTCCGTGGTTACTTGCTTGATAATGATTTTGGTGTTAAAAATCTTTGAAAAGAGGTCCCACCTCCAATAGCGACGTGTCAAACATCGTTGGATAGGTATTATTGAAATAAACAAAAGTTTTTAATCTTAGTCCGTTCAGAGTTATGTTATATTTAACATGGCAGTTTACGTAATAGCCAAAGAATGCTGTTTAATAATCGTTTGGTACCTAGGGTTCGCCAGGCATGAGGGCTTTGCAGGACCAGCCTTACAGTAGAGTGAAATAATAGTGGGCCATTTCACATAACAAAATAACGTTCATACATCGCGCCTACCAAATGATACAAAATGCGATGCGTTGGGCGTTCTAATTCTTTATATAAGGAATATTAATCATCGGCTATGCGTCGCCAACCTTGGGAACTAAGATGTTATGTCCCTTTTGTTTGCAATTACACTGATTCACTGTATCTTCAAGCCGGAACACAACAATACCAAGTGAAAGTACTGTTGTTTTGCCGTAGAATTTCTGATGAATGGGTGGTACCTACACAGGCGAGCTTACACAAAGCGTTACCACCAAGTAGGTAAATATACTAGTATTAATACACAGAATGCACTGTATTGTGGTTTACCATTACTTTTGAAAAGTTCAGCTTAAAAGTAACTATCCAACGATGTATTAAACGTCGCTATTGGAGGCGGGACCAGAGTTCATACAAATCCTTGCATCATCCTTTAAAATAGTTGAAAATAATGTACGTTTATGTTAAAAATAATGTTGGTCCAGGCGGGCCAATCAATAAGCCCGGCGGGCCACATGCGGCCCGCGGGCCGCAGGTTGAGTATCGCTGATATAGATGTATAAAAATACACAGATTAGGCAGCTTTAAAGGGTCCAACGGTTTGTTAGTCAGAAGGATGACTTAACATCACAAACATCTCATTTTAACAAATCGATGAATTTGTTTATGTCATGTCCTAAAATTAAAATACCGTGTAAAATGTGAAAATAATATAGTAATAGGAATATAGATATAAGTGGCAGATACGCACGCATCTTGTTCTGTTTTAAAACTTACCTATGTACTATTATAAAATAACCCTCGATTTTAGCGCCAATTTTCAGCTTAAATTATTTTTTCTATATATAATAAATTGTTCCAGTATTGAATCATGGGATTAATGTGCCTGAAGCATTAGTTTCGAAGTGGAATCATAATGCCTTAATAACGTAATGTGAAATGTTAATTATTTTGTAAAAAAAAACCTGTTCAATAAAATACCCGCTAGATTTATTTTTATAAAGTGTTTTATTATGATTGTCTGATTGCCTGGTATTATTATTTCAAATATACTTATTATATTACTGCTGCACATATACATGTACTTGTCAGTTGTACTGTCATCCTTGCAACAAGACGTTTAAAACCAAATTTGGGTTTTCAAGCAATCTTCGCTCGCAACACACTAGCCAAATACGCCATTGACGAACACGTCAAGGTGGACATCATCATCAACATAATATATACCTGGTCTATACATAGTCCTGGGTTCAAATACCGAGTGGAACCAATAAAGTTACTAATTGTCACCTGTAGCTTAGTGGAGGGGGGAAAAAGTTATTCAAATTCAAAATACTTCATTCAATAATGAAGTATTACACTTACTTATTGATTGTCAAACTGGAAACTACTACCGGTTCGGAAAAGAAACACAGCCCTGAGAAGAACCGGCGAAAGAAACTCAGCGGGCTATTTATCACGGTTATTAAATCTTAAATGGTTAACTAACTAGTAACTTAGGATAGCAAAGTTTTAAATTTTTAGTTTATAGAAATCTGCAATCTCCATAAAGTTATCCTGCTATGAGCTATCCGTTAAACGTTTGCTCATTTGCAGGCAAGGGGGCATCCATTAATTACGTGAGGTAATTGTGGCGATTTTTCGACAACCCCTCTCCCCTTGGTGAGATGTCGTGAGATTTTGCTGTAATGCAGCATCTCTTTTCTAGATCACCACGTAGAGGCAATAGAGATCATAGGGCATGCTGATGAAGGCGTGCAAAGGTTGAATCGGTAGGCAATGGTGGTCATTTAATAAATATTTATTAACAGTTATTTATATTTAATAAATTAATGAATTGTTTCCAAATAAATGAATTTATTAATAGTTAATAAATTCTTCTGTAAGTGTATAATTAAACCGCGATAAATATTATTATGCATGATTTAGTCATATTTTAGTGGAGAAACATTTTTTACTTAATTTTATCCAATTTTAAAGGTCATAAAACTAAGAAACATTTCGTTTTGATCGGATTCTCATGAGCATTGACGAACCCAGTTAACTTTGGAGCGCTGTAAAAGCGTTTTAAATGAAATTAAAAAAAAATATATAGAGACAAAAATTCCTCAAAAGACCGTCTACAAGATTGGTCTGAGGTATTTTTTTTGTAAAATGTATAAAAAAAGGTTATAGAGCAAAAAATATTTTTTTTATAGAAATTTTCTTACTTTTTTGCTTATAATTTATTTTTAATTGCTTATAAATTTTAAATTTAGGGCAAAAAGTTTGTAGCAACATATTTGTAGGCAAAGCGATTTGCTACAAATTATGTCTACGATTTTTTTGTAGGACGCATATATATGGCCGAATACTGAAACGTCTTTCAAATATGAAGTGGGACTTAATTATTTGGAACGCTATTAATTTCAAATTTCGCATACTAAATTTTGAAATTAATGACGTTCCAAATAATTAAGTCCCACTTCATTTTGAATGACGTTTCATTATTCGGCCGATAGTTTCCGAGATATCGTGAAAAAGGTGCTTGCAACCCTTTTACCAAGATGGCGGCCGGGGGACAAGGGCGGCAACCCCACAAACTTGGGGTTAAGCTTCTATTGACCCCCACACATGTCCCAAAAATAAAGTTGCGTCCTCTAATAAATGCAACATTAGGTCCTTAAATTGTAACATTTCAATGGACTAAAATCCATGTTCGTTTTGATTTGATTGGAATTTAATTCCATAAAAATTAAAGTGCTTTCTTGATTTTTTGTACATTGTAATAGTTAGATATATTGATATTTAATTGCAGACAGAAGTTCATGATTCAAGTGAAAATTACTTTTACAGATCAATAAAAAATGTAATTTTTTTATATATTTTTATTTATATTGCGCGTACAATTAAACATTACTTAAATCTTTTTACATTTTATTTTACGTTTTAAACATTTAGCGTCTACATTATCTAACATATCAATATCATTTATGTTTTTCCTTTTCAATAAAATCTCTTCCTCGCTGGATTGAACTTGTTTCAAAGGGAGTAGTCCAACTGCAAACGGTATATTTTCATCCAGAGTTGAACTATTAGTATTTTGGTAATTGTAACTTTTATTTTCTTTATCTGTCATATGATCTTCATTTATTGAGTCCCATTTTTCAGCATCAAGATTTTCAGAGTCAGTTAAATCAACCACTGATTTTGAAATATTCGATTCCGGTGTAATCAAATTAGTAGAATTCATAGTGTCATTTTTTTCACCAATGTCATTCATTTTAATAAAGTCCCATTGTAAAGTGTTATCAGACGAAGCAGCGTCATGCTTTTCAGAGTTGATTTCTTTCGATAGGTCGGGTAGTTCAGTATCTAACGTGCCATTATTAATATTATCAGACACTTCACTTTCTCTGTTAGGAGTGTTGCTGTCACAATTTCCCATTTTTATTCTATTTTCAATATTCATCAGATCTTTCATTATTTCATCTTGTTCCTGAACCCTGTCGTCTGTGTCGTGGTTTATGTAACTGTCTTGATTGATTTCATTGTGTTTTGGAGTGGACAGTAAACAATCCAGGGCATCTTCTTTAAAATCACTTGTATGAGGTAATTGTAAACTAAAATCATAACAAGCGTCATTTCTTTTCAGGTCATCAGTATTCAGAGAGCTGTACTGTTGGTTTGTATTGTCACCTAAATGAGTTTTTGTATCTAGTAAAGACATATTAAAACTTGTGTCAAAAGAAGTACTCGCTGGACAATATTGATCAAGTACTCGAGGATCATTCAATGGTTGATCATCATAGTATTTTTTAACATCCTCACTCATAGATTTTGTAAAAAACTGCATGTCACTATCTATACATGAAAAATCATTATTATTATCTCTATCCATTGACGTGTGTTCGCCTCGAAGGGAATGATCTAGTTCTATAAAATTTTGTTGTCCCTCGAAAGATTCTAAATTATCTGGTAAGATTTCGTTCAAGCTGTTTATTGTATCTTCGTGAATGTTACTATTTTTATCATAAACGTTATTTGAAGGGAAATTCTTTGAGCCCATTAGCATTTCACCACGCTCTATAGATTTTGAGAGTTCATCAATACTTTTGATCTCGCTTGGATCTGCTACCTTTTCGATAATATTAGGTTGTTCAATAACTTCGTATTGTATTTCACTGCTCTGAACCATGTCCAAAAGAACTTGTTCGTTAACGTTTATGTATGACCCGTCGCCCGATTCAAATAAAATCGGCAAGTCAGTCGGTAATCCCGCGCTCTTCAACGCATTCACGTATTGTGACATGGCAGTATTAATGCCCATGTTTGAAGTTTCATTCGCTGCACTAGTCGCCGCGGTAGAGTAGTTTGATGTTATTGTTTCGTTTCCGAGTGAATCTTTGGAAAATGGGTCGGCGGCGTCGAGTGAGTTGGACGATTGATCCATGTATATGATATCGTTATCCATGTTGAGATAGCTGGGAGAAGCAGTATCATTGTTACAAATACTGTTAACGGCTTGTGATAGCGACACCCTGTCCATATAATCCTGTAGATATAAAAAGTTAAATTTAAAAGACTACAAAATTGTAATACAGGAACGAAGAATAAATAAACAAAAATGTTGTAATACGACTTATATAGGTAACGTTCAAATATTAAAAGTTTATATAATGTATACTGACAAATCAGCATAAACATGTTTGTGTCTGTAGTAATGTACCGTCAACAGATAAATAAATACTTTTTATATATTTTTTATTTCTATAGTATGTTATACATATTAAATGTATTTTAAATCATGCATTTTTCAATTCCAGACATCCTTTACGTTAATGTGAATTCGTTCCGATATTGTATTTAATATAATTTATTTTACATTTAGTTACTATTCGTATTATTTACTACAAACGCAAAAACGTCTCCAACAAGCTGACTTATCGGTACTTTGCAAAAATTGTAATTAATCATTAAATCACCTGCATGTGTTTCGTCTGCAAATGCTTTAAATGGTGTATAGCTTTACGAGAGTCCTGCTCGCGTCGCATCAGGGCTCTTTCGGCAGCTCGCCCTAAAACTCCGCCACCCTCCCAACCACTGGGCCGCTGTAATTATGTTTAATCTTTAGTTCATCATCATCATGTCAGCCAAAAGACGTCCACTGCTGTACAAAGGTTTATTTTTTTAGTGTATCTACTTTAGTTAATTGTCACAAACTAAATTCTAAGTAATAGGTATAGAAAATATTGTAATCTATTCGGACGGCTAGAAAGAAAATAAAAATTTAGGAACACAGATTTGATCAATTTTTGGAGTTAGTGATTTGCATTAGTATGTGCAGGAAATGTGTAAAAGTTTATCATAATTCATAAATTTATTTATTTATTCTTTATTGCACACACTACAATAACATAGAAAGAACAAGTTTTACATAAAAAAAATGTATGCAAAGGCGGCCTTATCACTTACAGTGATCTCTTCCAGGCAACCTCTATAACAAAATAATATTTTGCCCGGAGAATTGATCGGGTATAGTGTGCGAACTGACACATACAATATATATAAAATATTATATCTAATATTGATACATAAAATATATATAACATAATTACATATATAACATAAATATAATTCGATGGTACTTTATTTCGACAGGTATGGACAGTATAACGCGCAGGACCGGTTTTACGCGTGTAAAGCTTGCGAAGTCTCAAAACAAAAAGAGTTTTTATTTCAGAGTAATTATTTTAAGTACGTCTTAATAGTTTTATAGTCAACAAAAGAAACACGAATAGTATAGATAAGTCTTGTATTAGGTATTACCAGACTTTTTATAGAATTATAACTTCTAACCTTGAAACTCGGCCTACCACGTCGTGGTCTAATGGCACGCGAGGGATCCGAATAGTCAACGGTAGAGTTTGCGCTGCCATCAATATCAAACGGTATACGCATCACCATATCCTGTAACAATAATGCTGTTTAGCGGTAGAATATCTCATCAGTGGTATCCTATTTAGACGAGCTCGCACATAGCTCTACCTCCAGTAAAATATATAGTTAAATAGTTACATATATGTATATATATAATAATTTATTAGGCAGATTTATTACAAGTTACAGGTATTAATTTCGTGTATATGGAATAAAAAAGTAATGTATAAAGTAAGTAATCTATGTATTTTTTTATGCTCATTAAATAGTTATGTCGCATCAGGCTAATATGATAAATGAAAAGATAAGCTCTGTCCGTCTGTTACTCGGATAACGACGTTGGCGTATTAATAATCAAAAATGAATAACGATAAATACTTTGTAACCTTGTTTGTTCGATTAAGGCTTTCTCCAGTCTGATTATTGTTCGACGATGCCAACTGAGAAAGGGGCGTCTTGTTCTCCGCATTGTCCTTCGAGAGAGATTTATTTATACTTATTAAATAATAGTGCTATTTATTCGTTATATTTTCCTGATTATACAGGGTTATTTGTAACGACACAGCAACCTCGCAGGACTAGATATCTAACACCAGAAGCAACAACTTCTATTCTACGACTTTTGATAATTTGTTAGATTTTATTTTCATACAAAAATAAGTATTGATTTAATTTCCCGCTTGAACGTTTATAAATCTACGCGTACCGCAAAGATCGATGCCTCGCGTCGTCCATCGTTTATAAATGAAATATGTATAGACATACAAAATATGTCACGACAGTACGACAAAACTTGTAAAATCATATTTTTTTTCATGTATTGAGTCCATGTGTTTCGTGAGTTGTTGATGTCCGAAGTCGTAGTACAAAAGTTGTTTCTTATGGTGTTAGCTATGTAGTCCTACGAGGTTGCTAGGTCGTTACAAAAAATCCTGTATTTAAGAGATTAAAAGGAACGGGTATATTGTAAGTTTTGTAAGCAGCAACTTTTAGTTCGTTAAAACGATCAGCTACACAAAATATTAATTTATTTCTAATGGTCTAAACGTGACATTAGTTGGTTAAAATATATATTTATAAAAAAATTACACGTATTAATAATATTAGTACACTTATTGGTAATTGCATTTGCGACAAAGAAAGATAATTGAAAACACTTGTTATAGAACAAATAAACAGTTATAAAATTTAGAAAAAAATTTTTCCTTCATATTTGAAAGATTACAGAGACAAATTTTGCACGTGGCTACGTAATAACTTTTTTCAAACACTATTCCTTTAACAATCTGTTTTAGTACAAACATACAATGAAACAACTGGTACAGATATTAAACTCGGCATTGATATTTCTTTATCTCTGGCTTATTTTTTTTATTGTATAGGACGAGCTTATAGGCCACCTAATGGTCACCAACGCCCATAGACATTGGCATTGTAAGAAATGTTAACCATCACTTACATCGCCAATGCGCCGCCAACCTTGGGAACTAAGATGTCATGTCCCATGTGCCTGTAATTACACTCACTCTTCACACCGGAACACAACAATACCAAGTACTGCTGTTTTGCGGTAGAATATCTGATGAGTGGGTGGTACCTACCCAGACGAGCTTGCACAAACTCTCCCACAAAGTGAATTATTTACAAGTATTTTAACATAATAATTTTATTGCGTACATTATTTGAAGTTAAATAAAAACTCTTACCGAATCGTACGCAACTTGAGATTTGCTTACCTGTGAGTGCATATCAATTAGCGATTGAGGAGGACGGTTGATTACGACTGGTGGTGTAAACACGGGTAGTTCACCTGAAAAAAATAAAAAAGTTTGATAATCTTACTATTTTATCAATGGATGGAGAACTCAAAAAGTTCTAGGTACTAAAACTTAGTATAAATAGCTTTCGCTAATATTGTCTTCATTCAAGATCCAAAAACGGTAGAGACTCAAATATCAAATCAGTGCATTGAATAAAAATGAATGTTTTTGTAGTTTCTTTATACTATGAGAAACCCTTTCAAAAGCACTGAGGCCAGTCAAAATCGCAAAACATACCATTTTATTTATTGTTTGTAAAATTGTTGCCGGATACCCAAATGACACTGTCTAAATGATTACGTTTTGTCATATATTCTATAAGATTAACGTTAACCAACAATTGGACGCCATTTTCAATAAACTAAAAGCATAGACATTTTAAGATGAAGAATACTTGTGTTTGGCTTTTAAAATCGAAACCGACCTGATTATGAACTCGAGTGAACGATGGATCGCTTCATTTCACACTTCTAGCAAAATCAATTTGTATTAATCATTACATTCGTAGAGACTTACTATGATTGTTGATACCCAGTCCTTCTTTCGTAACTTTTGACAATCCTTTTATTTTAAGAAACTGAGCGGCAGACACCAGCTCGTCCAGATTCTCCTCCAAGCACTGTGTCTTCCCGCAATACATGAACTCAACTAAACATTTGAGTACACTAAACCCCATTTTTAATATAATCAACGGTTCTCCTGTTTGTTTTTGTAAAACTTCCTACAATGATTTTAAAATGACATCAGTAGTCATTCATTATTGAAAAAACTTTTATAATTGTCACTTTTTGCTTAATGGATTTAATTTGAATTTATAATGAGATAAATAAGGGTATTTAACGTTTAATCGTTTTACTATATAATAAGGCTAAAAAAATGTTAATAGTAAATTTAGATTAATGTCGGTTTTTACTTAAATTTTGAATTAGATTTTGTAAAAATTTCAATAGATATTTATATAGCATAGCCGATATTATTTTTTAGTTCTACTTACTTGAAAATAAGCACTACTAGCAGCAAGTACTGCTTTGTGAACACGCAAAGTGTGCGAACTACACATTAGTGTCATATCCACCAATGATTGCATTTGTAATAGCTTTCCAAATCGTGACATAAGATGCTCTGAATAATCTTCATAATGTAAACTATATCGTATAGGAGCCATTTAAATACTAATTACGTTCCCTTACAACATATACATGCAAAATCAAAGTGCAAAATGTAAATAATGATATGGTTAACAAAATGTGACAACTATTTACAAGTCTGAATGAACGAAACAAATGAAATATCGAAAAAAATAAAATTGGAATGACTTTTAAAAATGTTTCATAATGTTTACGGCCAGCGTTAAAAATATAACATACATTTCTTAGTATATGATAAATGAATACCAAGTATATAATTATATAGTCACAAATAAAATAAACAAAAAATATGTTGGATTCTTTTATTTAAAAAATACAGAAAAAATAGTAAATGTTAGAAAATGAATTGATTACAAATTTGTATTTGTTCGGAATAATTTAATTGAAATTGTTTTTTTTTTAATACCATCAAAATATAAACTTATACTATCACAGACTAATAATTAAGTACGAGAGAAAACAAAGGAATACGTATTTATTATTATACTTTTTCTTGTTACTTAATCTCTTGAACATTATTTTGACCAAGAAATAAAACAAGTATAGTCCTAGACGATCATAGGGTTTATTTGTGGAATGTAGGTAGGAATGATTGTATTTGTTCATAAGGCACTTGGAACAAATATTGAGATCATGGCCAGGTAGAAATCTGCCGCAAGATACTGAAAATTATTTATATAACATTTAATCAAGGTTTTGGAAACTGCTATACATACATTTATAACTATATTACAAGAAATCTATTTCGAATAAATTCACATTTTAATGATCTAAAAAACCATTATATAGTTCCATTGAGTCTAATCGTATTTATATTTTAGATGTACATTTAACACATTTCATAAAGACTTTTGAGAAATTATAATACATATATGAACGCTTAATTTTGGCTGTAATTGAGATTTCACTCGTTTTTCATCAGCATAACATCTTACCGGGTTTGCTTATACATACATTTTATAATTATTTGTCTTATTATTAAACGCGGATTAAATATCGTTACACTAATTATTCTGACCTTTCACTTTATATCAATGAAATCATTTAGTTATAGGATTCATTGTAAAAAAAAAGTTTAGATTTAAATATTAAAATAAGAATGTGGTATTAAACTGCGTATTGAAATAGTGTGTTGGCTATTGTGAAAATAATTCAATTATCCTCTTATTTCTGATGTTATGTTTGTATCATAATTAGTTAATAAGCGACAAACTACTGAACCATTCTCACATTAACCAAATTTGTTACGGAAGATTTTAAAATACAAATTTGTAATATTTCCGATACTTTCAGTATCGTCTTAGAAATTGTTATCTATACAATACAATACCTAGTTTTAATGTTACCCTTACCTCTCTAATACGAAGCTCATAGACGCTGCAGTCGCAAAGCCTTCGCGACATTTTACCATTCAAAGTTAACGGAACACTTTCTGATATCTGAGATAGAAAATTATTCCATTCCCTAGCTTTTGTTTTGAGGAATTTTCATCGATTGTACTTAAAAAATATTATACATGATTCTTTATTTAAATTTTGTTATATAATCCTTAAAAAAAAACATTGATTGTTAACAAAATGTTGGCACCAATATAATTAAGACGAAAAATCCTATCGCTTCTATACGTATAAAATTATGCATCAGGCGGAAAAGAACAACAAAACATTTTTGTACCTAAACGATAATAACAATAACAACGAATTTACACATTTATTAATAATTATAATTATCTATATGTATCGTTTATATTGTCAATCTAACACATAGACACATATAAAACTTATTTCCATCCCAGATATAACAGAACAAATTATGAATAACAGCTGTTGAGTTCGTTCATTTGGAGAGATAATTTTGTTAGCGGAATCTAATATTTATAGAAAAATATGATTGTCAAAAAAGTTTATTTAAATAACTTTAAATACGTGACGTAATTTGTTACTTTTAATCAAAACAGTATTCTATTGACTAAAAAAAATATATTTAAAAACATTTTTTTTTATTTAATAATAATAATGATGTTCAAAATATTTTATCGTATTTTATATTACATCGGTTTAAAATAATATTTAATATTTTAATTAATCTTTAGAACACTGTTTTGTTAAAAATGTATTATGTTATTAATTTGGAGGAATGTTAGTGCAGAATACTTTTTATAGACATTTATTAATTTTAACAGATTGACATATTAATTGACAGCTATTAGAAAAATAACAAATTAACATTGTACTAAGCACGTAAATGAATAAAAATATTATTATTGTATGTCGCAATTACATCGATAAAAGCTTATTTTAAATAATAATGGACATTTTTATTGCGTAAAAGAATACAATTTCACGTAATAAAATAAATATATATATATAATATACATATATATGAACACTTTACATAAGTATGAGTAAATTTGTACAATAGGTACATAGTATGTAGAAAAAATAGAGATTCATTTATAGAGATCGTTCAGTGAAACTAAACCATTGCCAGCAAAATTATAATAATTAACTTACAGCTAAACCATGTTTTTAGTATAGTTTTGTAATTTTTCAATTATAAAATAACTTGAATTATCATAATATATAAATCAGTAAAGTGAATAACTTTTTTTAACAATAACTTTAATAACTTATATTACAATAAGCCAGCTCAATATGAATTTATATAATACTCTGTATATGGAGACTTAGTTTGTGGTTATTTTTTGCAGTATATATGTCGAAAGCCGAAGAAAATTGGTGTTTCCCCATGACGTTCCATCGTCAGAACTGAGCAATGGCCTGTTTCAGTGGCGCATTTTATTCCTAATAATAGAAGCACATTACAATATTTACATCGGCCGCCCGTAGACCTGCGAATATCTCATAATATACACATCGATTATTCATAACTCGTTAACGATAAAGACTAACCCTAGAGTCCCGACCGGAAGCCAACTAGTTGTCGATAATTTTCAAAAAATCTTCCGGTGAGATCTGAATACCCTCGACGGCGGACCCGTCCGTCGAGTTCGGGACGGTGTTCTTGAGTTCGCCGAAGGTGTAGGCCGGCCGCCGGCCGCGGGCCCGCGCGCCGCGCGCCAGCGACGCCTCGCAGTCCAGCGACGCGCGCTTGTTCCAGCAGAACGCCTGGCGCGGCTCCGCGCCCGCCGACATCGGCATCGCCAGCTGCAGTCGCGACCGGCTCAGCTCGTTGTCGCTCAGCTGCCGCTTCAGTCGGTCCTTCCCCACTACCAGTTGGAAGCCCCTTGAATTATTGTCGATAGGTTGCGATTTCTCGAGTTCGACATCGCCGAGTTGCCTCGTCGATTTCGACGACGATGGCGCGTTCGTGAGACTCGAGCGCGATGGTTTATCGATTAAGCTGTTCTGACGCGACGATTTACTCGAGGTCTTAGCGATTGCCTCGCGACTGCTCCCCGAGGAGCTACTCGTGTTCGTCCGACATGTATTCGCGTTGCCCGAGTTGTCTCTCCTGAGAGTTTCTATTATGTTATAAAAGTGCTCGGATTCGTTGGTGCTGTTGTTCCTAGACCGGTTCACGTTATTGGTACTATGTCTCTGTGGACGAATTTGAGCTCTAGGTAGGTGACCGTAGCTGCTTTGCCTCGAAATACCGCTCGTGGTTTGCCTTCGTGGCATACTACAACTTTTTGGAACGAAGGAGTCTTGTGTCGCTAGTACGTTCTCGTAAACGTGCGTGTTGTCGAACTCCTCGTGAGATATAAGATTCTGTCGACTCTCTGTCGTTTCGCGTTTCTGACCCACAGAGTTACTCTTTTTATGACCGGTTCGAATTTTTAAGTCGGGTATTTTTTTCCCTAACCTACAGTCACTAGCGCTCCGCGGCAGAAGATTTTCGTAACCATGACTACCACTTTCCTGCTTTGCCTGTTCAGTTTTAGGTAAACTATTATTGTCAATATTGCTTACAGACTGAGAATGTTTGGGTGTCTTAGAACTATGTTTCGCGCCGTCGGCTGGGCAAGTCAGTTGAGGCAAGACGTCGTGCTGTTTCCTATCCACGTCGGGCTTAGAAGATTTGTCGAGCACAACCTTTGTTTTATCACTCTTACATATTTTAACACTGAATCTAAAGGGAGGTTTAAAAACAACTTGCAATCTGGTTTTTTCACCAGAGAGCAGATTAGATGCGCTTTTGGACGGTCTAGTTTTTCTGGTAACCTTCGGTGCGGGCCTATGAGTTCTCTCCGTGAGACCTAGCGGTATAGACTTAGATTTAGGGATGACAGCGGGCTGCGGAGAGCTGAGAAGCCACTTCTGCACTTTGGTCAAAGCTTCCGTGTCCTTGGGCGGGGTAGACGCGGAATGTTTTTGCAAGGAACTATAATCGATTGTTTCTTTCTTAACTTTCACTTTACGTTTCTTAACTTTATTCTTATGTTTTGATAGGATCACATGTTTTGGAGATTTCCCCTCGGTGTTTGTTACAACTGCTGTGCTTTCTTTCGCCACTTTATTCGGTTCATCTAACTTAGGTTGAGTGATTGGTTTCTGTAAAAAAAAAAAATTTTTTCAATCCCAAATTTTCATATTAAATTAAAATGTATATAGAATATACCTTATAGATTATAAAAGGTTATTAATTAGAAGAGTCAAGTCAAGAAAAAAGTGTTGTCGTCTTACTCTTTTCTTTAAATTATGTGAAGGAGACGCTTTATCGCCTGGCTTTATCTCCTTCTTATTCCGATAAGCGCGGGTTCTCAAAGCGACTTTCTTCTTTAGAGGTAGTTTAGATCTGTAAAATATATAAAAGTGTGAAACATTATGTGAATTGTAATTTAAATAAACCTTTTCACAAAGCGGAACATATTTTTAACGATAATTTCTTACCTGACGGCAGTGTGAACGATGAGCCCTTGATCGGCGGCATCTGGCAAGCGGACGGTTTCAGTGGTCGATGAATGAATGATTGTTACTGATTTGATTTTCTTTGCGTGACGGCCGAAGAAACGGGTGCTAGCCACCTGTAATCACAATAACATATTGTTTGTGAAAAATTTACTTACTTCAAATTATAGTTATTTTTGTTTAACGCTAGTGATCATTTAGAAAGGATAACAATTTAGATTAATTTATTGATATAATCATTTATATCAAAGATTGTTTCCTTTCTATAGCAGCTAAATGAAGAAAATTATAGCTACTATTATTGTACATAAATACATAGTAAATGTATATACATAGATCGAAAAACATGATCGCACACGAGCACACAACACGTAAGGCAGGTAGGTTTTTTAGGTATTTCGAGCACTATTAGTTTTTGTAATATAATATCACAAATGACAAAAGTACGATTTTAACAGTTTTAGTAAAAACGGCGTTTAAAAATTCTATAGTTGTAAGTATGAATTTTATCCAAGCGTGTTAGGTTATATATTGGGATGGTCAAAAAAAAAATACAAAACAAAAAATGTGCGGTCGGGGGGGTTCCCCCGGCAGGTCCAGTCAGGAACGAAGTTCTGTGCTATATTTTTTAGATTCAAACCGTGTTTTAAAATGATAGATTTTAATTAATTGTATTACTGTATTTTTGTCACACCGAAAAGCATCTCAACCTTCTTTACATCGACCTCTTAAATTCGAACGCATCGCATTTTGTAGCATTTAGTAGGCACAGTATGAACGCTATTTCGTTACTCACGTGACCTTGGGCCACTGCCATTTCACTCTATTGTAAGCCGCGTAAAAGAACTTCGTTCCAAAAATAAATATTAAAAAGTTATTTCTTAGCTGTAAACTAGCTGACATGTCAAATGATATTTATATTTAATGATATTATACCTGTAATTACTTATCAAGGTCTTTATCTTGAGTTCGTGTTATATTCTTTTAATTATCTTTAAAACTGTTCTAGCACACAATTAAGTATCACACGAATATGTACCTTCTAAACTAAATTATGGGAACTAAAGATAGGTTTTTTAATTTTTATCGTCGATATCAATTGCGGCGTCAAGAACTCTGCACGATCGCTGAAGGAAAAACAAATTAAAAACAAAATAAATATTGCAGAACAATAATGTATACACGTCTTTTAATGTTGACATTTGTATCCTAACTGTTCTATATGACATAAAATATCATATAATATTTACTTTTATCAATTCATAATCATCATCAAACCTAAGATTTTTTTAATTTGGTTAAGAATAAAACGTTTCGGTAACTGACCAGTAGAGCAATGACGGCGAGCAGGATGAGCAGCACCGCGTACCAGTGGCGCAGCACCCAGCGCTTGAAGCCGGCGATGCTCTCGTCGGACAGCAGCAGCTTGCGGAGAGTCGCCAGCGGACCGGACGGGTCCACCTCGCGGCAGCGCTGGAACACGTCGCAGTACCTGCCCACGGGATATCGTTCACTTTGGATGTCGGGATATATATTTCCATCAAGAAAAGACTGATACGCAGATTATCGTCCGTGTACGACTCGATAATATATACTTTATTTTTTAATTCAGTATGGTGACATTATCTACTAAAATAATACATGCAGTGCGTTGGGAATTTTAATTTGAGAATTCTTTAGTGTTTATTGATCTCCGTTTGCAACTCACCCGTTATAGTCGTTACATGGCGTGCCCGGCTTCGCGTACATATCTGGCACGTCGAAGGGCGCGGTGTTCCAGTGGAAGGACGACACGCAGGCGCCGCCCGGCTTGCGGCAGCACAGCTCGCACGCTGAGCGCGGGTCGTCCTTGCGCGGCGCGCACTGGCACGACTCCAGTCCGTACGCGAGGCAGATCGACCCGGTGCATTCCTACATCGGGTACATGTTTGTAAAGTGCTAATATAGTCGCAACACGAGTTTGTTCAAAGAATATAAAGTTAAACTACCGAGTCTTACATTACAATTGGACACGAAGCAATTTAAAATATGGTTCAGTTCCAGATAAATTATTTCAAATTCAGATGTTGTACTATCATCATAAGATGACATAATTGACTTAAATTGTAGTCAGTAGTCGATGTGAATGTCAACACTCACTCCCATGAAGCAGACGAGCTCCTTGTCGCAGCGCGTGCGGTTGGGCTTGTGCCGGCTGGCGGGGCAGGCGGCGCGCTTGCCGTCGCAGTGCGCGGCGTCGCGACAGCCGTTGTCGGAGCGGCACTTGTCGCCGAACTTCAGCGTGCACGACGCCGTGCAGCACGGACCCTGGGCCGAGCGTAATAATATAGACCCCATTCCAATCGGAGCAAGAATAAAGGTAAACACACCGTAGAGTTACAGATAGTTTGCGATTTTATAATCGTTCTGCTGTATTATGCACTATAAACAATTCTTGATTAATTAATCCTAATTTATAATACAAAACACTATTCCAATTAACTTGTTATAACATTAATTTAACTTTCGAAGTTCCGATTACAACTTCGCGGTAATTGAAAACGCCTTCTTTACGCGAATCCATAGTGAATATCATAGATTATAGCGTATTTTCGACCAATGATATCGCGTCAAATGATATCGGTAGCCATTAATTCGGTGTGAAAGTTGTTTATTTGGGTTTATTCCTGTTTTGGATGATATAGGCTATAAATAGAACATACCGAGACCCGAAACTAGTAATAAATAACACTATACTTATTTATGTATATTTTATAAGCTCGATTAGGAAAAATCGTAAAAAAAATATAACTTAGGTCTTTTCAAAAATTAGGTGCAATAAAGGCTGTGAATGAGTTTACCATAGTCCAAACGTATAATTAGTAATTAGTCGTGATACTAATTTAGCTGCATGATGACAAATACGCCTAACGTAACCGTGGTAAACGTAGGACTTCAACTAATCAATCTGTCAAACTGAAACTTGGCAATCTACTATCGGCGATCGTTTAATTTTCATCTATAGATGAAAATTTAAATAGGAATGGAAATAAAAAAATTATATATAAACAAGTAGGTAGTACTTAAATGTCTTGATACATTTATAATTATTCTAGAATATATATACATTTACCAAAGAAGTTTAGTTTCAATAGTATTAATATGTCTATGGGACGGTTCGGTATAACTTGGGATGGGGTCGGTGGTACCTGGCTGGGACTGCACACGCTGTGCTCGGTGAGCGTGCACGGCTTGTAGTGCGGGCGGACGGCCTGCGGGCGGCAGCACACGTCGGTGCACTCGGACGCCCAGCCGCAGTCGCACTCCTCGCCCTCCTCCACCACGCCGTTACCGCAGATAGCTGGCTGAGGTTCTATAACGTGGATTTATTTATTAAACCATTGTGACACAGCTTTATAGTTTCAATACTTTTTATTTAGTGTAATTTATATCTGTTGATTTAAATAAATGATATAGAAAAGTTTAGGGTGCATACCGGTGAAGCATCCTTTTGGCGATCGCGCCTTGTTGTTTAGAACGGGGTCGATGGCGCGGAGGGAGCAAGGCGAGAATTTGTTGTTGTTCTTGCGATCGCCGCTCGTCGCTCGTGCGAACATTATGTAATTACCGTCCTCGCCGAATGGCGTGCACATTTCTGGGTCGTGCTGAAATATACGGACATGCTTTTAGAGTCCATTACAAAATTAAACTATTTTGTAAGTTTCCCTGAAAAAATAATTACTTACTAAAAACTATTAATTCAATTATCAAAAAATACTTCAAGTTCAATTATTAAAAAAATATATATATTAATTTTAAATTAAATGTATCACCAGCGTGTGAAAATTTCAGCTCTATCAGTTGATCATTCAAATGAAAGAATGATTGAACTGAATTAAGCTAGTAAAATAATATCATAAATCTCCAACACTAGTTGTCATAGCTTTTTATTTTATAAAATCAGAAGGCGGACTGGTAAATGGTCCACCAATATTAACCATTACACCACCAACCAATGAGCTCCTACCAAGCTTGGGAGCTAAGATGCTTTCCCTTGTGCTTATAATTAGACTAGCTCGCTCATGCTTGTAACACAACAGGACTAAGTATAGCTGTTTTTACATAATTTTTCGTATTTTTATTAACGAAAACATATTTGCGTCTCGTGCTAGTGCTGAAACTATTTACCGGCGAGCCGAAGTTGTGCCCGATCTCGTGCGCGAGCGTTACGTGCGACACGGCGGGCGGCACGTGCTTGCCATAGTTCAGGAGTGTGACGATGCCGGTGTTCAGCGATTTCATACTGCCGCGGTAGTGCTGTTTATCAATTAATTAAACACAAATGTATTTTTTTATATTTTTTATGTATAAATAAGTCATGAATTCGATAATAGTAATGTTTAAAAGTGTAATTTTAATTTTGAAAAAAGAACATTTTATTCTATTCTAAAAAATACTTACGCCGTTCTTCTCACAGACACCTCCAGCGTTTTTTAAGTCACCCGTCCACGCGAGGCCCAACGTGCCCATCTCGAAGTCACGATACGTAAACATGTACGCCAGGCAGAATGCGTCGTAGTCTTCCTCTGAAAACAATAAAAAAAAAACAAACCATTAATATTTCTTTATATAAAAATTCTATTTTCAAATAAAATTCCACTTAATTGTTTGTATATTAATAAAATTCCATTTATAAATCATAAAAGTTAATAGCATAATATAAAAACATAGAAATTGGTCCGCAATGCTATTAGCGCAATAAAGGCTATAATTTTATTGAGATTACCTGAAAAAAGTTCTAAATATTTTTCAACGCCATAGTTGTTAGGAAATCTGTAGGCTGGATCTTTGAGTGCGTCTAGCGTGTGAACCTTTATTCTTTTAATCATAAACGTAATATTATCAGGTTTTCCATCTTGATTAAAATCTGAAAGGAAACGAATTACAATTATTTGGTGTTCGAAAATAAATTATTTTTATATTTAGTTTTAGATCAAAAGTCAGAATCGTACCTGTAACCTTATAAATAGCATTAACCTTTTGCACATGTCGCGTCATGACTTCTATACAAGCCTCTTCGGATCCATATCTTTGATAAAACATATGATCAGCCTGTAAATAAACCAAACACGTAGTTTTCCTCGGATCCACAGTCGCTCTCTTGTTCACATGCCTCCCGTCGTCGCTTGCGTTCGCTGACAGTATAGTGTATCCTACCGGTTCCTTCTTAACTATATCTTTGCTGACGGTCACAACACCTGCCTTCGTTTTAATAACTTCAACATGCGTCTTTGGCTTCGGTCTCGATTCCTCTGTATCGAGTCGCACTTTAGTTATGAGGTTGCTTTTATCAATTTTTGTTTTTGGTTTTCTCGTACTAAACTTATCGAACGGATCGCTGTTACTGGTGTAAGGGACGTCTAAGTCTAAAGGTAGTTCAGGATTCTTCTTTGGCTCGTCGTCTTGCATTTCGTCTTCAGGAAGCCATCGCTTCTTTCGTCTATTTATTTCGCTATGTAAATCTTCGGAGTTATTATTAAAAGGTACTTCTTTAGCAGTTACTTGATCAGTAAAGTTAAGCAGTTCCCCTTGATATCCAAGCTTGCCCTTGACGTGGAGAAGGTGAGAGGCACAGTGCGTGACGTCACTATTAGCGTATGGATGCTCAACGTCTGATCTTCTGTATATGACACTGTGCATAGATGGGTGGTCGATATTGTACCGAGAAAGAGGTTCTATATAATATTCTTCACTAGAAGTCCATATTGTTCCATCAAATAGACCATCAGCGGTAATCACACCATAGACATGAGAAGAATCGTCATCTAAAACATAAATATGTATGTCATTACTCATTAGAAACGAATAGCGATATCTTAATTAAAAAAAATGTTATTAGTGTAAAGCTCAAAAAACGTTGACTCCAAAAGGTTTTAAATCAGTAGAAACGTATAAATAAATGTATATTTTATGCAAACTAATTCGAGGTGCAAAGAGCTCCGGAATCTCAATGAATTAAAATCACAACTTGCAGTCGTAGTGGGAGGGATGAAAACCGCTCATAAATAACCTTAATTACAACTCGCCCTCGCCTTCCTTTACATTTATTTTATTGATAAAAGATAGTGTTATACTATTTTACTCACTGTTTAAACAGTGTGATCGTGTTTCTTTGCTTAATACAATTAAAAAGTCAACAAGTTTCAATACATAGATAGTTTTAATTAAGATAAAAAAAAATAGACAAATATGTTATTGCAATTCATTATTTTATGTAATTAATACGACTCAAAAATCAGTCTAGCTGGTTAAATTTGATTGATTCATAATAATAAACAAGTTTTATTATGAAGAAATCAATGATTCAAAGAAATTCTTTCTAAAAAACGATAATTTTTAACGTCTAAGTCTAGTCTAGGTAATCTAGGTAGGTAGGTAGTCTAGGTATATCTGTTTATTTGTTTGAAAAAAAGAGCTTGTACGTGACATTTACAAGGTGGATTTATTTTTATTATCCATTTATATCCCTTTAATACATATGTGTATATATTATATTTGTGGTACTAATGTACTTATATACCTGAAACAGCGAACTGGTAACCAAAAGGAATGTAATAGCTGAATAAAGTCATGTGGCAATTTTATTGTTAAATAAATAAGTTAAAACAATAAACTTAAGTAAAAGTCAAAAGTACGGTATGATATAGCATTACAGTGAACAACTTCTATTAAATTTCTGCGAAACATGTCGAATGGCGAAAAGTACGAAGTGAACACATGGAAGGCTGTTTAATTGTAATGTGTATCAATATTTAAATGAGTTGTGTGTTGTTGAAGACAAGCTAAGTCAAACTCTCAAGAAGCATACTCCATTAAACTTGTGAACTAATTTCATCAAAATTCACTTTGTCTCGAATGTACCAGATGGGTCGCACCTCGTAATTTCGTTTTATTAAGTTTGGTACAGAATACTGAAGTTTCTTCTCGTCCTAATTTATTATCTTGACAGAGCCGAAATATGGACGGGTAAGATTTAAGGAGTCGTTTTGAAGTTAATTATAACGGATTATTGTATGCTCTCAGAAAAACAACGAATATTTTGGGATGAATATCATTCGGCTTTTGTCATTTACTAAATGTAGAAAACTAGTTATTACATATAATAATTTATTTTATAAATTTCTTATAATGTATTAACTATCATCATTATTTCAAAATTAATTAAGTTTAGTTTTATTTTTATCCTAGCTATATATTTTTTAGTCTACAACCTACCTATATTTAGATTTTAAAATAGTAATCGCTCCATCTATTAGTTCCTCCTAGGCTTTATTGCTTTTATGTATGTGTTACTTAAACTTAAACCTTTTATTGAAATATATACAAAAAATCTGGTGTCTGGTGGTCAGAATGCTAGCAGTATTTTCCCTTCGAATTGTAACGGCGATCATCTGGGCAGAAAATGAACCAGCCCTCCAGTCACTAGTAGCGACAATACAGACAGATGAGATGATATATTTTTAATAAAAGGTTTTGCACTACTGCTCGAAGCTTCAAATACAAACGGAGCAATAACTTAATTTTGAATAAGAGACTAATATTTGCAAGTTTGTGTTGTTTATTTCATTTACATAACATCAATATTAATTTAATTTATTTTTCATTTTGTCTGTATTAATTTAATAAACATATATGTATATATAGCTAATTATAATCCACTGCCGGACATGGGCCTTCATATCTATACTAATATATAAAGCTGAAGTTTGTTTGATCCGGCTAATCTCAGGTCTCATGGTTCGAATTGAACAATTATTTTTATGTTGTGCAGTCTTTTTATCGAGGAAGGTTTTAGGCTGATTTTTATTCATTATATTTTTATTAATTATACGCGGGTGAAACCGCGGGGCACAGCTAGTTGATAATAATAATAACCTGTCGATTTAAAATTGTAACTAATATAATTTCAAAATGTAATGATAATCGAACTTTTCGTTACATAGTAATACTTTTTATTACATTTTTAAATTCACAACCAAAATAACCTGATTTTGATGTATGTATGTAGTTATTAATTTATTTGACTGAATGAGATGCTAAATGTATCATAAATCATGTTTAATTACATTAAGACGTAAATGCCACGTGCATCTAATCAAGTAATCAACACATACGAATACATTCTAATCAACGTGTAAATTGGGTTAATATGCCGTGTCATGAATAATTCATCACTATTCAAGGAATACTACGTGAAATTGACGATCGGACACAAATAATCTTTACTTCTATACAAGGAATCTCTTTCTTTTTTTTGCAATATGATCGGTTTGAAGAATAAAATTAGTTTCATTAAAAAAAAGTCATACGGCCGAATACTGAAACGTCATTCAAATATGATTAGGACTCAATTGCTTGGAATGTCATTATTTTTCAAAATTTAGTATGCGAAATTTGAAATTCGAAGACGTTTCAAATATTTAAGCCCCCTTCATATTTGAAAGACGTTTCAGTATTCGGCCAATAAGGAGTTTTCTTACATAAGCTAATTTAAAGCATCATAAGGCTTTTTTATGTTTGAACTTAGGAATTATCTCAGAAACTAAGATTATATTTGAATTTCTTTTTGCGTAGATTTATTGTGGGTCGTTTATAGAATGATTGTAGTGTTTATTTGAGATGCGAGTATTTATATAATAAGCAGACATGACAAAATTATATAGAACACAGTTTTTTTTAAACATTTTTGATGCGTTGTAATTTGGACAAGTCAGAGGCGACATACTGCTAGACCATTTTTCTGTGGTCCTTCACAATAACTGATCGAACAATTCAAGTCTGCTAGATGACACATATTATACATATTTTTTAAATCATAAAAATCCAGCCCACCCAAAATATTACTAAATTCTGAACATCAGCGTCAAAAGTAGATATCATTTATTTATTAAAGAAATTTAAAGCGCTGTCAATTGACAGTACAGCGCTACCATGGTGGCAGAGGCCGTGCTTATTGTTTCTCATACCACTATTATTAATGTCTACCACGAGAGCATATCATGTAGAAATTTTGATCACCAGCCAACTATTTTAAATTTCTTTATTATATAAGTAAATTGTCGTGTCAATAGAGTTCCGGTGCTCTTTGCTTTCAATCCGTTGATTTGGTTAACTCGGTCCTACGTGTGAAGCTTCTCTTGTTTACTTATTTGATTGAAAATGTCAATAAACTAAATTAAATCTATGATAGCCTTGATTATAAGCCAAATTATTATCAAAGTGTTGGAACAATTTATTATTAATTTCTTATAAGTAAATTATTATTGTATAAATAAAATTCTGAACTCTTTCTAGTCGTCGTCAGTTCAGGGAATAGAGGGTGCATCTACGTTTAAGCACAAGCAGCAGTATAATAGTGTCCTCTGTATTTATCTAGTCACCCTTAAGTATTGCCGCCGAAATTATGCAGGAGGACATAATTACTAAACAAATTAAAATATAAAATAATAGTAAAACATTATTACGATTACAAAAAAAAATACCTTCTAACTTCCCTGAGTAGACATGGGCGGTGTTGTAGTCTATGGGCCCGGCCGAGGAGTGGAACTGCACACCCTCCGCGAAAACGGAGCTCGGGTCTGGCTGCAGCACTAGTCGAAACTCCCTGAAACAATCATAATAACTTTATTTAAGCATATACATATATATATATACAAATACAATTATAACATATATATATATATATATGTTATAATTGTATTAGGCGCGCTAAGTGCGTGGATTCATTTCATAGTAAGTTCGTGACAAAAGTGAATCTTTTTGCATTGATTTTTTTATTGCATTGGAAGGCGTACGAGCATACCGGCCACCTGATGGTAAGTGGTCACGCCCATGGACATTGTCATTGTATCTGATGAGTGGGTGATACCTACCCAGACGATCTTGCACAAAGCGCTACCACCAAGTCTGAGTTTTTGGGTATAACGTTTTAGTTACAAATTATAACACTTTTACAACATTTACATAATTTACTTGGTGCTAGAGCTTTGTGCTAGCTCGTCCGGGTAGTTACCACCCACTTATCAGATATTCTACCGTAAAACAGCAGTACTTCATACTGTTGTGTTCCGGTTTGAAGGGTGAGTGAGCCATAACATCTTAGTTCCCAATTTTGGTGGCGCATTGGCGATGTAAGCGATGGTTAACATATCTCACAATGCCAATGTTTATGGGCATTGGTGACCACTTACCATCAGGTGGCTCATACGCTCGACCGCCTACCTATGCTGTAAAAACAATATATATTACAATTCGGATGTAATTGCAAAAATTGTATTGCTAAAATTGCGACGTTGAACTTTTCCGTAAAATAAGCTTTATTTATAAAACAATAATTTTAACGACGAATTACAAATGTGCGATTCGTTGAAAGAAAGAAATGTATATCGTTACGATCTTATAATATATATAAATATATTATGTATATACTTGTTTGAGATTTCTAGACAACGACAATATTTGATCACAATGTAAGTTGGCTCAGATATTTTTTTTTTCATGGAGAAGGTAGTTTCCCTCTTGTTAGCGGCTTTTATTTATTTGTTATTTTAGACACTGTTATTCAACCGATCGCCAAGACCATCGGTATACAGTTATAAAAAGTGTACTATTTTTTGATATTGTTATATATAATAGCAATACAATAGGTACATAACATTTTCTGTATCTCTAGTTCTGGTCTACCTGTACTTCGCTAAAAGAACACTAACCCTTCAGAAAGAACTTCGGAAAAGTTTAATCAAAATCGTACATCGATAACTTCACTCCACACACTTCAAGGTTCAAAAGGCATTCTAGCAGTCATTTAACAAGAAAACTTAAGTGTGTATAAAACTTTGAAACTCTGGCCGTGAAGTGCCCACGTTCTGGCACTGTATCAGTGTTATATAGGAATAACTTGATTTATCGAAGCTACACCGCTGCCCCATATATTAACACCTACTTTCTAATGCTGTTAAGGTACATATACATATTCCTAGTTTATTATTTCAAATCATACCGTAAGATTGCTATTGAGAAATCAACAGATAAAAAAACAGTAATGTAAACAAAAAAATACACTATTTTTTTCCTTTTCTGGCGTGTATTTACTAAAATCACACTATTCATATTATATTTCATTTTCTTTAAAATATTTAATGTTTTTTTTCCGTCTTGTCATAATTTCAATGTCAAAATGCGTAAATACAAGTCATGTTGACAATCTAAAAATATATGTTACAAAAAAAAAAGGATTTTCTAAAATATATTTTAGAATTGCTAGGCTAACATTAACAAAATAAATATATATTGTTACGATATGTAAATATATATGCATATGTAATAATAAATATAGATACAAAACAGATTATTTATAAAAATATACTTTTTCAATTTAATATTCGTAATCATATTTTAATTACCAAAAAGACGTATTTAAAAAAAAACTAAAATTAATCAAGACTCGTATTATAAAACTCATACTCTAAAGTGTTATGTCTTATAACATGTGCAATATAATGCTAAGATAACTCTGATTTGTTGATCAGACTAAATGCTGCCCGTTCATTTGTCACATATACCGTACGCTGCAGTAGACCAATGATCATTGAGTTTAAAGTTAAATTAGTTAATAACTTTGATCAGCGCTTTGGAAGTTTGAGGTAAGTGTACGTTTCTAATTATCAGTTAACTGTGAGACTTTCGTCGTTCGTGTTTATTGAATGAAAATACAATAGTTCACCTATTTTTTCCCAATGTCACATACACGCAAGATATCTGTCTGAAGATGAGAGTGCGTAGGACGGGCATAGACAAACTCTATCAAATAGCAGGTTCTATAAATAGCACTACGAATAGGCCTTCTTTGTTAGTTTTCCTCTTACTACTTGATGAAGTGACTCTTATAAAAAACATATTACATATTCATTTAACTAAGTATATAAAATCAATCGTTCTTTGTTTAAGTGACCGTAAAGTGAACACATTTTCTTCATGGATATATGACGTCTAATATTATTCATGAGGTAAGTTGGAGCCCTGTGTAAAAAGTGAGGCAAGCCAGTATCATAAAGTAGTCACGTGCAGGCGGTATATCAGTGTTATACGTTCGGGTGATATATTGATGTTACACCGTGTCTACACTGTGAGAATTTTTATTGAATTTACATTTCTATGACATGTTTTACGTATATGTAAATATTTTTGTTATCGATCGATTATATATATATATATATATGAAGATTCATGAGACGGTTTAACAACATTATAAAAGCGATTTCAATTACTATAATGTTACTATTTTTATATAAAGGAAATTTCGTAAGTATTTCGTATTTATTGTTAACAACAGTCAAGTAACAGCCTATGAATTTCGCCCCCGCGTGGGATCTCCACCTTGTCGTGGTGGGGGGGCTCAGTACCCGTGGTAAGGCCGGCCACGGGGAAGCTAAGCGGGATCCCGGACGTGGGGCGCTCCTCGTGGGCCTCAGGAGGAGGCTTGCGTTGGATGCGCCCAGGGGGCGCGTGCGGGGGACAGTTCTGTCTGTCTCTCACAGTCGGGAGTGATCGCGGGAGGAGAGGCGTGTCGGTGTTGCGTTGCCGCGCGCCCTATCTCCCGCGACCAAATGGGGGCGCACCATTTGTGCGTTGCGGTGGGGCCGCAGAGGAAGAGGAAATGCGGTGTTGTCAGGTTGCCGACCTCCCTGTCCTCTGCGGCTGTCAGGGTGTTATTTGGTGGCGGAGCCCAATACCTTAATCCGTCGCCAAGGAGGTTGTAGCCTTCGGGCTATCCGTCGGGGTGTCAGGGTAGAATGCTCACGCGACCCCTTGGCACCCCCCATAAAGGCGGTGAAGTATACGCTGTGGTTTTAGTGGGTATTACGGCCTTGCACTTCAGCCGTAGAGTCCCACATAACCCCCCGCTTTCATCTTGCGGGGGTATGCGTAAATGCATTTCCACAGCGAAGAAAAAAAATGCCTATGAATTTCCCACAGCTGGCCATCTCGTTTTGACGAGAAAGTTTGATCTACTATCTAGTGGCTAAAATGCGGAAACTTGACCGATGATCGGGGGTTCATTCCCGGGCAGGTACCGCTGAATTTGACGGTGAAGGAAAACATCGTGAGAAAACCTGCATGTGTCAAATTTCAAATTCTGCCACATGTGTATTCCAACAAACCGCATTATAGTAGCGTTGTGGAATAATCTTCAAAAAAACCTTCTCAAAAAAGGAGAAGAGGCCTTAGCTCAGCAGTGGGACATTCTCAGGATGGTCGCCTACACCATACATATTATCATTTCAACATCACGAGAAGACCTGCATATTATGTCGAATTTATTTTCATAATCGACGGTCGAGCGGCGTGGTGATATAAGTTTTAAACATTCTCTTAAGAGCAGACGCCTTGGCCCAGCCGCGGGTCATTTGCGGGCTCTCACTTTACAGAGACATGTTTAAAAACTTTTTTAACTCTCATATTTCGTATCAAATGACACATTTGGTGTTTTGTCCTTATTGACGGCAAAGTTACGGTCTTCTCTTGAATGTATGTTTAAAAATATTTATAGTTGCTAAAACGAATTAAAAAAAAAAAGGAAACAGTTTGAGTGAAAAGTTTTCATTCGTACATTTTTATTATTGCATGTGAAGCGGTAGGTCGGATGCAGACGGTGCTCGTAACACAATAAAATGTTCACAATCGAGGCGAATGAAGTGGATTGGACGAGATCAGAACCGCCACTAACGAGCACCATGTAATGACGTTACCACCGGTTCTCACTTGTTTGTTCTAACTTCGTTATAGGAAAACTTGTGACTCGTGACTTCTACAGGAGTTCATGATATATTGTGTTGGAACGTGGAAAATAATATTTGTCGCTTTTGTTAAAATAAATATTGTTGGTATCGAACTTGGGAGTAATTTCATGCAAACTACATTCAAACTTCTGCATATATGTGAAACTTTGAATGAAATATTCTTTGGAATTGTGAAAAATGACATACAATATATATATTGTTGAAATATATTCAATTCATATTGTTTCGTAAGATAACTTCTCATATCATCAGCATTACTCATATTAAATATTTGGATATAAATATGTCAAAAACACATTCAAAATAATTTGAATGAAACTTTCTGATAAATATGTACTTTTTTCAAGATATCGGTAATGTATATGTTGTATGTGAATGTTGAGCCGAATTAAAAGAAATTTGAAATAATATATAACAGAAAAAAACTATGGGTTTGTGCAATAGCAATTTCTATTTTAATTATCGTTTAAAAAAATATTTTGCGTTAAAATTTTATTCGTTTTGATTTCATATTGTTAGTTAGAAAAAAAGCTTTGAAAACTCGTATTTTATAAACGTTTCGCACTACGTGAAAATATGGAAGAGATATTGAATAAATATAAACACCACGAATTTCCTGAACGATACGAATACGACAGGTAAGTAGATTTTCTTTTCCATTACTGCATACCAAGGAAGATCTGAATCACTTTTCTGAAGTAATATTGAAGTTTTAAGTAGAGCTTCCTGATGGATTGGTAGAAAATTAAAAGGAATACGTACGACTTGTGTCGTCGGACAGTTAGTTCAGTCTCCAGAAAAATAGTAGTTTTTTTCTATGATCACATGATATATGAATATTATTTCAGAATGTGTATATCAATGTTATTTCTTATTTAACAGGTTTCTTTGTAAATTTCCAATACTTTTTCCATTATATTGAGAGAAATAAATATCGCTTCATTCATTTCCATTTCCAATCTTAAGCACTAAAAGTCCAATTGACTCATGAGATGCACAAGTGAAGTAGTAAAAAAGCCGAGATGCCTCAACGCGTGAATCTTAACCGATGATCGTGGGTTCAAACCCGGGCAGGCACCGCTGAATTTTCAAGTGTTTAATTTATGTTTATAATTCATTTCGTCATTGACTGTGAAAGAAAACATTGCGAGGAAATCTGCATGTGTCAAATTTCGCTCAAATTCTGCCACATGTGTATTCCACCAATCCGCATTGGAGCAGCGTGGTGAAATAAGCTCCAAAACCTTCTCACTAAAAAAAAAGAGAAGAGGCCTTAGCTCAGCAGTGGGACATTCACAGGCTGTTACTATGCACAAGTGTGTGCTGACACAAGTCGAATTTCTGTTGCTTCCGCCTCATAATCCGATGGGAATCCGATATGACTGGATAAAGCAAAGAACCAACGCCTTTACGATGAACTGAAGTGTAATACTGCCAACTTCCTAACTCCATTACTGATGATAATTTATTTATAGAAAATCTCATTAATACTTTTGGCTAAACTTGGAAATTGAATTAAGACTTCGAGTGGTACAGGTTCCATATAATATATAGATGGTGAATAAAATCCGAAAATCGGATCAAATCGAGACTTACACTAAGGATTTGTAAAAACAATATTAAGTGCTACTATAAATCTTAAAACTTCTCCTAGTTTCTAGCTGTTCGTTTAGAGAAAAGTTTTGAGAATTCTACCGAGGAGTGGAGTAGCGTCGATAATTGACTTGAAATCAATAAAATACGCGTATAACGTATGCTTGAGATTGTATTCTTAAGTATTATTTTACAAATAAGACAAACAATCTCTCTCGTCAGAATTAATTAGCTTGTCTGAATTCGCAATATCTAATTGTCTGTTAACTGAATAATTAATTCAATTTCCCTACTAATTACCTGAACATTTGACTGCCGCACGGATAATGTCTATATTTATATATATCTTTGATAAATATTAATAAGACGAGTTTAGCTAGGAAGTTATTCGGCCGCTCAGAGACAAGTTACAAGATTAATGTTGGATTTAGTTTACTTCTCTTATTAGCTAGAGATGATGGAGCGATTCCGTTAAATTAACACTTGCGTTACATAATCTTACGATATTTTTATCTGGGTCTGTGATTTTACACCTTGCTTGAGGTGGCTATTACTAGCCATTACTATAAGTCGCAATGACTTCATTGTATTATTATGCATTAAATTTTTTTTACGACTTGATTCAAATGACCAATAATAATTAATTAATTATTTTATTTTATTTTTATTTTATTTATATTATTGAAGTTTTTTACTACAGTTGTACGAAATTATAAGTTGTAATTTTTTTTGTCTTAATTTGCTAGGTCTTAGTTCTGGCTGTGAGGTAAGACCGCTTTTTTATACATTTTTGTTCTTTTATTCTTATGTCACTTGTTCCTTACATGTTAAGCAATAAAGTATACTAAAATAAAAAAAAACCGGACAAGTGCGAGTCGATCTCGCTCACCGAGGGTTCCGTACATATTTAGGGTTGTGTTAATTTGTGATAATGAATTAAATGATGATGTCATAATGAATTAAATAAGCAGGTAAGCATAACAGTGCAAACTGTTAGTTTTGGTTAAGTACACCAAAATATTAGGTACCTATACTTATAAAAAAGGGAAAAGGGTTTTTTTTTAATTCTTCGTCATAAGTTGAAAACTATACATCATAAAAATAATTAACACTCTGTTTAAGCTTGTGCCAATGAAGCCCTTTCATACGATTAAACAACACGGTTGACTCAATTCAAAATTTGGACCGCCGTCTCTTGCATAAAGACCTGTTTTTTTATGATTTAATTAAAAATGAATAGTTTTTAGATTTTACTATACTTGTAGTATATGACGATATTACTTGCCAAATTTCATAGTTTTATGTCAACGGGAAATACCCTATGAATTTTGATTTCCTCGAGTGTCGAAATATACGTTTTTTGAGGCATAAACGGCCGTATCTTTTTTTTACGTTAACTTAGAAGTTTTAAGTTTTTTTCACAGCTTCAAGAGACCGTAGACTTGAGTATAATCGTTTTAATTTCAACTCGATCCTTCCACGCGTTCCCGGGATAAAGGGTCTTGACAGACAGACAGACAGACGGACGGACAACAAAGTGATCCTATAAGGGTTCCGTTTTTTCCTTTTGAGGTACGGAATCCTAAAAATAGGCAATATAACTTTTTACACTCACGTAGTTTTTCCTTGAGCTTTTTTACAAGTATAATACAAACACGTTCTATCATTGTGTCAATCAGAAATCCCATAGGTCACACTAGTTTACTAAATAATAATATGTAATATAGATGTATTTAAAAACAGTGTAAAACTCTTTAAATCGAATCAGACATTAAAAGTATAATTTGACATGTTAAAGACTACAATTTGACAAAGAGAAGCTTGTTTTTTTAAATCATGAATGAGCTGTTCTATCGTAACACGACGTTTATCAAACGTGGCAATGATGAATTCAAGTATTTAAATCAAAACAAAGTGACAGCATAAATTACGAACTTTTATTAGGAAGTCGGCCAACATTCGGCCGTCCGTCCTTATTTGGGTGGCTCAACACTGAAAACTCGGAAAAGAAGTTATTAGGGAACGCAATTTCCCGAAGCCATTACTCATTTCTGGTAACAAGCCGAGCTTTCAGCTCGTCCCGGGACCGCTATCCTGACTTTTTAAAGGCAATATTGAGGCCATTTCATAAGAGACCTGCCACACGGCTGTGAAAGCCTTCGGCATCATTTTAGGTATATTTGCATAACTTATGTTAATTTTTAAATTAACGTTTTTTTAGACAATAATATTCTCTCTTCATTTATTTTATTATGTTTTCAATGCGACTGAAATTTTGTCTTTTTATTTTAATAAAAATAAAGTCTTTACGGATTTATTGATTTTGTTGAAGAAATAGAAAGAAATAAAATTTAATAATTTTAAATTCTAAAATAAAAATTAAACTAATTTAAATACATTGAATAAAAAGGTCTGCAAAAAGTTGATAAAATGTACAGTAAGCCAACCAACATCGTGCAGAAAACTCAGTGTTTAATTTGAATACTTATTATGTAACGTTCAAACAAATGTAACAAATGTCGCGTGGAAGCTGACTGTACACTTCAAAAGGAGAACAGCATATGGCAAGGGACAGTATTATTATGTAACCGACACCAAAAACTCTGTAAAACTTGGCGACATTTTCGTCTTCCGTAAACTCCGTTATCCCTACGAAATATTTTTACAATTTGTCACAAAAACTTCGCCCCTATATCTCAGGGCTTAACCTTCGGCAGAGCGAAATTTCGACACTGATATTGTTAAGAGTTTCGCCAGGGTCCGACATTTTGGCCGCAAACGGAAACACAATTAAAGTTGGCTTACATTTACACTAATACGATGCGACCAGAACTAGGACAATGTTTGGGAGCTGTCAATTCCCTGACCACATTTATGTTCTTCTAGTTTTGTTTTATTACATGTCATGTTTATGATTTGTTATTATTAGGATGTCTATAAATATTAGGAATACGTTTTAATGCTTCATTGTTCAAATTGTTCGCGTGTTGGATACACGGCTCGGTCCGCTGGTCCAACGGTTCGTAAATAATCTATTCCTGGGGAAAAACTTTCTTTTTCCTCTAAGTAGAAGGGTTTGAAGTTATTCCAACACGATTCTCCACTTCGCTTTGGTGGATATATGCACATACATATGGTAGACGTTTATTCTAAGCTTGAATTTTTTTCAAGATATTTTCCTATGCAGTCGATTATAAGATGTATTATAAAAACAAGTTAATAATATGAAAAATCAGTTGCACTTGCCCAGTTTTTTTAAATGGTATTAGGGGCAACTGAACTCGCTATTTTCAGTTAAGATTTACGTATTATATCAATCTAGGCACTTGAAATGAATAAATATTCTATTCGAGTAGGCTCTTAAAACTTTATTGTAATTATATTTCTTATAATGGTGTTCTTACAACTATAATATAATATAAGAACACCTTGAAGAACCTTGCCTGATTTTCTGAAATGTCTAAGCTGGTTAAAGTGAATGTCTGAGAGATTTTATTGAAGAGTCGACACTTTGACCCATGAGAGAGCATCGACTTTGCAGAGTCGGAAATTTTGTGTATTCATGTATTTTATCTTTGTATTTTTTAATCCATATCCTGGGACATCTTTTATTCCTTTTTCAGTAGTGTCCTTAAAAGTAAGGGTAACCTCATTATTATTAAGTTTCGTCAAATTACTAAGTTTCTATCGTTTTATTTGTAATCGTTTTTAAGCGGACGATTAGTTAAACTATGTCGTCTTCTCTCAAATGTTAAATCCTAACTAATATTATAAATGCGAAAGTGAGTTTGTTTGTTTGTGAAGCTTTCACGTCTAAACCACTGAACCGATTATAAAAAATATTTCATCAATGGAAAGCTACATTATCAGCGAGGAACATAGGACACACAATGTCCCCGTATTCTCACGGGAACGGGAACTACGCGGGTGAAACTGCTGGCAAAACTAGCAAATAATAACAGAAAGAGCATTTAATTAAATAGCCGCTAAGCATCGTTTATAAATGAAAATCTTTATTTACCAAAAAAACAATTTACAAATGTGTGAATGTATTTGTTGGTACCTACTCAAACTAGGTTGCTTGGTGGTAGAGCTTTGTGCAGGCTCGTCTGGGTAGGTACCACCCACTCATCAGATATTCTACCGCAAAGCAGCAGTACCTTGTATTGTTGTGTTCCGGTTTGAAGGGTGAGTGAGCCAGTGTAATTACAGGCACAGGGGACATAACATCTTAGTTCCCAATGTTAGCGGCGCATTGGCGATGTAAGCGATGGTTAACATTTCTTACAACGCCATTGTCTATGGGTGTTGGTGACCACTTACCATCAGGTGGCCCATATGCTCGTCCGCCTACCTATACAATAAAAAAAAAAATATATCGTGGGATAAGAAGATAAGAAGATAATATATGTTATTTGATTTCAAAAAAACTGAGAGCCACATAACATCGCAGTTATTTTCATAGAGAACGTACTTTTGACGTGACAACGTCTTATAAATTGGTTTGCCGGGTGACACTTCAAGAAACTGCGTTACGCTCCGCTCACGTTATGCGCTCACAATGAGAGCGAGTGAGAGGCACGCGTCCCTTCCACTCGGGCATGGTTAGCCCGCCTAAGAGCGAGAGAGACAGACATAAAAAGTGAAAGGCACGCGTCTTCTTCCTACTATACGAATGAATATTCACATTAAAATTATTTTACCACTCAAAGTCGTTGTCACGTAAAACTTTCGCCCGTATACCGACTTTACAGGCAACCAATTTTTTTAAAATTAAAATCTTTATATCGTCTTGAAATCTTCTTATTAAAAGTAACGCTAAAGATTGCGGCTGACACCAACAGGCCCGCATTACAACTTCGTAATCCGAACGCTTGTTGAATACTTTGATTGATTGCTTATTGATAGCTCGGGATCGGATCTGATCACCGCTTTTTACGGCATTAATTTCTCGCTTATATATTAATTTCATGGACTTCATTCATATATCTTACAACAACTTACAACGCCAATGTCTATGGGCGTTGGTGACCACTTACCATCAGGTGGCCCATATGCTCGTCCGCCTTCCTATGCAATAAAAAAAAAAAAATATATCTATATCCTCAATATATTATAGGAATTATTAAAATACAAAAGATTGTTTATTTAAGTAGACACATTAATTTCCTAAGGAGCTGTGATGGTTCAGTGTTAAGAAACGAGAAGAACTTTTTTAGTAGTTTACATAGACTTATTTACTGCTTTGAATTAAAAAAAAACAATTTTTTTTTTATTATATAATTAATTAATTAACATAGTAAATCGGGATGTGTAATCGCTTCCAGACCTGTTTTTGTGTAAGTCGTAAACGTCATCTGTATAGTTAAAACAAAAAAAAAATTATAACCTAAAATTAAATTAGGTTAAATTATTCGGTAAAAAATGGTTTGAAGGCATAACTCGCCTTTAAAAAAAAACAGCCTCAAATCGCTGGTGGCGCGATACCGAATAATTATATTATACATAGAACATCTTGAGTACAAGAAGACAATATTATGTAATATTACAATAGCTAAACCAACTGTCCCTAAACTATGCAAAAACCTATATTCTAGGTGACAGCGCCCTTATTATTTTTGGATAATAGATTTACAATTAAACAAAACTTTTTATCCGATAAAGATGTTTTATTTGCGAAATTACACTTAAAAAAACTACAAGCAGAAATAATTCATAAAATTAAATAAAATAAATTGCCTTTTTTCTATTAAATCAATGTATAGTAAGTAACAGCCTGTGAAAGTCCCATCGCTGGGCTAAGGCCTCTTCTCCGCTTTTGAGGAGCAGGTTTGGAGCTTATTCCACCACGCTGCTCCAATGCGGGTTGGTGAAAACATGTATACTTGTATGTAAAATGTTAAGCGATGTAAAAAAAATAGTTGTCTGTAAAGTCGGTTTACGGACGATAGTTTAACATTACAACGTCATAATAAAACATTGAGGAAATGACGCATAGGCCAATCGAGTGAAAGAGAGGTAGATGCGGCGCAAGCGTACAATCAGCGTAACGGGACAATGAGTCATCCTTTTTCGTGCATGCAGCCAGCGTTCATCGATTTATTAGACGTTGCCACGTCAATCGATTTAAATATTAATATAATATCTATAGTTACGTAAACTATAAGTGCGTAGCGTTTAGTATGTATAATAGTCATTGAACCCGGGCCAATTCACCGTTTACGCAAATAACAGACATAAAACTGTGCGGGTAAACATCTATTTACCTAATAATAATCGTTACACTGTAATCTGTTGTGGAAACAATGCAAACAGAAAGCTTAAAACGCTGCACTCAGCCAAATTGTTCGGAAGAATGGCTAATCCACGACCGTCGATGTAACTCCACTAATGCAACAGAGTTGTTGCCCTAACAGCTTTACTGCTATTAAATTGTGTTCAATATTTTAACACGGTTGCATTGTTACATCGATATTTTAATGGTTAAAATATAAAACAATGTTGCACGCTCACGCTACTACTACTTTTTGACGTGACAACGTCTTATAAATTGGTTTGCCGGGTGACACTTCAAGAAACTGCGTTACGCTCCGCTCACGTTATGCGCTCACAATGAGAGCGAGTGAGAGGCACGCGTCCCTTCCACTCGGGCATGGTTAGCCCGCCTAAGAGCGAGAGAGACAGACATAAAAAAATAAAATTTTGTTAATATGAAATTCAGTGCGAGATTCTTTGTATAAATTAATGTTTTAAATATAATTCTTTGTATAAATAAATGTTTTAAATTGTTACTATTATTTCATCCTTCTTCCTACTATACGAATGAATATTCACATTAAAATTATTTTACCACTCAAAGTCGTTGTCAAGTAAAACTTTCGCCCGTATACCGACTTTACAGGCAACCAATATTTTTTTTATTAGTTTTTTTTGTTTTTTTTTTTAACAAATATAAAAACTCTTTGGTAAATTTTAAATGAATACACTTCCTGTATTCTACACATGGGACGTAAAAAGTTCTCGTATTGATGGGACTCCATTATGTGTTTTTTTTATTCGTGTCTACTCAATACAACTAATGTAATAATAATGATAAAATATTATTGGTAACAAAAAGCTTTGATTTGTTGTTGGCTGTACAATCTTAAAGAAAATCTAAACACCTTTTTATTATGAGGTTAGAGATTAGTTTAAGAACGGAAATTAAATGTTAAGAGCAAACCTAATGCCGACAAAATTTCAGATTCCATCCGCGCGTCCCTTTCACACCGAGTTGTATTGTAAATTTAAAAAAAAAATCGGATTTACACTCCCTAATGGTGGTTTATATCTCGTAACAGTCACTTTGACGAATAAAGTAAATTTTGACGTGACAACGTCTTCTAAATTGGTTTGCCGGGTGACACTTCAAGAAACTGCGTTACGCTCCGCTCACGTTATGCGCTCACAATGAGAGCGAGTGAGAGGCACGCGTCCCTTCCACTCGGGCATGGTTAGCCCGCCTAAGAGCGAGAGAGACAGACATAAAAAGTGAAATTCAGTGCGAGATTCTTTGTATAAATTAATGTTTTAAATATAATTCTTTGTATAAATAAATGTTTTAAATTGTTACTATTATTTCATCCTTCTTCCTACTATACGAATGAATATTCACATTAAAATTATTTTACCACTCAAAGTCGTTGTCACGTAAAACTTTCGCCCGTATACCGACTTTACAGGCAACCAATTTTTTTTATTGAAATTTCACTAAATTTTTTTATTTTGAATTCAAAATATTTCGACTTCAAAAATACACAAAACTGACTGTTAGATACATTCGGTAACCCGTTTTGTTTTTATCATGCTGTACTGTAGTTATTGTTAACCTCAATACTAACGAATAGACATAGAGCACTTCATATTATCAGATTGGTAATAAAGAACAATTCGACTTTATTGTCCGAAGTAGGTCAGAATGTCTGACTTTGTTATGAATCAATTCCTGGCATCCTCGATGTTATTGTACTTACATTGACCTATTTTTGTATTTCGAATATAATTGTTTTTATATTTGTATTCTACTTGAATGTATTTTTTTTTTTATCTTGATATATTTCAACTGTTATAAAAACCGATATGCTGTATTGTGGTCTCTGTTCGTGCATGTTCCATATAAAAGCCACAGGATGTATTTTAATTTAATTTAATATGACAACAGATATTTTTACTGCAAAACAAAGAGTAATTATGAAAGTTTTAGCGATGATGAAGAAATCATTATATGAAATTAATAGTTTTAATTGTGGCTTAAACAAATTGGATTACTTGCATATGCTACACATATCATAATAAAATTGATATAAACTGTATCCACAAACTTTATATCTTATCGTACCTCAGTACTACATTTTTTTTGGTTATAGTAAATAATGTGTTGTACACAATAAATGCCTCGTTAGTTTATAATCTACTTTATACGGTAGATCTAAAGATTTCAGATCGAATCTCGAGTCGAGGCTATATAAAACATCACACTAGATAGCGCAGAACTAGGACTTGGTAACAAACCCGTCACTAGGAAAATTTCTGAAATCACGTAAAACTATTAATTGTGGCTGCTTATAGTATAAATATGCGATCACACTATAACAAATGACTTAAGAAAATATTATGAACATCCTCAAGGAAGACAAGAGTTCTTGCAACATTTTTTACTTTTGAATTTCAATATACATAAATAAAATAATCCGAAAGATCTAGACTAGGCGAAAAACTATGCCTTTCTGTTACATTATTTTTAAATAACTTAGTGTTTGATCCTTAGATTACACAATGGACTTTTACACAATTCATTAAAGAGTAGTTTTATTTAATACTAGCTGTGCCCCGCGGTTTCACCCGCGTATAATTAATCAGTAAAAATATAATGAATAAAAATAAGCCTAGAGCCTCTCTCGATAAAAGGACTATCTAACACAAAAAAAAAAATTAGATTTGAATCCGTAGTTGCTGAGATTAGCCGAATCAAACAAACAAACTCTTCAGCTTTATATATTAGTATAGATTTAAGAGTAGAATTAGATAGCATCGATGACATAACAGTAAATGTACAGACCATAAATAAAACCAGCAACCGATCCCTCGTGATAAAAAAGATAAAACGATACTTTTAAGCGATCTATTTTCAATGTACGGTATAAAGGGCACGGAAAATCGCCGTTCGTTTGGGAACGTTTTAATTAAGGGAATGGAGGGTCGCCATTGCGGCTACTTCTGCAAATGGATTAGTCTGGATATCTTCGATTTGTCAGACACGGCGTGGTTTGCCCGACGAGTAAAAAGCAATGATTGTTTTTTCTACTTTTCCCTTTCACTGAAACTTAGTACGAGAACTTTCGTTCCAGGCAATTGGTTTTTTTTTTATCCGGCGCAGCTAATGAGGCGTGCATTTACTCCGTTTCGATACAAAACAAATGTGCATTACAACTTGATCGCAACATTTTAGCTTTTATTGAATAGATTCTTAATTAATAGCTTATGTGACTTTTAACTGCCGAGATGGCTCAGTGGCTTGAATACGTGAATTTGGCCAAGGATCACAGGTTCAAGCCCGGACCGAAGAAGCAAAATTCTGATTTTGGAAGTTTAAGTAATAATGAATATCTACTTTTTCCACAGTACAATTTTGTATTTTAACACAATTTCTGCATGTTTATTTGTTAGCAATATATGTAGATGTGTTTCAAATAATTCGATTAAGCATTTTTTTATATTAAAAAATCTGATCACATGAAAAAGCTGAACGGTGTTTGCCCGGATTTGAGTTCGCGATCTTCGGCTCAGTTCCATTTGTTTAACTTGGTGGTAGAGCTTTGTGCAAGATCGTCTGGATAGGTACCACCCACTCATCAGATATTCTACCGCAAAACAGCAGTACTTGTTATTGTTATGTTCCGGTTTGAAGGGTGAGTGAGGCAGTGTAATTCCAGGCACAAGGGACGTAACATCTTGGGTCCCAAGGTTGGTGGCGCATTGGTGATGTAATTGATGGTTAACATCTCTTACAATGCCAATGTTTATGGGCGTTGGTGACCACTTTCCATCAGGTGGCCCATACGCACGTTCGCCTTCCTATGAAATAATAATAATAAAAAGCAATTGGTCCATCGAGGAGACGAATAAATAAATAAGTGCATGTTTTTGCATGTACGCTATACGTTCACGGATCGCTTATCTGATTCAGTTGAAACTTTGTACAGTTACTGTTTGCACTTGCGTGAAGGGTCTGGGCTACCATTAACGTACAATGAGTTGCACGCAAGTCATATCGGAATGTTTACAAAAAAATAAAGAGACATTGCAATGCGTTCGGGATTTATCGACTACTACATAGTAAAAATAATATGACGAATTCATCAATGTACTAAATGGAGAAATCAAATTTCACCTTGCCCAGTTTTTTTTTGTTTTATTGTTTGAAACCGGATTAATATTGGGATTCTTTTTTAAATAGCTATGTTGTGGGGTCTTTAATGAATTGCTCAATTGAGCCTTTTACATTTCTTTTATCACTGAATGTTGTTTAATTAAATAAATAAAACATGTTTGTTATAATCGTTTGTTTCTTAATCTTGTTCGAACAACTGAATTAGGATATGTTATATGTATAAAAAAACCGGCCAAGTGCGAGTCGGACTCGCGCACTAAGGTTCCTTACCCTTATCTATAATTATATAACTCAATATTCTGTGAATATTTTAAGCGTCTACCTGTTGTCGTTATCAATATCAAGTAAAAAAAGCTATCACGGTTCATGAGATACAGTCTGGTGACAGACGGACAGACAGACGGACGGACGGAGTCTTAGTAATAGGGTTCCCATTTTACCCTTTTGATACGGATCCTAAAAAGTAAAGTATTATTTTCCCCCGAGTTGTTTAAGGCCTCCTCTCGGGACATGTATAGATTTCCAAACGCATGAGCACGAGATGAATAATTCTTAGCACATTATGCTTAAGCGTATGAAAGATGAATTCTTTCCTGGATTTGAACTCGAAATATTCGCTTGAGATCCAAATGTTTCACCACTGATCCATAGCGAAGTTGATATCATGAATTAACTTTAAATAAAAATTGATAATTACATTTTAATTTACGCTTAGCGAAGGTTAGTCAGAATTATGATACGTTATGCCCGCATTGTGAACCTCTCGAGTATGTTGTAAACCCACGATCACTAACACATATGTACATATAGACTTTCGTTTACATAGGATCACTAGAGGTTGTTAATAATGTTCATATAATTCGCCCGGATCCCCTCATTACTCATGCGTAAGTCGTAATCACCTCCCTTTATATACCAAACATTAGTATACATAATATTAGATTTTATGTGTGTTATCAAAACTACGTATCAGCATTATGTCGTAATTTAAGTTAATTAGATATTATAAAGGTTCTCATTTAATATTTACCAAGACTCGTAATGTATTGAAATATATTTGCTCAAATACTATAAATATATTGTAAGAGATGGTTAACAATTCTTACAATGCCGTTGTCTATGGGCGTTGGTGACCACTTACCATCAGGTGGCCGTTATATAAGCTCGTCCACTTTCCTATGACGTTCTTTTTTTCTGACAGAAAACCTCAATAACTATGTATCGGCTCGACCTGGGAATTGAACCCAGGACCTCCGAGTCTGCGGCCTTATATCAAGCCACTAGACTAACGAGGCAGTCATATATATAAGTATACTAGCTGCCCGTCCCGACTTCGTACGGGTAAAATAAAAAAATATCCCGTGCATTTTTTAATCAATAAGATATAAACATTCACCAATCGATTTATTCGCCCATACAGTACAGTTTATATATGTTCAGTACAGGGTATATAATAATTCTATTTCCTACTAATATAATAAACACGAAATTTTGTATGGATGTATGGACATTTGTTACCCTTTCACGTAAAAGTACTGAATGGATTTTAATGAAACTTTACAATAATATAGCTAATACATCAAAATAACAAATAGGCTATAATTTATAAAGCTATTAATAATTATTAATTTATAAATTGACCAAAATATAACAATAAGAATTTTAAAGAAGATAACTTTTGTCTCTTACACTATATCATTTGGACAAATGTTTTAAAAGTTACGACGATGACAAAGTGAGTGCGCGACACTATGCAGCAGTACACTGTGGGAGAAGAATTCGGTCATCGGCTCATCGCTGGGTGTGCGACTCGCATGCAGGAATACGTCATCGATGGTTGTCCGTTTTGCGGTTTTGCAAGTCCCTAGCGATTGCTTAAAGACGCACTTTACCTGTATGTAATTTATTAATAGGTAGGTTTTTATAGTGCCAGGTTGCATACCTTCGGGTTGTAGCGGAATGGGCCGGCACGCCCAGCTGGAATTACCACTCTCTCACTTAAAATCGGCGTAAAGTAATAGCTACGCTACCATAATTTTGAGTGCAAATAACAAAATGCTAAACACACAATGTCTTACTGCTACCCTATGACAACCAAAAGTTCTAAGACCTGTCGTTTTCAATGACCGGCTTGGTTGATTTTAGTGAGAACTCTTATCACATGTACACTTATTATAGTGCATGCTCAAACAATGTCCATTCCCTGCATCGCTAATGCGCCATCAACCGTAGGAACGAAGATGTTATGCCCTATGTGCCTGTAGTTTGATAGAATAAAAAAAATTGTACGCTTGCTCTTTTATGGTTTTAATTATACTCAACGGCGTAGATAGGCGGCGGGCTATTTAATATTTTTATTAATTAAATTTTACTAAAAGCCATTGAAGTAACTATAAATATATTAAGTCAAACTACAGGAATTCATAATAAGTCCACTGATGATTATTTAAAGAATAATCATCAACTTCAAAATAAAAAAAAAACCGTTACTAAAGTTTTTCTTAACAGAAATGCATTTCATACATATTAATTTCAAATCACAGATTTTCAAATTTCAAGCAAACATTTATCCTTTACTTATATTTATGCGGGCAACAGCTAGCGTACGGGCGACAGCGGGACGCGGGGCGCGCAAGCGGTTGCATCACGCGTTTGTATGATGGGTGTTGGACCGCCTGAATTTATTTAGTGCGCGATAATTTTAATATTACGATTACTCCTAAGATATTGATTTAAATTGGGTGGTGTAAAGGGCAATTATAATATACATTAAATGCTTAAAGTAAATAACGTATTTATTTTAATAAAGATTAATATCATATCCGTTTTTATAGCTTTCCAATTTTACCATTTTTATGTAAACATTTTTTAAACATTAAAATGGGTATAGTTAGCTATCCTTAAAAGATAGACATATGCCATCGCGGACTTTTTTGTAGATCTATGAAAGGGGAACAATTTCACCATACATTATTTTGTTATAACTCAAAGGGATTGTACAGCGTTTCCGATGAAAGCTCCCAATCGGCTCGTTTTTTTTCCGACTTCTTCAACAATTATCGCTATATTTCAACAAATTTACAGAAAACATTAATGCATTATACACGTAAACCTTCCTCTTGAATCACTTTATCCATTGGTGATAACCGTATGAAAATCCGTTTAGTACTTTTTTAGTTTAGCGCGTTTATACAGAAAGACATGAAACGCGGGGGACTTTGTTTTATAATATTTAAGGAAGCGGTTGCATCACGCGTTTGTATGATGGGTGTTGGACCGCCTGAATTTATTTAGTGCGCGATAATTTTAAAATTACGATTACTCCTAAGATATTGATTTAAATTGGGTGGTGTAAAGGGCAATTATAATATACATTAAATGCTCAAAGTAAATAACGTATTTATTTTAATAAGGATTAATATCATATCCGTTTTTATAGCTTTCCAATTTTACCATTTTTATGTAAACATTTTTTAAACATTAAAATGGGTATAGTTAGCTATCCTTAAAAGATAGACATATGCCATCGCGGACTTTTTTGTAGATCTATGAAAGGGGAACAATTTCACCATACATTGTTTTGTTATAACTCAAAGGGATTGTACAGCGTTTTCGATGAAAGCTCCCAATATGCTCGTTTTTTTCCGACTTCTTCAACAAATTTCACTATATTTCAACAAATTTACAGAAAATATTAATGAATTATACACGTAAACCATCCACTTGAATCACTTTATCTATTAGTGAAAACCGTATGAAAATCCCTTCAGTAGTTTTTTAGTTTAGCGCGTACATACAGACAGACATGAAACGCGGGGGACTTTGTTTTATAATATTTAAGGATATATTATAGTGTTGGCGAAGTCTGGGATGTTAATTCGTATATCAATTACAAAGTTAAGAATATAACTAAAAAACAATTCGTGTACACAGCAAACAGCGTCTTTAGAAATATTTTATGTTTTGGGAGGGATACATTGTTCGTGTTTAATGGGTATACAGCACGTCGCTATAAAAGTAGCCCGATACAGATAAACTATTGTATATTGACGAGTCACGCAATGTGTCTACACAATAATTATCGTTCGCATCGGTAATGGAATTGATGCGCGGACATACGTAAGGAGGGCGATGCTTATCTCTGACTTTATGAATTGTATACGAGGGACTTCATTAATGCTTTGGCGCTTCGTAATACTACAGCTACCACATGGCCCAGTGGTTAGAACGCGTGAATGTAAACCATTGATCGTGGGTTCAAGACCTGGGTAAGTGTATTTATAATCCATCTCGTGCTTGGCGCTGAAGAACACTGTGAGGAAACCTGTATGTGTAATTGACATTCACTGGCAAATGTTACGTTACTTTCATATCTATTAGAGTAGTATTTAGTGCCATCTTTATTGGAGTTTTTGTTGGAGAACGTTTATTAAAATTCGCGCTTATATATTATAATTTTTCTGAAGCAAATATAAATCATATGTATTAAATATTGATGTACAAGCTAAGTTTACAATTATGTAACAACTATTTAATATATATTTTTATGCACAATATATAATAATAAGGACTGATAAATAAGACGTAATTATTTCTGTATTTTCACTACAATCTTAGTTTTATTATCTATGACCACTTATGATTACAAGACAAGTGACAATTATGAATATTATTGGTATTGCTATCATAAAAAAATCCAACATAAATACCAAAATGTATAAAGACTAAATAGATTTTTTAATTAACATTGGATATTGAAGCGAGTCAGCATTGTATCAAAATTTATTTATATATCGATACAGATCTGATCTGATTGATTTTGGAGATTTAGTTTTATTTACTTCCCGAACAAATTGGATTGCGTGGACTTTATGGAAATATATCAATGACTAGCTGTGCCCCACGCCTTACACGCATATAATTAATAAAAATATAATAAATAATAATATGTCTAGAACCTTCCTCGATTAAAGGACCTCCAGCTCTATATATTAGTATAGATATAGATTATTATCAAAGCTATTGTAATTGTGTATAAATATGACTTCTTTTACTTAAGATGCAATTTAAAACAAAAAAAATAATAATTTTGTAACAAAAAATGGTATAAGAGCATTTTAATCGTCATTGTAATAAAGTAGCAGAAAGTAATATCATGATAACTTACTTATTGTGAGCTGTGAAGAAGAGGCGTAGTGTGTTCGTGGGTGGGGGAAGAGGTAGAGATCTCCGTCGGCGAAACCGCGTCACTGGCTCATAGACCGCCGGTTGCCAGTGCCGAACGAATGGTGACAACCCTGAAAACCAATTGATTCCATGTTAGTTACATAAATTAAACTACATAATTTCATATGATGTAGGTGTAATAGTAGTGGGTGTTATTTTCCACCAATGTAATGACAAAGGTATATTAATAAAATAAAATGAAATAGACTGAAAATCATTAAATGATTTAATAAACTCCATGCTCTTTTATTTTAATTTAAGATTAAAATGAATTAGGTAGTTGTAGGCAAACTTTTACGTTTATAGCATATGGGCCAACTGATGGTAAGTGGTCACCAACGCCCATAGACATTGGTATTGTAAGATATGTTAACCATCGCTTACATCGCCAATGCGCCACCAACGTTGGGAACTAAGATCTTATGTCCCTTGTGCCTGTAATTACACTGGCTCGCTCACCCCTTAAACCGAAACACAAGCAAGTATTGCTGTTTTGCGGTAGAATCTCTGATGAGTAGGTGGTATCTACCCAGACGAGTTTGCACAAAGCCCTACCACAAAGTATTTCATCCCTGTGTGCGAACTATCATCCGTGTCAAACACTTTCGAAGTCTATTACCCTCAAGCAGTTATACGATCACATTTATACAAACAGATTAATTTTATCGATAGTCTTAAATGAGAAAATTAGTTTTATATCCTAAGTATGAGTAACGGATCAATTGAAGACGGTATAAAGATATTGTCGACATATCAGGGAGAACAGTAAGCCGATTTGAAGGAGAAATGCAATTTACAATAAGACGTGCGGGGTAGACACGTAGCGAACGCCTTTCGAGAATTGAAAGTGATACTTCTGGCTTTCTGGTACATCAGTATTATACGTAACTTGAATCACCTTTAAATATATATTAATTAGCTACTAATATTGGCTTTGCACAGGTCGAATAGGTGTCTAAATAAAACGTTTATTTTGAGGACAAAGATTTAAAGAAAAAATCTTGAGGGTTTTTCTAACCATAACCTGCTCATTATGCAGCTACCCAACGAAGGCTTTCGTGTTCTCACCTCACGAAAGTTTCATCACAATCAGATGAATAATTTATAAAGCATACAAGACGAACGTACAAAAATTAACTTTTATATATTAATAAGACGAGTTATATAATGAAAATATCAAGAAATGAATTGGTAATAGGTAATTACTCAATATAAAGCAAGTTCATTGAATTAACTTTCGACGATTGAATGAAATTGAGACGAGCCGGTTGGTGTGGTTGGTAAGACACTTGCCTTTCACGCCGCAGGTCGTGGGTTCGATTCCCACCCAGTACAGACATTTTTGTGCATGAACATTTCTGTTTGTCCTGAGTCTGGGTGTTATTATCTATTTATATATTATAAGTATGTATTTACAAAAAAAAAGTAGTATATGTAAGTATATCAGTTGTCTGGTTTCCATAGTACAAGCTCTGCTTAGTTTGGGATCAGATGGCCGTGTGTGAATAATATCCCTGGATATATTATATTAACTTTTTAATTGAATTTTTATTTATTAAAGGCGTTGATGCGCAATTATAAACAATCAAAATGTCCCTTGTGCCTGAAATCACACTTGTTCACTCACTCCGGTAGGACCTGATTATGTACATGCACGGGTACGTTAAAAGTTAAAGGCAGTATTTATTTTATTTTAAACATCTTATGCATATTGTAATATATATTACTTATAAATAAGTAAGTTACTACGACGTAGAATATAATATTACACAATAAATTGTTCCATAGACAATTCTATTATAATATAATAAAAAAAAAACAAACAATACATTATTATTTCGCTGGTTTATTATAAAATGATATTAAAATTAAATTTCTATAATTTATTTTAAGTTGAAATGTAGCTTACGTGATTCCAATACATAACATTTAATGGAACGTATTATTGTATTAAATATACCACAATAGTCTGTAATACAATTATCAACAACACTGATATTGCGCAATGTAATTAATTAAGGGTCTAGCCTATCTTAATCCATTGTAATGGGAACAATGTAGTTTTAATATTAATTGGATTATCTGATGTGATCAGTATTTAATAAAATATAACTCAATTTATGTTACAGTACAGTTACACAGCCTGTGAATGTTACAGTGCTGGGCTAAGGCCTCTTCTAGTCTTTTGAGGAGAAGGTTTGGAGCTTATTCCATCACGCTGCTCCAATGCGGGTTGGTGTAATATACATGTGACAGAACTGCAGTGAAATTTGCCACATGCAGGTTTCCTCAGGATGTTTTCTAATTATTTATTAATTAAGCACATGAAATTCAGTGGTGCTTGCCCGGGTTTGAATCCACGATTATCGGTTAAGATTCACACTGGGCCATGTCGGCTTATGTATATAGATTAAATGAAATCAAAATTTATTTTATTTAGTAGGTTCGTACGAGCACTTGAATATTTGTTTTAAAAGAATAAGATAATGTTCTTTTAATTTAAAGTAACCACCCGTAACGAATGAAGATTTTATCGAGAAAAACTATATAGTACATGATTTTAGTGTTTATACGTATAAATAAAATATATCTCGTCTATATTCTGTAAAAATAAATTGTATGTGTAAAAACTGTATGCATTTTAAATGAAAATTTTAATTAACTTAGTGCGAATTTAAAGTTTTTCCGCTTGAATTTCTCTTATTCATAAAGTTATTTCTATAAAATACGAAAAAAATATTTTATACACTCAAGTTCTACTGAGTTAAAATATTTACTGCGAGCATGCGAAGTCATAATCAATTAATGAAATTCTGTTATTTTAACTTTGTCGTGAGCTTAACTAGCTCGCGGCGCCGTAAATAGCAATGTAGAGCAAGGTAGTATTAATGAGTATTAAAGAAAACAAATAAAATATACCTTTATAAGCTTAAGCAAAACAAGAAACTAATTTACTACTTTTTTAGAAGTGTATTTTTTTTTTATCGCATAGGAACGCGGACGAGCATATGGGCTACCTGCAGCTTTGTGCAGGCTCGTCTGGGTAGGTACCACCCACTCATCAGATATTCTACCGCAAAACAGCAGAACTTGGTACTGTTGTGTTCCGGTTAGAAGGGTGAGTGAGCCAGTGTAATTACAGGCACAAGGGACATAACATCTTAGATCCCAAGGTTGGTGGCGCATTGGCGATGTAAGCGATGTTTAACATCTCTTACAATGCCATTGTCTGTGGGCGTTGGTGACCACTTACCATCAGATGGCCCACATGCTCGTCTGCTTTCCTATGAAATAAAAAAAAAATCTTTAATATTAAAAAAAAATGTAGAGATGATGCCCTTAATGTTATTTCAAGTAAACACAGCCGTGTAAAACAACTTGTGATAATATTTTTTGAGTAATGAAGGATCATCGCTCGAAATAATGTTTCGGCAAATCGCGGAGAAAGGTTTATTAATGGCTTTATTGATGGAGTTCCCGCTACGCGTACCTGAAATTTGCATGAAATTACCATTAAGCGCAGCCGACTGGGGTTTAATTAAAATTTTCAAAAACAATAATTTAGATATAAATATATATGGATATAAAGTGATTGATGTTATTTTAATATCTTTTAAATTGAATATTTTTCATACGGGCAATTTATTTTTAATAAATTTTTCGAACAATATTTTTTAAAGGTGGATATATTGTTTTTTATTATCGTTGTAAAGTCTTATCTAAAAATATTCAAAGATATATTATTGACGAGCGGCCCGCCCCGACTTCGTTCGGGTTAAACGATTAGGTACCTATGTATTTCAGTAAATATTTTATAATAATTTTTTTGATACCTCATGTTACGTTATTGTAATTTTATTCGTAGGAGTAGCCAATTTTAGTCGCTGATGATGAAGTTCCTGTAGGTGTAAGAATTTTTAAAATCAATTTTTTAGTTTTTGAGTTTATCCATAACAAACAAACATACAAAAATATCAAATCTTATCACTTAATAATAGTAGTATAGATCATTGATATTGATATAGATGAATGTGTTCGAGGTTTATGTATTTAAAGGCTCTCATTCACAGCTCCCGAAGTGTTTGTAACAATAGCTTTTAAGGGTCCGAAAGGATCGAACCTCATTTTGATGTTCATATCTATAGCAAAGATCTTAATTAGTTTAGTTAAGTTTATTAAGAGCTTAGCACTCTTGATATCCTGACAACTTTAAAACGTTCATTTATAGACATAGCAGTTATATAGGCGACTAGCTGTGCCCCGCAGTTTCGCCCGCGTATAATTAATAAAAATATAATAGAGAGCCTAGAGCCTTCCCCGATAAAAGGACTATACAACACAAACATATTTTTTAAATTCGAACCAGTAGTTCCTGAGATTAGCCGGATCAAACAAACAGACTCTTCAGCTTTATATTATTTAGTATAGTATAGATGAAAAGGTAAATCAAAACAAGAAGATTTTCACAGAAAGGTACTTTAACATATATACTCAAGTATTATTAACATTATGATATTAAAAACAAAGAGTGAACTAAATCCGATTATAGTTTAATTAACAAGTTGAAATACACTAACACTAAAATAGCGACTGCCGATTGTTTTTACAGGACGTGAAATATAATTTTATCTTTATGGATATCATAATTGGTTTTAAAGGCTAAGTTTTTATTACTTAAAAAATACTTTAATTTTCTAATCAGTAAATAGTTAAATTTGTATAGAATATTTCGTTAAAATTGTTACAAATTTAAAATGATGAATGAAATAAAACTAAATACTAACCGAGACAATAAAAATACCGATGAACTAAATATTCTTCTATTATTTTAAAACAATATGGCTGTTTTTATAATATAAATTATAAAGGTATATTGACTTGGAAACTGTTAGTTTGTATGTATGTTGTACTCCGCCGTTACATGGCATGATAATGACATGCTCAAGCTTCAATGAACCATAAAAAAAAAGAAAAAAGAATTGTGTCATATCGATACATCTGAATATCTTAATATTCTATTTATTTGTTTTCGTTAATAAATATTGTGGCTTTATATATTTAATAACTATTCTTGACCGCAAAACATTATTCCAAAGTTTAAGCCCTTAATACTTCTTACGTAACTGTAAGATTTAAATTTATTCCGACCACGGCAATATGAGTTCCAACTTTACCTAATTGGAAAATCAAGAGCCATATATTTCCTGTGAGCCGCCCCTTGGGTGTCCTAGGATTTATACGGTAGTGGGCAAGTCTAGATTGCCGAATGAGGATTTCTATTAGCTATTCCATGGAATTTTAATCGGGAAATCGTTGGACTTTCTACGAACGGTTTGAGAATGATGGCGCTGTTATTTAAATTTGAGTTAACGCTTTTGCATATATTTTATTAGTTTTTCACGAGGTTTTATTTACCGTCACCTATGAGTATTTCGTGGAATAAATCCTGTAACTTTGTTTTTTAAACAAATTTAAAATGTTGCACTATTATTTAGCCAATATTAAATGAGTTTGTTTTTATTAAGGTTTTTGTAACTTTAACTTAAATTATTATCTGACTGGTGTTAAAAATAATTTCTAGATTAAGTATTTTTTTATCAAACTTTTATTTGCAAACATATAATATTTGTAAAACAAATATCTATTTGATTAGAAATTTTGATATTAAAAATAATTCCACGCAAACGTAACAAAATGAAGAGAAGGTATCACACGAGGACATAATCTTCAAAATGAATAGTTTTGTCAGAGTGTCACGACGACAAAAGAAATATCCTCACAGGGCTCGAAGTGAATCAAAGTGTACAATTTTTCGCGCCATTTGCTGTTGGACGTGCACGGCGTCAGCGTGTGGGAACGTGATTTTGCGCATCAAAAAACATATTTTATTTCCATTTCTTTACATATATACATTACAAGTATACATAAATACTATATTCATGCTCAAAGCCTTATTTATACCGATATAGATTCGTGCGGTATATTCAAAATGAATTAATCTGCTTTTAATATTATCCTTTTGAGCACAAGGCTTATTTATTTACACTTTATTTACCGAACCGATACTTAATTTGTATCAAGCTTGTAGGATGCTATAACAGAATCCTATGACGCATTTGATTTATATCAGCCCAAATAAACAGACACATGTTTTGTTTCAAATAAAATAGTATTAACTTTGCAAATAAATGTTTTAATTATTATTACTTTACGTCGCTTCATCGTTTCGTGGACGTTGAGTGCCGAAATAGAAAACTGAGCTAAAGTTTATGCCGGTCTGGCAAGTTCCAAGTTTGTAAAGGTAAATGAATCGGAAAAAAGGCGGATTGCAAATTGGTTAAAGAAAACTCATTTTTCCAAAGCTCTATAAGTTCTTTAGGAGCTCTGAAAGCCAATCGCGTGCACGGGCGCTCCAATGAAATATAGAGAATTTCTGTTACTTTGGCAACCTGCACCGTATATATTTCTAAATAAATACACCACTCCAACTATCCGAGTGAATTGAATTTAAGCGCAGCCAGAGAAACCGGCAGCTCTTGAAAATGGTATAACGAATGTAGAACGTTCGCGTGATATGAACCATATTTTTCGAACTCGTTTTAAAAGCAAATGAAATATAAATCGAGGAATACAGCTTTTATAGGTTCAAAGAGATCCCGATGCCACCCTGTATTAATTGAGGGCTCACGGACAAAGAGATTGCGTTAGTGGGGCTTCTTTTGGAATTCTGAGCGTTTTGCGGGGAATTTACCTTTATTAGAGCTGCTGAAAATCGATATCTCCCTTCCTACTGTGGCTTAATGAAGTCCGCTTGAATGCTTATTAGCCAGCGCTGACTTCGAACGAAGAATATTTAATGGAAATCCAAAGAAATCTGTCTAGTCAGCTTAACGAGGCATTCTAGGGATTGGTAAGAACGGTTTAATATTATGTCAGTTCCGGTGTTTGTCGTTTGGACTTGAACGGCATAATTATGCTTTGTCAGATATAAATTTAACTAAAATATTCTAATAAGGCCGTAATTTATCTTCATACAGTTTGAACCACGATGAGACAAGAGGAACTTTTTTCGCTATAGTTTTCGCTTACACAAGCATGCACACAGACAAACAAACACACACAAACACACACATATTTTATATAAAAACATTTATATGTTATGGATGAGCGTAACCTACCACAATTACTGGGCATTATCAGTAACTACGACGGTCCCATTTATATAATCTTCAAAGTTAATTTCATTATCAATCCTAAAATTAGTCATCTGTGTGTATTAATAAATAAATATATTTTGCTTTAAGTATGCTTTAAACTTGCTATTTTGCAGTGTGTTGTACGAATTGAGTTTGTAAAAAACTATTCCAACCATATCAAGTAAAAGTATATGATGTTAGTGATAAAGGGATGGTCTGAAAGATCTTATTAAAGCAGCGAGAGCACGGTCCGGGAGCCACTCCGCACAAATGGTTTTCCATTTGGAGCCGCGTCTTATCTGGACACCGGAATGAGAACTGACAATGCCAAGAACTCACAGCGCGGGTTGAATTTTTATAAGTTTCTGTCAATGAGAAAATTGGTGTAATGTATTTTTATGTATATATATATATATATATACGTATGAGTAAATGTTATTTGCTTGATATATCAATTAGTCAGTCAGTGTATAAATTATGTTACTTTTAAAGTAAGTAATCCCTAACTTACCTTAGGCATAGGTAATGATGATTTTAATCATGTGACAGATTAAAAAAGTATATGGAGAAAGAATATAAGAAACAATTATAAATTAATAAAATAATTATGTAAGTTTGTGATTTAAAAATAAATACTTTTTTTTAACTAAATGTAGAACTAAACCAAAAACAAAATATAATATTTTTGTTTTGTCTTAAGTACATGTGAATAATTTCACATGTATATTTTTTGTTACTATTAAACGAGTACTCGAAGATATCGTCTAGTCTTTATTTCATCAAAATCGTTTGTGTCAATCGATTTTAATTATTTATGAAACATTTCATGAATAATAATAATACAACGCGGACAAAATCGGAATTACAGCGAGTAATAAATGTTTCGAATTGAAAACACTTGACTAATCAATAACCAGCGGAGCAGAGAGCTGGATGGTCCAGCTGTTTTAGTTACCAGCTGGGCAGTTATTATCTATAATCACGTTGACAAAATTTGTCTGAAATCGTACTGAAATTAACATTTAATTAATAATAATTTGAAATTACCATTGAATATCATTATCAAGTATTCAATTTTAATATCGATACAAAACCACATTTTCAATTGAACCTATCTTATCAATTGACAATATTATAAAATGTAAACGTAACTCTGTCTGTCTCACTGTCTTCCTCTCTTTTACGCTTCACGGCTAAACTGACATAGGCTAATTAACAGACTTCAAAAAAAGGAGGAGGTTGTCAATTCGTCTGTATGTTTTTTTTTGTTGTTGTTGTTTCCTCATCTTTCGAGCCAAGGAAATACTATAATATACCTAGCAATAATAATACGGGAATCCTTTAAAAACAAACAAAATCTTACACATTACAAATTGACTTTTATTCGCCTCGTTAAGTTGCGCGTGCGACACAAGCACATCTCACCTATAACTATGTAATTATGTAGTTATAAACCCACCTTGGCTGAGATCGACTCCAAAAATAACAATAATTGTAACTACATTATCAACCACACCACACAATCGTACCTATATATTGATGAGTAGAAAATAGTAAGTTAATTATCAAATTATAGAAGAATACGCAATTATTTTTTTACTTTTTAGTGCATATTAATTTGTTTTTCCCTTGAAGTCGGTTTTTGTTTTGTTAAAATTTTTGTTTATTTTACCTAGCACCTGACCCCTACCCACACAAAGCCGTAGGCGGAAACTAGTAGTACATACAATAAAATTAACTATAAGTCAACGAACTGAAATTGATACAGTGAGATACTCATATAATGACGGTATCACAGTAATCAATATAATACTTGTTCTACCGCAAAACAGCAGCACTTACTATTGTTGTGTTCCGGTTTGAAGGGTGAGTGAGCCAGTGTAATTACAGGCACACGGTACATAACATCTTAGCTCCCAAGTTTGGTGGCGCATTGGCGATGCCATTGTCTATGGGCATTGGAGACCACTTACCATCAGGTAGCCCATACGTTCATCCGCCTTCCTATGCAATATAAAAAAAATATCAGTGGATTCAGTGGTTAGCTTTTAAGACAAATAATAAAACGAATATGTGTCATATTTCATGGTAATCGGACGAACAGCGTCGACGTATATAAATCAAATATGTATGTACGTATGTTAGGTGTGGATTTGTTACATTTTATTTTCAACATTATGGACTGTATTGTTGTGAAAATTCAAACCGAACAACGTTATTTATTTGCATGAAATGTAGTTTAACATACGTTATGATTTGTTAAAAGGTATCTAATACATTTAGCCCACGATATGCAAATATATTTTGAAGAATAAACAATCAAGTAAGCGCAGCGTGATTCTAGTAATTCGTTGGCGAATGACGAAAGTTAGCTGGTATTTATAGCGAAGTTGCTAGGCTTTACATTTGTAATTTGGTTAAGTATTCTGTAGCACGCTTCCCTGTACTTGACTATCAGATTAGCTCCTAGGCATCGACTTCCATTCGCATACCAGTTTCTGATTCGTTGGTTCAAGATATCTAAACAATTTCCTGTAAACTCCAACAATAATTTGTTCTGACGTCTAAGCTATGATATATTTAACGTTAAATAAATCATGTTTACGTTAGACGCGTTTAAAAGATGTAATCGATATAGTTGGTGGTAGAGCTTTGTGCAAGCTCGTCTGGGTAGGTACCACCCACTCAGATATTCTACCGCAAAACAGCAGTACTTGTTATTGTTCTGTTCCGATTTGAAGGGTGAGTGAGCCAGTGTAATTACAGGCACAAGGGACATAACATCTTAGTTCCCACAGTTGGTGGCGCATTGGCGATGTAAGCGATGGTTAACATCTCTTACAATGCCATTGTCTATGGGCGCTGGTGAACACTTACTATCAGGTGGCCCATATGCTTGTCCGCCTTCCTATGAAATAATAAAAAAAAAGTTGTAATGTTGAATAACTTCGGTTGTGAAAGGTATATTTCATTACAATAAATTCATTTACAACATGTTTAAATATACTTTTGCTATTTACCACTTCAAAATTAATTAAATGGCTCGTAAGAGTTATAATATTTTCACAAACATTCGTTAAATAACGCTACATATTTCACAATACGAGGCTGAGGGGTTTCCGAGTGCAATATGTAAAGGGCGCCTCGTTGTTTTGATTGCCCTTCATGTAAGTTTTCACATGCCTCAATCCAATTAACAGTATGTAGTTTATAATGGATTATTTTATTATCGCAAATAATAATCACTCTCTTTTGTAGCTTTGATAAAGATTTTTTTTTATTGCATGGGAAGGCGGACGAGCGTATGGGCCACCTGATGGTAAGTGGTCACCAACGCCCATAGACATTGGCATTACAAGAAATGATAAAAATGTATTACGTCATTTAAAACATGGACTCCTACTCTTCAAAAGTGGAGATTCTCAAATCTTTGATATTTATAAAATTGCAAAATAAATTTGCAAAGGTGCGAACTGATGGTTAAATTGTTCTCATCATACATAGGCATTGGCGCTGTAAGATATATCAACCAGTCCTTACATCGTAATGCGACACCAACCTTGGGAGTTAACATTTAATGTCCCTTGTGCCTGTACACTGGATCACTTACCCTTCAAATCGGAACACAACGAAACTCAATGCAAGCGATTACAATCTAAATAATTAAAAACTTTAATAACTTTCAATTGGTCGGGCTACCGGGATTTCGACCTGGAACCTTAGGATGCCCTAGTCATTAGATAAATTAATTCAATACATTATGGAGGTTTGTTGTGAATTTATAAATCGCCTGAAACTGTGTAAACTACTTAAATATATAATTACCGCCTATAAACTTATTTTTATGTATTTGCGACAAAATCTATAAAATTATTGTTATTCACTATTATTTTTCACCGCCAGATTCGCCCATGTGTGCGTATGTGCTCAATTTCATTATGATTGATCGATTAAGAGATTAAAATAAGAGTAAGAAACAAAAAAGACCAATCTATCTGTCGCATTATTTCGATATCGTATTTGTTATTCAAATTTCGAACATCACTCAGGTAAAAGAAAAGTATGATCCGATCCGATATATAAATACAAAAACAACAAAGAGCATATCCCTGTAATATGTAAATATATTACCTACCTGCGTATTGAATATTTAGGTATGCCCTTCGAGTTCCGTCCTCTTGGTGACGGCAACATCTGTTGTTTATTCATCATGTTCCCTAGACATTGTTGTAAACCTTTTCCCGAAGCTCATGTTTGGAAATGCGAAGAATCCGCCCTTAACAACGAGCGAATTATTTGACAAACAATTCTACACATTCACGTCGTACGACATCACGAACATCGATAACGTTCGATGAAAATTTATATCACTTTCAATTAGTAAACTATATTTTGATGCTAATAGAGTTCAAATTCAAAAGTTTTTGTTAATATATAAAACGTCGTATAGGCAATATTAGCGAGCAGTCCTTTTTTATGTTAATTGTTATGTTAATAATCTGATCTTATGAATCTAATGTGTCTGGATGGTACGTGTTCACCTTCCATACCGAACTAATCTCTCATTTCTCAAAGTTTGTGAAGCACTCTTTACATGTTAGCACATTGCTACCAAGGGATCAATCATGTTATATTCTGTGAGCCTGTAGTTACATTTGCAACTCATTCTGATGGGAGAGGTTGCTGGAAGGAGATCTGTTGGTCGCAGGAAAAAGTCTCGGCTGTGCAACATCCAAGAATTGACGGGAATCGCGAGTGCCGCCGAACTCTTCCACCTCGCGAAGAACATGAGGGAGTGTTCGAAGCTGACTTGGCAATTGGCAATTGAAGAAGAAGTTCTATTGACTTAGTCACTCTCTTAACGGAAATATAGTAAAGCAGAGTATTCCGACAAACTTATAACCTCAATCAATATACAAGGAATGTTAATACATGGCAAGCAAAGATATTATGACTAATTAAGTGTAGATGCCTCGTACAACCCGAAGTAGGTCCCGAGTAATTTAAAAGTGTGTGTCCACTGAAATCGTGAAATCCAGAAATTGCCCCAAGATAATCACCAACTTATATCAACGAATTATAATAGAAAGTCCAACAGAGCAAGCATACACTCAGAGCAACATGTAAATTTCATACCGCCTATAATACTGCCTAAGTAATATTTTAAGGTACATAATATTTAATTTATATGTTTATCATATGCAATTTGCAAATAAAAAATATGTTTTTCGAATAATTTCTAGTTAAGTTAGCAAAACTCCCATTTCGGTAGTCGCTTCATTTGTTATTTTTAATTAAAGCATTATAGGTCGTAAGCTTAATTGTATTTCGTATATTTCTCACTTGTTTGTGTAATTATTCAGAAATTTTGATTTAAATTTTAGTTTAATTAATTTATTTTTAAAGACAAAGAAACCATTGACAGGCTTTTTGATGTACATAATAATAAATTAATAATTAATTTTTGCTTTGAAATATACTATAATAAAATATTTGTTTTATTTATTTATAAATACGAAAGTGACTTTGTTTGTTTGCTACACTTTATGGTCTTAATATTGTTTGCATTATGAATTTATAGATGTGCACAAATGTTCATGGCGTAGGTACTGAGGTACCAAAAACACACGGCCAAAAACTAGTATTATAATGTTTGAAAAATAATAAGTCTTATTTCAAATTCAAATTCAAAATACTTTATTCAATATTGAAGTAGGTATTACACTGACTTATTTATTGTCAAACTGGAAACTACTACCGGTTCATAAAAGAAACACCCAGCCCTGAGAAGAACCGGCGAAAGAAACTCAGCGCGTTGATTTTGTCTTTTACAAAAAAAAAAAAACAATAAGAAATAGCCGTGCGGCGATCGTCTCATTTCAAATTTAACTTGAAATATTTTATAAAAATCGGATAAACTTATTCTTATTATATTTCAGTCAGATCAATTACTCTGGTAACTAGCTAAGTAAACACTGTAAAGTTGATTTATATTGAAGTAGACACTCTACGTCCTGTACTGCTAAGTACCTGTCTACAAAGTTCGGCGGTCCCGAGTCCAGAGTTCATATTAGTGGCCGGACGAGGCTCGGGGTTTAACGCTAATTATTGAACAAGTTTTCGCAGATCGTGGAAACATTTACCTGAATGTTCTCTCTAACTTGCTTGCATGGAGAATTTACATGGAATCATCACAAAGCCTATTATGCTAAGTAAACAAATGTTATTAACTCTCTACATCTAATAAATATGAAATTTTGAAGTCTTTTATATCCATACAAATAATCAAGTTGAATATAAATAAGCTTTGTATGTATTTATATTGATATTCTCTTAAAGTTTAATCATTGTGGACATTATTTGAAATTCCTGACATACTCCTCCGTAACTTAATATAAATACAACTATACAAGCAAATGAAAACAGTTATCTATTAAATTTATATATTTTATAAAGATTTGATATCAGCGCGGTGGTAGAGCTTTGTGCATGCTAGTCTGAGTGAGCCAGTGTAATTACAGGCACAAGAGACATACTATCTTAGTTCCCAAGGTTGGTGGCGCATTAGCGATGTAAGCGATGCATAACATTTCTTATAATGCCGTTGTCTATGGGCGTTGGTGACCACTTACCATCAGGTGTTGGGCCACCTGATGGTAAGTGCTCGTCCGCCACTTATACAATAAAAAAGTACATTATATTGTATATATTTTTAAATAGATCGGAAGATTGGCAAATGGACCAACTGATAGTCACTGGTCATCATCACATGCATTGGAACGGCCCGTCAAACCGGAACACAAAAATAAAACTCCATATAAAATATGAATATTCAGTCAATTTATAAGGGCACATTCACACACTCAAAAGATAACTAAATATATTTTTACCAGGAATAATGATTCACTTCTTGGTCTGTGTTTTTTTTAATCAAGAATTCCTTTCTACTGAGTGAGCGCTTGAGGAAATAGCATTACTGTTCTTAGTATCGCTTTAAGAAATTGTTTGAAAACTAAGCCTTTTATAATGAAACAAATGTTATGTATTTTTTATGGCCATTGTGAAATCGTTATTGAGGCCCAGTTAGTTTTGTCAATACAATTTGAATTTTGAAAATTGAGCAATGTAAGAAGTAAATAAAAAGATTATTATTCAATTATTTTTTTGAGAAATAAAGGTATGTACCAAGTTATATACCATATTAAAAAAAACATATTTCGTCCCCATTCAAATATTCGAAAAAATAACATAAGGAAGATTTTTTTTTATAAATATATGTTGTATCGCTTTTTCTTTATTCATTTCAATAAAAAAGAATCTAATTTTAAAAAGTAGAATTTTATTTGATCTTTACTGGCCGCTCATTATTTAATATAAAATTAAATAAAAGCAATCTTAAATCAACGAAAATTAATTATGAAACACGAAAATGAAATGCAATCATTAAAGTAATTAAATAATGATCTTTCGTGCGTATATTTTTATTGGGAATGTACACGGAAGTTACATTTTTAATTACTTTTATCGTTTCGTTTTAAAACTTAATTTTAAACACAAACGCCTTTGTCTATGATTGTATACACTAGGCAAATATACCCCCGAATTTGATTTAGAGCTATAATGTTTTGCTTAACCTTCAAACATCCTTTTGTGTCTCGGAATATTAATTTTATTATAGCCTTAACTTGCTCACAATAACTACCCAAGTTACAATGAATTGAAATAGTCATTCATTAAACGATGTAAATGACTTTAATACATTGCTTTATATAATGTTGCTGTGATTTCCACTGGCTCGATCAGTTTAATTACGTAATCAACAATTTTACGTGCTTTCATAGGCAAGGGATTTATTTGAATAATAATAATATCCTGGGACATTATTCACACACGGCCATGATCTCAAATTAAGCAGAGCTTGTATTATGGAAACCAGACAACTGATATACTACATATGCTACTTTTCTTTTTGGAAAAACATACTTATATAGATAATTACACCCAGACTCAGGACAAACAGACATGTTCATGCGCACAAATGTTTGTCCTGGGTGGGAATCGAACCCACGAACAGCGTGCAGTGGCAGGAAAGGCACAATGCACATGTCTACCAAACACGCTAACCGGCTCGTCAATGTTCTTGCTTTAGAGGTTTACAGAAAATGTCTTGACATAAAATTAGAATACCTTTTACTAAGCCGACCCGGAATTAGAATCAGACACTTTAAATAAAAGCCGAGATGGCCCAGTGGCTAGAATACGTGAATCTTAACCGTAGATTGCAAGCTCGATCCCGGGTTATGTGTGAAGTTTCATGTGTTTAATCTGTGTTTATATTGTGCTTGGCAATGAAAGAAAACAAAGAAAAAGCCTTTATGTGTTGGATGAAATTATTTCACATGTTTATCCATCCATCGCATTGGAGCAGCGTGGTGGAGTAAGCCCAAAACATTCTCCTTATAAAAAAGGAAGCCATAACCCAGCAATAGAACATTAACAGGCTGTAACTATATTTTATTTTCTGCAAACGAACAGGCTAGCTATTAGACCGACGCTTGCTTTCTATTATATAATATATTATACATAGTATACATAGATGGGAAGAGCTAAATCAATTAATAATCCACTTAATTTGCATAGAATCGATAGGCAAGCTGATACGACTCTAGCTTGAGAACCTCTCAATATCTGGATTGGAATGTATGCAAATTAGACTTGAATTGAAATCCAGGCCGTTATAATTGCACTTGCTACGGATTTAGGAAAACGTTTACGTCGATTACGTATTTTGAGCTAAACGATAATTTCTGAGATATGAGTTTAAGAACAATATGAGATAAACTAGTTGAATATGGATAAAGGATATATATAGTGCTTTTACAAATAAATTGGAATATTATTTCTTTCTTATCAGATATTTTACAGTCAATCAGTGAATAATTTAACCAAAATTTAACTTTTTGATTTCACCAAAAATTAAAAAAAAACGAGCAAAGAAAAATAAAAATGTCGTAAGAAGATTACAGAAATAACCGTATTGTATTATCGTTTCAATAACTAATTAGATTTGGTTTGTTTTGTTATGGTGGAAATACTATATGGTGATTGAACGCTTGTTTCCTTGACACGTAATATATTATATACCTTAACGACATTTCAAGTATCAAAATGTATTAATCCGATTAAGTTTCAGGACGTGCTAAAGAAATTACTTATTATTATGGTATGTTAGTCGGCCAGTTATTTTTTTTACAATAAAAACGACTTATGTTAACAACGCACAGCCCAATCTATTCGGGCACCATAAACACCACAGAAGGCTAGCATTAAGGAATGATTTTTGGTTAGAAAACTTACCAATTCTGTGCTGTGACTAGTAGCATAATATATTCACGCGAGAAACATAACTCGCCTTATCGGTTTATTGGATAAAACCAAACATTTTATAGAGATGATCTCAAAAAAATATATAAAAGCATGTATATATATCTCAAAAATACACATAAGTCGTCGAGGATTCACACCTATATGTAGTAAATAGTTTATTCTATATTAAATACTTTATGTCAGCCTGAATAAATGTAGGTAGAATTCCTAACTGCGATATTGAATACGCGCTTAACGAAACGGGTCCGATTTTACTATTTACAAACACGTGTCGAAAAAATCCCGTATATATTTTGGATATTTCCGTTTATTTTGCATTTCCATAACGTGAATAAATCTGGAAAAACATTTAATTATGCAATAGGAATTGGAAATGAAAATGTTTTTGTATTTACAGCATATTGTTTTGAAGTACAAAAATCGAAACAATAATGGCCGAATACTGAAACGTCTTTCAAATATAAAGTGGGACTTAATTATTTGGAACGCCATTAATTTCAAATTTCGCATACTAAATTTTGAAATTAATGACGTTCCAAATAATTAAGTCCCACTTCATTTTGAATGACGTTTCAGTATTCGGCCCTTAGTCTATTACTCTGAAAAGAATAAAGGATGCAACGATTTTATACGTAACGTTCAGGTGAAACGTTTCTGATGCAGGAATATTTCACATCTGTCAGTTGTAACAATTGCAAATTTTAACCTGCATACTCTATAGACACAAAACAATCTAAGTTTTCTTTGAATTCTATACACGTGTTTAAGAAATGCTTTAAATGTTAATTTAGAACAACGTAACCATCCAAGATACGTGAACGAAACTGATACGCATTAACAGCATAAAAAAATAATAACGCAAGCAAATATCACCCGTATTACGTACACATATGATTCATATGAAATGCAATATAAACTTTGGCTGGTTTACTTTTCATTCACAGTTCACGCACCAAATATTATGCAGTATGTTGTAGTTTAGTGGGTTATAAGGTTAGGTTACATAAAGGCTTTTTGTAAACATAAATGTAGAAAGTGTGAGATGTTAAATTAACAGCCCATTATATTAATTACTGTGTGGATTTTATTCAGGATTTAATTATAAGCCGTTTTAATTATGTTGTCTAATAAAAGTCGACTATTTTAAGATGTAGTTAATGTATTTTTATCGCGTTGGAATCCTTAATGTAATATAATATATAATATGATAAGTGCTTACAAAATATAGAAAGTTCTGTAGTTTATATGTAATACAATCTTGTACATTATATAACTTTCTATATATTTTACATACGTATGTTAATGATATCAAGATTTAAATTTAATTATTGAACGATTTGGACATTTAATTTGTGTTTTGCCTTATTGACAATAAAATTTAAACATTCGTTGAGAATCGTGTTTGGAGTGTTTGTCTGAGAAGGAAAGGAAGGAAACGATCGCCTACAGACCGTTACATACTATAAAAAATATAAATATATCAATATATCAAATATATAAAAAAAAACGATGGAAAATAAGCTGAGTTCCCTTCACCGGTTGTTACCAAGCCTGAGCCCTTAAAACAACTTTACGACCTGGTGTTTCTTTTAAATTATTTTTAATGTAACGGTAAGGGCTAGCATCTGGTACACCTGATGGTAAGTGGTCACCAACGCCAATAAACAATAGCATTGCAAGAAATGTTAACCATCGCTTACATCGCCAATGTGTCACCAACCTTGGGAACTAAGATGCTATGTCCCTTGTGCCTGTATTTACACTGGCTCACTCACCCTTCAAACCGGAACACAACAATACAATATTTTATATTTGACAATAATTATATAAATCATCACTTTATATTAGTCGACCTTATTATTTCTTATCCAACGTTTTATTTAAAATTACTTAAATATTTTCAAATTGCGTTACATATTAAACAAGTTCAATATTCTCATTGCTCGATAAAACATAGTATATTATGTAATCAATGTAATTATATATGCATTACGCAAACTGAAAGCACATTCACATACGTTACTTTTTAAAATTATGTAAAAAAAATTGCAAGATTTAAGTGTAGAGCTGTTGGTACTGATTGAAGCTGTCGTTTATCTTATCATTAAAATTTACATTATAATAGAGCCGGAACAATTAACATTGCTGCTCTTCAAGAAAGTAGTCAAACAGTAGCAGCTTCTAAATACCCCACAGCTGGGCTAAAGCCACCATTCCTCGTGAAGTTTTATATTCCGTTACGCAGATCCAATGCGGTTTAGTGGATACAAATATTTTCTTGTTCCATATTGTCAATAACCGGATAACATGATGTTCATCTAGATAAGAACCCGCAATAATCGGTTGTGGTTTACGTGCTATGATTTATACGGAAATCTTGGCTTTCTAATGGATTTCCCTTTTCAGAATTTGAAAACCATAATTTAAAAAATCTGTCTGTAAAGTCGGTTTACGGACGATAGTTTAACGTGACAACGTCATAACAGATAGATGCAGCGCAAGCGTACAATGAGCGTCACGGGACAATGAGCCATCCTTTTTCGTGCCTGCAGCCAGTGTTCATCGATTTATTAGACGTTGTCACGTCAAAAAAAACATCAATAAATAAGCAATATTAAGGCAATACTTTTGTTTTTTGTATCACTTATTAAACATCTATTTTTTTTAATTCTATTTAATTTTATTACTTTAATATTATTTTATTAACTGTAAATTTGACATTCATATATTATTTATGATTTTTTCCGTCTTTAAATAACAGCGTCAGGAACCCCAGTGTTCAATACAATAACTATTTAATGTCTGTTTCTTTATAAAAGAAAGAATAAATCCTAACTAGCTCATTAGTCCAATTTTCAGAGTAAGTAAACAAGAAAATATCGCTGACTGATTTGGAAGCTTTCCAAATCACGAAATTGAAGCAGTAATCCGAGATGAGCCTCACTGAAATCAATAACATACGAAATACTTCGTGCACGAACTTATTAATCTTAATATTTTACACATTTTCGTTATTATTAGTTTCATCATTACTAATGATATAATATTAGTATTAAAATAAATGGATTGTAGCAAACTACGTTTTCTAACTTCAGTGTCGATAACAAAATGAATATCTTTGTTCCTCACTCATATATTTCGATAATCGAGGAAAAAAACACGCGATATAAAATGTGTCTGTATAACGTGATGTATGCAAGATGTATGAGTATTAATTGGTTTTATTGTATTGTACCAATAGTCTCAGAAATAACGTTTTGTTTTTCCTATGTTTGTTAATGTGTAGGGTTTTTCTTAAATAGTTTTTATAATTTTTGTATAACGATTGCGATACCATACTCCTATGTTTATACAGCATAAATTATCATAAATTATTGGAGTCGATGTCAGTCAAGGAAACACTTTAATATACCTAGCAATAATAACACGGGAATCATTTAAAAACAAACAAAAACTTACACATTACAAATTGACTTTTATTCGCCTCGTTAAGTTGCGCGTGCGACACAAGCACATCTCACCTATAACTATGTATGTAGTTATAAACCCACCTTGGCTGAGATCGACTCCAAAAATAACAATAATTGTAACTACATTATCAACCACACAACACAATCGTACCTACATATTGATGAGTAGAAAAAAGTAAGTTAATTATCAAATTATAGAAGTATACGCAATTATTTTTTCACTTTTTAGTGCATATTAATTTGTTTTTCCTTCGAAGTCGGTTTTTGTTTTGTTAAATATTTTGTTTATTTTATATATACGTGGTGACACTCGGATGATTCATTTTAGAAGATAGATTCGATCGATTTATTAGATAAAACAGTCGAAATAACAATACTTTAGATTTCTCATCTTATATAAACTATTATGATAAACTATTATGCTTAAGTATTTTTAGTGAAATCAAAATATTTATCCAAAGCTTTAACAAAAACTTAGTATATGCAATCGATTTTAGTCGTGCGAACCATGGACTAAATTTACAATTTATAGAGCAGCCATGAATCATAGAAGAAAGATGTATTGTTACTATTTGGCACTACGAACAGTTCGCTTTATAACCAAGGCTTTCTGAATTCGCTCTGAGTCCGTCCTTGAAAATGTTTGCCAATAAAATTTCCCATGGCACGAGATATAATTTGTTTATTTGGCTTTCTTTGGGAGTAGTTAGGTCAAGGTTGGGTTAGTATCTTATTACGGATGCTGCCAGATTGGCAGGAAATGCGATTTTCCTCTAGACTTTTGAAGTTGATTGCATACAAGGTCACTTCCATTTTATCGCCAACTATGCAGCTTATTTTCAAAAATACGGCTGCATTTTTTAACATTCTGTGTTACAGATTAAAAATGGAGAGATTTTTTATTTATTACTAGCTGTGCCCCTCGGTTTCACCCGCGTATAATTGATAACCAACCCGCATTGGAGCAGCGTGGTGGAATAAGCTCCAAAACCTTCTCCTCACAAAGAGGAGAAGAGGCCTTAGCCCAGCAGTGGGACGTTCACAAGCTGTTACTTACTTACTTACTTACTATAATTGATAAAAATATATTGGATAAAAACCAGCCTAGAACCCTCCTCGATAAAAGGACTATACAACACCAAAATTTTTTTAAATTCGCACCAATAGTTCCTGAGATTAGCCGGATCAAAGAAACAAACTCTTCAGCTTTATATATTAGCATAGATTAAAATAAACATTTTTCGCGATTCGATGTTTGTTAAATTTTCTTTCCCGTAGATTACATAATTATTTATTCAAGTCTCACTGGTCAGTCTTCATATCTAATTTAATATATTCATACAAATAATTGATATTGAAGTGTCTGCCTGTGATTTCATTTGCCTTTTGTGGTTAGTATGGCTATTTGCAAGTTACCAAAACAATAATTTTTTGCACGCATGCGAAGCTTCGCAAGTTTCGCTAGTCATAATTAAAATGAAACTCAAAAGCTCAATTGATTTTCATGCCATTACAGATTATATTTTTCTGTAGTTGCAGAAGAAAATAAACAAATATGTTAATAATAAAATACTATTCACATATTATTAAAGTTAACACAATAGAAACAAAAGCTTTAATATCAGTCCGTAAAACAAGGCAACACTTAAGTATTGCTGCATTACAGTGGAACTCATTATTGTATCGAGTTCCGATCCTGGCATATTACGGATTCATAGAGCGGTAACAAGTTTGAATTCGTCGAGCTTTGTAGAAAATAGGAGATGGAGTTATATTATGTAATTGTTGAATTTTATTCTGAGACGGTGAAGGAAATTTGTAATGCTTCATAGAGTTAACTTGATCTCAACGACGGAACTGTTATTATTAGTTTTTAAATTATAATTACTTGGTGGTAGAGCTTTGTGCAGGCTCGTCTGGGTAGGTACCACCCACTCATCAGATATTCTGCCGCCAATCAGCAGTACTTTGTATTGCTGTGTTCCGGTTTGAAGGGTGAGTGAGCCAGTGTAATTACAGGCAAAAGGGACATAACATCTTAGTTCCCAAGGTTGGTGGCGCATTGGCGATGTAAGCGATGGTTAACATCTCTTACAATGCCATTATCTATGGGCGTTGGTGACCACTTACCATCAGGTGGCCCATATGCTCGTCCGCCTTCCTATGAAATAAAAAAAAAAATAATAATTGATTTTCTGATTACACTTATATAATGGTTTAATCGAGTAGGTTTATATTTAATACGTAAAGTAACAATTGTAAGTGTTCCACTGGGCTACGACTCCTCTCGAAAAGAGCATTTGGAGCTTATTCCGCCACGCTACACCAATACTGGTTGGTGGATACAATTGTGTCAGAATTTAATCCGGTCACATTCATGCTTTACTAACAAGCATGAGGTTAATTATAAACATGAAATATCATGCTGTCTGAGTTCGAACCCGTAACCTTCGATTAAAATTCACACAATCTAGGCACTGGGATATCTCGGTTATCATCACCCTTTAAGTTGGATATGTAAAAAAGATCGGTTGGTATATATGATCTTCTTCCTTACTTGTATTTTAACTGAGATATAATCTTGAGGTTCTATACATGAACGTGATTCAAACTAGGAGTTAAAAAACTCTCACGTATCCATTTATGAGATCTTTTCAGTAACCGAAGTGCGATTCGGAGATATAATACCCACTAAACCCTCATTCATGGCAGGTCAAGAGATAACTGCGACACCTGTGGCGACACCTGCACTATCAGCTGTGTCATCTAGAATCTAGATAGCACTCGCTGTGAACTGAATGATAGTTATTAAGCGGGAATTTTTATAGTGCATTAAATAGTATGTATAGTATAGAATATAGTTATGTATAAATAAATAGAACCGACTCACGATACCTAACAATCACTTCACGGGTCGGACACGAATTTTGTTACACCCTGTATAGCTCGTAGTCTCCAAAGACGTGTTGTCTGAACCGTATTGTTTGGTATCTTATGTGTCTGCTTTTCATTTCCTGGCAGCAACACAATTAAAATTTTCAGGTTGCAATTTATTTTTATTCTTAGTGGGATCCTATCCCTAGGCTGGTCTGGAAGGTGTTCGTATTTATAAGTATAGATAGTCTAATCAGTACAAAAAAGATTTAAAAGATTTTTAACTTATTATTATTGGCATTTCTACTGATAACAAATTCCACTACATATGGAGTAATATTTTGTAATTTTTTTCATTATTTTATTACAGGTATACATAAACATTTTTGAGCTCGGGTATATTCTCAAATATCATTTTGTGCTTACTCGCGCAATCTTGTTTGCGCAACACAGAGCGTGCGTGTTGCTGTTAAAACCGTGTTGCTCGACTTGATTAATTGTAATGTTGCGAAAAATTTGGTATTCCGTTTTAAATACAACAATTTTAAAACTGGTCGCCGCTGGTTAGCCTTTACGTGTGGCCGTGTCATTAGTGTAATGTTTTAGTTAATACAACGGATCTAATAGTAATGAAAAAGACACATTAGTCATCGACAAATGTGTGAGTTTTTGCACTAAAATAATACCACAATAGCTTTTTTTTTTTTTTTATAGGAAGGCGGATGAGCATATGGGCCACCTGATGGTAAGTGGTCACCAACGCCCATAGACAATGGCATTGTAAGAAATGTTAACCATCGCTTACATCGCCAATGCGCCACCAACCTTGGGAACTAAGATGTTATGTCCCTTGTGCCTGTAATTATAATATTAATATTGCGGCGTTAGAAGTATTCCTTCCTACTCTGGCACCCCTGGCACCTTTAAATGTTTCCCTATAATATATTTTTATTAAACTATGTGAATTCAGTCTGAAAAAATATAATAGTTTCAATCATGGATCCGATAAAATTGAAAAAAAGGACGTAAAACATATCATATTTAAGAAAACAATAATTTTAATCACTTGCAACTGAGAAATAACTAAAATTATACTTTAGATACTTGATACTTTTTGAATATTTATAATACAAAGTAATTGTGTGCTAGTAGCTCGTGGGATATTAAATAAAGGAGCGTATTTATGTTACCATTATAAAGGCAGACGGTAAAGTTTCATCACACCTGTTACCAACGCGGACTTTGATAGCAATTTTCTATCAAGTGCTACGAACCAGTCGAGGTAAACTGCTTAAGACAAAGCTTCGTAACTTACAAGAAAAATAGCTTAAGATTTTATAAAAATTCTACTCAAGCTAAGTTCTAAGATGGAAAACTACGATTTTCTATGCAGCTGCTGTGACTTAGAATTCGTTGGCATAGCAATCAGGACAAGGTCTTATAATAATAATGAAAATTAACTTTAGTGTCTATCCAGAGGGGATACACACAAAAGTTAGTTTTTATTATCCTTACTAATATTATAAATGCGAATGTAAGTTTGTTTGTTACGCTTTCACGCCTACACCACTAAACCGATTTTAAAAATTCTTTCACCAATGGAAAGCTACATTACCAGCGAGTAACATAGGCTATATTTTGTCCCCGAATTCCCACAGGAAAGGGAACTCCGCGAGTGAAACCGCGGGCAAAACTCTAGTATATTTATATAATTTTCATAATAGTATTCTATATCGAGTCAAATATTGTGCTACTCTGTCTTTAAACAGCTTCAGCAATGGTTTTACCTAAATCTACCTTAAGTTATTTCGCTTTATGGTTTTACCGAATATAGTTTTAATATTGTAAATTCCAGTTATAAAGTAGATGTAATAATAACGGTAAGAGAATAAAAAAAATCAAGTGTGATTCATGCCCGGTCAAGCATTTTGTACGCAAGCTGCGGTATAGAAACGCAAATGGACCTTTCCTAATATTATAGTGTTGTCCACATAGAGATAAGTCTTTCCACATAAAAAAATAAAATTATAAAAAAACAAACACTCAAACACAAAACAAACAAATTCATTGAAAATTTACAAAATATTCAATGTGCAAAAGCAGCTTTAATAAACATAATGGCATATAAACGAATAGAATGAAGTCTACGCGGATTAATCGCTTTCTAGTGACGTTCTGGTCGGCGTGGTTGGTAAGATGCCTTTCACGCCGCAGGTTGTGGGTTCGATTCCCACCCAGGACAGACATTTGTGTGCATTAACATGTCTGTTTGTCCTGAGTCTGGATGTAATTATCTATATAAGTATCTATTTACAAAAGAACAGTAGTATATGTAAGTACACCAGTTGTCTGGTTTCCATAGTGCAAGCTCTGCTTAGTTTGGGATCAGGTGGCCTATATGTGAATAATGTTGCAGGAATTATTTTATTTATTTCTCCTGAATCAAACGAACTTAAGACCATATTTAAGTGATATATATACGTATATATATATACAGCGGTCAGATTTAAGGTACGTCACGGTCCACGTTCACACGTAATCGGATTGGAACTCACTGCACTTATAGGATTATAGAGGGTTGAGTTTTTTTTTTTTTTCATGATATTCACACTTTGTTATTTCGAACCGGTTAGGTGTTTCGTAGAAAATATAAAAGAGAATATTATTTGCCTTGTTTTTTTTTCGATATTCTTCTCTCCTTCTTTCTTCTTACTTATTCCACGACGCTGATGAAAGGTTAGTGGAAATAATTGTGGAAATTACATTTAATTTTTTAATTTTTATTATACAGGAAGCCAACGCTGTATACAATTTAGTTTATTTTATTTTATAGTACAATCATAAATAACATAAATATACAAATTGCATACCTCACTTAGGTAGGCTAACTTAACATGCAAGTATTTCAAGTGACAGCCTGTGAATGTCCCACTGCTGGGACAACGCCTTTTCTTCTCTTTTTGACGAGATGGTTCAAACCTTCTTCTTCCACCAAGCTGCTCCAATGCGTGTTGGTGGAATACAAATGTGACAGAATTTCAGACATCTCAAATTAAGCACATCACAAATTATAATCACAAATTTCATCCAATGATGCTTGCCCGAGTTTTAGATTAAGATTAATGAGTTCTTACCATCGGGCCATCTCGGCTTGTTTTTTATTTAATGATATTTTATGAATTTATTTAGACACACGAGGTGAAGTAATTCTGTCTTTATATTTTTGGGTAAAGTATTCGATTATGAAATGTAATGACGCATTCATTTTGTTTAAAACTATCTACCATTAGGACATCAATTATGGTTATGGTGAGTAGAAGGAACTAACTATTCTCTTTCATTGACATATTTCTTCATTCTCATTCGATGGCCTTATTAAAAACATAACCTTACTATACAACAGTTCGGGTATTTGTTTTTTTATTATAACTGGGCCAAGCAACTTTATAACAAAGGCGAGTTTACTTTTACTATAACTTAGAGTTGATCATCATGAAATTTTGCCGATACGTCAAGCATACCTCGCCCCCTCTACACACGCGTGCGAAGCAAAGCGCGGTAACTCGTAACTCAATAAAAAGCCGGTTTGAGTGACATTTTCAAGTTAATTGTTAACTATCGTTCACGGAGATATCCAGTCATGTCAATCGTATAAAATATGCAAATTCGAAAGATGACATGTGCGACGGTAATCATATTTGAATACATCCCCTCAGCGTCGATTCCCCACGATTTAAAAAAGATCCACTTTTGTACTTGCTACGTTTCGCCATTGAAAGATGTCCGGGTGGATACAATGCCATCAACTTTATTATTCATCGGCCCGGTTTGAATAGTGAACGAATGTTTTCGGTACAAGTAACAAAGCATCTAAATGAATATGATTGGTGACGCCCTGGCAGTCTAAGGAATTCTTATTATTGCCTACAGTGACAATATATATGAGCAGTGTTGACAACTTACCATCACTGCGCTTGTATTCTTTAATGAATTATTATTAGTGTGAAAATTATCCCACGCATCCCGTTCATTTCTCTATGTCAAATTTAATTACGATCAGTTCAGTGGTTTAGACGCAATGTGGTAACAAACCGACAGGGTTATTTTTAATATAAAAGTGTGGACTGAGAGCACACATACATTATCATGATATAAAATACATGAGTATAATTAAAACAACGTAAAGTAAATCCCTTGAAACTACTTTTGTATTTGAGTGATGTCTCGGGCCTAGGCTGAATAATGTATGTTTCAATCGAACTAAAAGCGGTTTACGCGTCCCCACGGTCCTTCCTGCCTGCATCTAAAACAGGACGTGCGTAATCGATACAAACACACGGAAATAAATTTCAAAATATTTATTCTTAACCCACAATGATAATGTAAAGATGCGTTTAACGTTATATATATATATATTATTGTATGGGTAGGCGGACGAGCCTATGGGCCACCTGGTTCTAAGTGGTTACAAACGCCCATAGACATTGGCATTGTAAGAAGTGTTAACCATCGGTTACATCGTCAATGCGCCATCAACCTTGGAGACTAAGATGTTATGTTCAGGGCTCACTCACCCTTCAAACCGGAACACAACAGTACCAAGCACTGCTGTTTTGCGGTAGAATATCTGATGAGTCTGTGGTAGCTATCCAAACGAGCTTGTACAAAACTCTACCACTAATTATTCAAGATTTTTATTCTTTATTGAATTATTTATACATAAGTGAGTTATTAATAATTATATTTATATATGACTATGATATCCGTCATGAACATTATCATTCGCATCCAAGAAGTATAATACCACCAAAAAAGAAGTCGTTAGATTTCTAAAAAGAGTTTAGTGTCGTAAGTCATATCATTAAAAGGGCATTATTTTTTTGTTGACGGACTCTGTGTACTAAAGTCTGTGACGTACTTTTGTCACATTTTGCTTGTAGGTAGATAATGAACGTGTTCTTTCCTCGTTTACTATGCTAGTAATTTACATTTTATCTTGAACAACTCAATTTATCTCGCAGACTGTTTTTTTTTCTATACTTTATACCATAAGTACATTTGCATAAGCCTTCCCAAAAGCGTTTATACTGGTCGACAATAATTTTGTTTATTTATGCCTTAAGACGTTTTGTTTTGAGCTTTCGGTAAAGTATTCTAATGTAATATGCAAGAAGCAATAACATAGGTTACTTAAATTATTGCTCTGAATAAAGTAACCTCGGTTTCACTTCTGTATAGTTTATTTTAGAAACCGATTTATAAATAAATAAATTAAATAAAGACCGAATGAGTGATATAAATAGATATATTCACTATATTTTTATAATATATGTACTATAAATTTAATTCGATTACAACGATATTTACATTAAAACCTTAACTAAATACAAATAACATTTAAAAATAATTATTATACAAGTCGTGACCGCGTGGAATGGTGGCAAGAGTGCTAGCAGCATTTCCCCTTTGAATCGCAATTCCGATTCTCTGGGCGAAAAATGAACCAGCCCTCCTGTCACCAGTGGAGGCAATAAGGCGTTTGGAATAAGAGACGAATATTTGTTACGTTTGTTCCATTCAGCTTTTTCCGCGGCAGCTCCGACTTTTAACATTGTTTCCCTGATATGAGACGGGGCCAGTGTATCAACACATCGCTGGCTTGCGAGAATAGTGACGGAACTAAGAATTATTGATTTTAGAGAATGGCATTTTTAACATTCTTACTATAATGTTTTGTGCCTATCGCATTACTTATGACATTTATTTAACTTTAAAGCCTCTTAAAAAAACTTGAAAATTTGACACATCCCCCCTTTTTTTAACGCTGAAAAAAAATGCGTGACCCCCACGGGAACAGTGGGGGGTATATGGGGCTCACCATATGTCCAGGGCTCCGTGTGCGCCCCCGTTCATCGGAATATCCACTAAAAAGCCAGCGGTACCCTTAACGGGAGCGCCACGGGATCGCTTGCGCATGATACCGTGACGCTCCGATGGCCGGCCCGCCAATGCTGGCCTCCATTCACTAGAGAGAAATCCCAGGGTACTGGGAACCCCCCTAGTAGAACCCGCCGGCGCCTATTGTGGCGGGGAGAGAAGTGTGGATGTGCAGCGGCATCCCCCTCCCGCTCCCGTTCCGCGGACTCCTTCTGCGACATCACGCTTTCACAGAAGGAGCCTCCTAGGCATCACAGCCTGTAAGTCATAAACTGCTCTACAGGTGATTCTTTAACTTCTGCTTCTTTCTTGACCTTTACCTTCTCTTTTCTTGAAAGCTCTTTTTCGTTTAGATAGTTCTCATATTAGGCGTGGCTAGGCTTCTTTTCCTTTTTTATTTTGATACGTCTACATATTGATTGCTACTAAAGTTTTTTACTTTGCAAATTAGGTAATTTATAATATGCATCAAAATTAGTCGAGTCTCATCCAAACTTTGTGTTACACTAACTTACACTTTTCTGTAAATATTATTTTCCTTTATTTTTGTTTGTTTATTCTACTATTTCACTCGAATCTGATGATAAATATTTATCTTCAATGTGGTAATTAGGATCTGCGATACTATAATCCGGTGAGAAATCTTTTTCTTCTTTACCTTCTTCACTTTCAGCACTCATATTTGTCAATTCAATAGTTTTTAGTTCATTTTCTATTTGTAAATTACTTTCTACTGCAGTCTCATCTTTCATGTTATCATTTATTGACTATACTCACCTTATTTTCTTTGGTTTTATTTTCTACGCTATGGCCGTTGAGATCTTCTTCATTTAAACTTATAATGTCGGGTATCGGGTTCTTTATTACTAGTCTGATTCTCTATTTTTAGAGTTGCTTAAATTACGTTTTGTACAGGAAGACGAGCAGGAAGATTAACTAAAAGACGGGGATGACGATGAGGATGATTTATGGATGGTGATGTTTGTCGCAAAATCAACTGTTTTTCTTCTGAATTATTGGCTGAAATTCAATAAGCATTAGCATTAAGCTAATAGCAACAGGACGAAATTTTCACATCTGAATAAAATAATATCGAAAAAAAAACTTTCGACTTATTGAATTCAAAAAAACTGTTTTACATACCTGATTAACACACTATAATTTATATCATTTCCGATATTTTCCTAGCAACTTGTTGAATTAACAGACAAAAAATAAATTCAATTGAGACAAATTGCAAATTTATAAAAATTAAAATCTTGTTATTTTTCGTGAATACAGACTCAAGTGGGATAAAATCAGTATAAAATACGATATCATAAGGAATTTATTCAAGAATATAGGCATAAATAAAAATAAGACATAAAAAGATACTTACTTTTATCAAAAACAACGACTAATTACTAAATATGTCACTATTCCTGAATAAAATAAATCATTATTGTAACCGAACTCTAAATACGTCGGTATTTATGAGAATCGACCGTGGGCTTACTCTGTTGCCATCGACTCAACTACAAATGAGCCTTTATTTGTGATTAAGGCTAGAGAGTTTTGTCTCAAATGAATAACGACGTTTCCTCTTTTTGACGAACGTTGGCGCGAAATCGGCGTTACGGCTCTGTTCACGATAAAATATCAAAGATTTATGATTTATGCATACAGAACTCAATTTGACCGAATTTTGAGTTACGTCGATATTCTCGCAAGCCAGCGACATGTTGCGTCCCACACAAGGGCCCGTCCCCGTTTCTAGGTAACCAATGTCAGTCCATCAGGTCTCTTGCCATCATCACGACTAATCAATATATGTACTATTAATAATTCATATATGTAAGTACTTAATACATTAAGTATTATTGGTTTAATTATTATAACGTTGAAATATTAATACGTCTTTGGTACGACTTTGTGTAAGCTCGTCTGGGTAGGTACCAACCATTCATCAGATAATCTACCGCAAAACAGCAGCACTTGGTATTGTTGTGTTCCGGTTTGAAGGGTTTACTCACCCTTATCCCAGTATAATTACACGCCCAAAAGACACAACACCTTAGTTCCCAAGGTTGGTGACGAATTGGCGATGTAAGCGATCATGACAGGACATCTCTTACAATGCCAATATTTATGGATGTTGGCGACCACTTATCACCAAGTGGCCCATAAGCTCGCATAAGTCCGCCAACCAATGCTAAAAAAATATACAAAATATTTTCAACAAAGAAGAACAAAGGGTTCATTTAAAATGAAAATAAGACGTCATTTTTCATTTATGACATGACAATTCAAAGGAATGTTGACAGTTTAACGTAGACGACGCGTTGGGGAGGGGGTCCGTTCGTGCACATACAATTGACAAGTGACGATTCGCGCTAATGAATGAAACGTTCATTCGATTCCAGACTGGTTTTTCGAATATTAATACAAACAAAACCATAGGGTTTTTCCATGTAAAGATTGAATTCATCAATACTGTCATTCATTTTATTAAGCCGTTTTTATTTATTATACCGTTGTAATTTCAATGTGTATTTTGTATTTGTCTTTTTTGTAATAACATTTTTTATCTAATTCTTCGTAATATTTTTTTTTCGTTACTCGGTGGTAGAGCTTTGTGCAAGCTCGTCTGGGTAGGTACCACCCACTCATCAGATATTCTGCCGCAAAACAGCAGTACTTTGTATTGCTGTGTTCCGGTTTGAAGGGTGAGTGAGCCAGTGTAATTACAGGCACAAGGGACATAACATCTTAGTTCCCAAGGTTGGTGGCGCATTGGCGATGTAAGCGATGGTTAACATTTCTTACAATGTCATTGTATATGGGCGTTGGTGACCACTTACCATCAGGTGGCCCATATGCTCGTCCGCCTTCCTATACAATAAAAAAAAATATATTAAAGTATTATTATTACTGTAATAGCCTATGCTAAACCTGGAACTAGCTTTATAATTATTTCAAAAACGGTTCAGTGCTTTACGAGTTTACCGCTTACAAACGCTTAGATCTTTCCATATTATATTTTTAGTATACACTATTGTCTTAAATTGGGTAGCACATATTCATATTTATTATTATTCATGCACACATTCGTTTTCATACAAAACAAAGCCACGACGACAATATAGGTACGGTAAAAATTAGTAATAAAATTATGTTTTACAACCTTTTACGTTTGTTCACACAAAATCAAAACGATTATCATACCATATTCATCATGTTTTAACAAATTAATTTGATTTTAACGAAACACGTGTTTTATCACTTAATCCGTCGAGTGCTTTCTTTTATGCAATTATTTTATTGCAGGTGTATTTTTGATAATTTTTACTTTTGGGATCCATTTTAGTTCCACTTGAGCATTGGCATGCGAAAGTTATGGTATTAACATTCTCGGTATTTGAAACATTTCGACCACCGCTTGGTCCGATTGAACAGCGAAGCGCTATAAAGCCCCTTAAAAGCGCTGTAACTTAATAAAGATTCAAAGGGTACACATTGACCAGTAAATTTTGAACGAATACTGACAATTTTAAAAGCTCATGTGCTATGAGAACCTATGTAACCATTTCAGTGGTTTATTTGCATTTTGAAATTGGTCGGGTTCCTGACAAATACTAAGTTACTTGCGTATTCCAACAGAAACAATAGACTTAGTTGATTGGGTAAAATTAATTATAACGTTAATAAATTGGCATTGTTCATTGTTAACCGTATTACAGTAATAATATTTAATCTACACTAATATAATAAAGCTGAAGAGTTTGTTTGTTTGATCCGGCTACTCTCAGGAATTACTAGTTCGAATTAAAAAAATATTTTAGTCTTTATAGAACCTTTTATCAACGGAGATTCTAGGCTGATTTTTATTAAATATATTTTTATTAATTAACCGCCGGGCACAGCTAGTATTAAGTATTTATTTAGTTAAGGTTTTAATGTAAATAATCACTGTAGTATTTAATAATATTATTTATACGAATTTAAATGATAATGGTTATCGAATAGAGTGAATGTGTAGCCTTAAGTCTCTTCACCGGCCACTAAATTTGAACAATGGCGACCTTAATTATAGCTACATATTTTAAAATATTATCTAAAAACTATTTTAGTATATTATATGGTATTTCATAGTTCATATTTATGTCTATAATCATATTAACGTAGCACTTTGGGTGTACGGCTCTGCAAGCTCGTCTTTGTGGGTATCATCCATTCATTATACCGGTCACACAGTAATACTTATTATTGATATGTTCGAGTTTGAAGGGTGATTGTGCCAGTTCATTATAAATACAAGAGACATAACATCTTAGTTCCCAAAGTTGGTGACGCATTTGCGATATAAAGGATATTTTATAAAATAGAACTTAACTAATTGGACAAGACTATTGTTGATTTTTTTTGTCCCTTTGTTCCAAGGTGAAGGGCAATTAAGGATACTTGGGGTTTACAGCTAATACCATCCGACATATGCAGGTTTGCAATGTTTTCTACGTCTCCGAGTGTGACATACACATGAAAACCCACTACTGGGTGACCGGATTTGAACTCCGCGAACATCGTTCAAGATGTATTAATATACAGGGTTATTTTTAATGACCCAGCAACCTCGCAGGACTAGATAGGCAACACCATAAGCAACAACTTTTGTTCTACGACTTTTGATAATTTGTTAGATTTTATTTTCATACAAAAATAAGTATTAATTTAATTTCCCGCTTGAACGTTTATAAATCTATTGCAAAGATCAACGTCTCGCGTCGGCCTGTCGTGTATGAATGAAATATAGAGCTACAAATGTCACGACAGTACGACAAAAACTTATAAAATCATTAGTTTTTCATAATAATAGCATAGAGTTTTATTCTTATTTATTCAACATAAGTTAATCAAAACAAAATTACCACCGTTGTCCATTAAACATGTAATGAATTAAAAAAAAACAAATCTCAGTTGATTTGTTTACGACGACATTCGACTATAAATACAATCACACAATATGACATTACGGGTGATTAAGATTTACGAGGCACTACGTTTCCATGATACTTCAATAAAAGGGATAAATCCACTTCACGAAAGCTTTACAGTACGGATTAGGACGAAAATAGAATGTGATTTTAAAAATAAATCTTTTACGACAATTTTAGTACACACCTTACAATAAGAAATATATTCTTAGAGATGGATTCTGAACGACATTAATGTTTAAAATATAATTGGTTAATTTAAAACGTGGTAATTATATCAAAGTTTGTTTCAATATTAATTGAAAATTAATAAAATTAACTACCATATATAAACTTTTATTTAAATTCACGTAATTATGTCTCCGAGCCGAGTGAGTTAAAATTATTGCACAAACTTTTACTGGTAATGACTGTACAAAAAAAAAAAAAAAAAACATACAGACGAATTGATAACCTCCTCCTTTTTTTGAAGTCGGTTAAAAATAAAGTATACTTCATTATATTCGCTTTGGAACATGGATTAAATAAAAGCTAGTCAAATGAAGTTTAAACCTCTGTACAATGCAATAACCGCGACGATTTTATATCTTAAATACACATTAAGTATTTTAATAACCTAATATTTTAAACGTTATTGATATGACAAGAACACGGGTGATTTTGTCACAAAGGTAATTGATAAATAGATTATAAAAGATGTTACTTCGCATTATCTCTTAAATTAATTCTTAGAACGAACTGTTTTTAAAATAATAATAATATAGAACTACAAATTTTATACCAGTCGACCCTTCCCTTCTAAGCTGGTGTGATTTCCTCGCTTTCAGAACACTCAATTGTACTACGGCTGATATAATGATTAAGTTGAACTTAAATATAAGGGAGCTTTGATTCTGTAGGTATTTGTGTATGAATTAATTAATTAACTACTAATAGTGACTTTGAGCGATTGCGATCATTTATTGTCAATACATTGTGCTCGCCTGCCTTCCGATAATAAAACAATAAATAAAATATAGATAATGTTCGTGAAACTGTATGTAATAGATATTACTAAGGCCTATTTGAAATACATAAGTGCAAATAACGTTTAGATTTATGTTAGATAAGATCAAATCACGGACCATTAGGCGATTCGATGACACCTCATACGGAATATTGCGAAAAAAATCTAATAATGCAGGAAAACAGGGGTGTGAGGAAATTGGAACGACAACACCTATACGATGGGATGCGGCACCTGCCACCTGCCACCTGAAGCAATTACAGCTACGGAATAATCAAACAGCCACGATTTTTTTTTTATTTCGAATATAAAAAAAAGTAATTTCACATTCTCACTGAATATAAAAATCTTTTTGTTTGTATTTTTTGTTCAGTATGTGGAAATGTTGTCAATACTCAAAAAGTTGGTTAAACTAGGTATATGAATTTGTCTTCATAACTTACAGAAATTAATTACAGCCTGTAAATGTCTCAAGCTAGGCCTGATCTAGTCTTGAGAAGTGTTTGGACTTTTTTCTTTAGCTACACATGTGACAGATGAAAATCTTCAAGTTTCTTCACAGTGTTTTCCTCCACTATCGAGCACGAGATGAATTATACGCACAAATTAAGCATATGAAAGTGTGCAGCGGTGCTTTCGCAGACTTTGCTTTATTTTAGGTAAGATTTACGTGTCTAACCGAGACGCTTTCTCGTCTCAATCGTAGACGTTAAACTGTTTTTCTTGAGAACATAAATGAAATAAACCTACAAACCCTCACGTCCACATAGCTTCACTATTTATTAAAGTTGACCCACATATTGCACGGCCCACTCACGTACTCATAATATGTTCAACGGTAAGCATGTTGAACTGCCGTAGGAAACTGTGGGTTAATAACGTCATCATAGCCATAGGCAGCATCTAATAGTTATTAATAAGTAACATTTAAATATTAATACTTAAAAAATTACACGAATATTATATGAATTTATATTTATTTTTTATTAATAAGTTGGAGAGTTGCCTTTAAGTTATGTTAAGATTTAAATTATATAAAAGGAGGGGAAAGTATTTTATGAAATCCGAAAGATACATTTCCATAATAAAATTGACTGAAGGTTGAACTTACAAGCATGTTCAGTAAATGTAAGTTTAAGTCGAAATAAATAATACCAGCCACGGCGGCCATTCTCCAGAACGGCGAAAGGCGTATCAGATATTACAGTGCACAAGTGCTTGAAAACGTAGGCGCACTCTCTGTTCTCACACTCTTATCGTTAAATGGGATGGCATGTCCCCAGGGAGCGATCAGGGGCAGGAACAACGGCTTTACATGTATTTCAATGCACACTAACAATGTGCCTGGTACTCAGAATTTCTCCAGAGTAACTGAGAAACTCAACAAATGTTTATTATATTGACTTGGGAGTGTCGACCCAGGACTTTCATATGGGCATTATAACCTAGAGAGTCAATTAATATTTTCATTTCCATCTTAATTAGTTTACCTAACAAGACGGTATAAATTGCTCGTTAATTCGTTTTAATCGTAATTGTGGCTGACATCTCTGTCGGTTGTCTATTCACGGTCTATTATACCAATATTATTATCTTCATTATTCAAGGTACAAGGTAGGTATTCTATCAATCGAACGATATCTTATGTGAATTCCATCAATTGGGACATTATCGACGACTGTCGAATATATTCGGGATAATTATGTCTTTACGGGCTTCATAGGTTATCTATAACTCATTGGTAGTGTATTGTGTTATATTATACTGTTTTACGTGACTGTCTCGTTGGTCTAGTGGCTTGATATAAGGCCGCAGACGCGGTGGTCCTGGGTTCAATTCCCAGGTCGGGCCAATTAATAGTTATTGGGGTTTTCTGTCAGAAAATTCTCAGTAGCAGCCCAGAGTCTGGAAGTTGGAAGTGTGTACACTCCCGTGCCTCGGAAAGCACGTTAAGCCGTTGGTCCTGCGCCTGACTCTTGAACTCTTTCCGGTCTTGTCGGATTGGCGTCCCATCGGATTATGAGAGCTAAGGAAAAGAGAGTGCACCTGTGTTTGCGCACACACTTGTGCACTATAATATCTCCTACGTAGTTGGCTAATCTCTCTTAAGATTGGCCGCCGTGGCCGAAATCGGTCTGGAGAACCTTACTGTTTTCGTGTTTAGATTAAGAAATATTCTTAAATGGAATTCATAATTAAAACAATCGTTCGATTCAAGATTCTATTTGTTTAAAGAAATTAATGTATATTCAAATCATTGAAGTTATTCAAAGTATACAGTATACACCGTAACATTTGATATACCTCCCACTATTTGGACAAACTCCTCCTCTCCTATTAAGCAAAAGGTGCTAAGGTTATTCCAACTCGTTGCCTTAATGCGGGTTAGTGGATACTCATCTGGTTTCCTTCAAGGCTGAGAATAAGATGAATTTAAAACATAAATGAACCATGTGAACTCATTGACTCTTCCACTGGGTCACTCTCGGTTCAAAGAAAAACAACATCAAAACATATTAACGCCCAATTTAATTTAATATTTAACAAAGTATAAAATAAATTTTCAAAGTTACTTTGAAGAGCGTATGTTAATACCATGTTTTATAACCAGACGCTGTGCTGTTGCCTGTTACCTAATTTTATCTTATACTAGCTGATACCCGCGACTTCGTCCGCGTTGTTTGATATATTAACAAAGTAAGAAGAAAAAAAAACCAAAAAGATCGCAAGCAAAAATATACTTTGTTTAAACATACATCACTGAACAAGCAGTGCATATACAAATCGTTGTTTCTTAAAACTTTAATAACTTTTTATCAAATGAAGATATCGCAATCATTTCCTTTTGATAAGGGCCAAGTGTCTAAGAAATAAAATTTAGAAAATTTCATTGAAATCTATCCAGTAGTTTTTCCGTGATGCGCGCACAACTGCAGACCTCTATCATTTTATTTATATAGATAAAGTATGACTTAGTATCTTATGTACACTGGCAACTATGAAGAGATTTTTAATATATTTTATGACTTAGGGTTGAAATATAGTTTTTTAATAATGTAAGTTTAAAACAAGAATATTTTCATACTTTGTAATATGTATATTCAACGCTTCTCTTACAAAAGTGGACAAATGCTTTTTATATTGTGAGTTGACTCCGTTTTACAAAAACATAATCTATGCAAAGAATCAATGTTTAATTTATAATATAATTATTTAAACAATATTAGCAAGTTTTGTAAGTACTGTTATTCTTCAGAAAGTCATTAACAATTTCAAAATAATATTGTATAATTATGTGTTGGTTGGAGAACTAACTATCAAAGCGACAATTTTGTCACCAAACCATTGTTGACAACACTAAAGTTTACAAAAGTTTGAGATACAACTTGACAATATGGCTAGCCTAATGTTTGTATATATAATTTAATTAGAGTGTACTTGAATGTAATTAAATACATTTATATGTTTTAATTTTTTATTTTATATGAAGGTGGACGAGCATATGGGCCACCTGATGGTATGTGGTCACCAACGCCCATAGACAATGGCGTTGTAAGAAATGTTAACCATCGCTTACATCGCCCATGCGCCACCAACCTTGGGAACTAAGATGTTATGTCCCTTGTGCCTGTAATTACACTGGCTCACTCACCCTTCAAACCGGAACACAGCAATACAAAGTACTGCTGATTTGCGGCAGAATATCTGATGAGTGGGTGGTACCTACCCAGACGAGCTTACACAAAGCTCTACCACTATATTCTTATAATTTAAATATTTTCAACAAATAAATAATTCAATAGGTCTAAAAAATGATGTCTTCGAAGCTGTTAGAGCGAATCAAGTTTCTTTAACAAGCAATATGTCTCTAAATCGAGATTAAGAGTCCCACGTTGACTACAAGTAGTACATATCGTTGAGGCAATAACAGTAAAATAGCAGAGCATGAACAAGGTCTAATAAAGAAGTAAGGCCATTCCATGAGGATTAATTAGCTGTATAGAGGCACTTGTTCTGGCTTTTACGAGGCCCCTTGAGTGGCCTGCTCTGAAAGCATTCGCGAAGACAGTTTGTGGGACTATAAAACCTTTACGGGCCTCGTAGTAAACACATGCGGTCATACTCAGATGGTTTAGCACTAGATAGGAAGCCTCGTAAACGGCATACGCTCTTAAAAATTTGGATTTTCTTTATCGGGCCCTATCTTTATTGCGTGTGCTAATATTTACGATCGCGATAATGCATATATTTATAAGGGAATAAAGGTCGTTTAGCACTTAGAGTTAAACGAAAAACAGCGAAAAAGAAGAGAAAAATGGTATATATAGTATATCAAGAGAAAATGTTCCCTCATAATAAATTTTTACCGCATTTTTCTTATTCCATCTTCATTGTTGAAATTGTTTATTATTTTGAAGATGGTATTTTGGAGAAATTTCGTAAAGTTTGGTACGTTTAGTTTTAACTCTTCTGGAACAACAATTTCCGTTTTCTTTAAATTATAAGGATAAGCAGCCGGAAAAGTTTTGTCACTGAAGTTTCACAAATTCTCGCCTTATCTCGGGTCCAACCCGTAAAAAGATTTTCTTAAAAGTTTAGTTACCTTAAACCAGGAGTTAAAGAAATCCAAAGAACTATAGTATTTAACGTATTACTCATAGAGGTTAAAATGCTTTGTTAAGGATTCACATCAATTTGTTCTGCAGTTTTTACTGTGAATCCAACAAAGGTTTGCTTCGGGATCATCTGAACCCTAATAGGTGAAGAGCTCGCGGAAGCATATTAATCTCGTAATTCTTATTTATTTTAGTGCCTGTTTTGCCTACTGGCAATCTTATAATAAATCTAATCTAAGTCGCTGATTCCGATTCTGATTGAGCCTCATCATCATAGTTTTGAACCCGAATACTTTTCGATCATGTCATAATTGCCATCATCATAATCAGAATTATGAAATTGAAGGATGAAATATCACTTGTGTTGGCACTTGAGATATTTACAGTACGCCCTACATAGTTACCTTTAGTCCAGTCATTATATATATATTTTAAAATGCAACTGAACCAAGAACGCTCATTTTAAAATGTTGTAAATAGTTAGATTTTATATTTTTAGCTGATTTTGCCATCTTGAAAGCTTATCTTAAATTTTCAATCTTTTTAAATGTCAAGTTTTGTACTGAAAGTTTCATATTAATGCCGAAGTAAAATTAAATCGTAGTAGTACCTAGTTCTAAATTGAACATGTAGTTTCAATAAGTTTGATTCCTTAAAATATAGGTTGCCTTAAAATGTTCCTTAGCGTTCGTAGTCGAAAGCAAACACAAGTTAACAGGGGTTGGCACTAGCTCTTATATAGGCAGTTAATCTGATCCTCTCACGTAGACTACAAATACTAGAAGATCAAAGCTTTTGTTACAAAGAACGTTTGTAAAAAGAACGTTTATTTTTTTATAAAGATCGGCAAATCCCTCGATGATGGAATAAAATGTTGATATTTTTAAAACTTACGATTGTCTTTGCAAATTTAACTATCTGTTAACATATAAATACATGTGGTATTAATTTTTATTATTATAAACTAGATGAGCAAATTTGTTTTTAACAAGTTTTTATAACAAGCGTTTATTTCGTTTAAGATGTATATATTTAGAATTCCTTCTCTGTGGGAACGTGGATAAAAATGCAAATGTTATTTTAACATTACACTCAACCGTACTGTCAATGTTGCTTTGATCGAGGATCCGTGAAATTACGTACCTGTGTACTCATCTTCGTAAATACGTTCTCGAATTGTACGGAATTGGGCATGCTCCAAAATTATGTCAATGATAAGAAAATCGACAGAATTTCCTTCAGAAATATTGATTAGAAACAAAAAGCATTCGAATTTTATCTTCTATAACTCACTTACTTAACAATAGTGAGTGCGTTATAGAATATATTAATAAAGTATAGAAATATTTATATAAAAAAACACAAATTTACGTCAATTGTAGGGTAAAAATGTTGGAAAATCCAAACGTGCACAACTCATTGAATGAGATAATAATAATAATGATAATTAAAAAAAAGTAAAGAAACAAACCGGCCCGGGCTTCGCTCGGGTAGCCGTCGGGTAGTAATATTCCTAAAAATTATTGAATTTGGTAAGTTTTTATTCACAATTATACTATACACAAAATGCTTAAATGGTTTTTTTAAACATTAAAGTTGGTATAGTTAGCTATCCTTAAAAGATTGATATATGCCTTCGCGGACTTTTCCATGGATCTATGAAAGGGGGACAATTTCACCATACATTATTTTGTTATATTTCAAAGGGATTCCAGCGTTTTCGATAAAAGCTCCCAATCGGCTCGGGTTTTTTCGACTTCTTCCACAATTATCGTCATATTTCAACAAATTTACAGAAAACATTAATAAATTATACACGTAAACCTTCCTCTTGAATCACTTATTCATTGGTGAAAACCGTATGAAAATACGTTCAGTAGATTTTTAGATTACCGCGTTCATACAGACAGACAGACGGCGCGGGCGACTTTGTTTTATAATATGTAGTGATGAATTATTAAAAGGTGTTTTACGGACTTGAGATACTTGGATATGCTTTGTCAGGAAACTACAAGACACAAGCCCTTAGCCAGTTTGTAAATGATGCTAATAAAACTGGCAGTACAGTATTGATCGTTAGATAAATGATGGCCTTACCTCAGATTAATCTATAAATGTAGACAATTAATACTGACTTGCTAGGTTCAATCCCGTGATCTGATGGTCTGAGAAATTAGTACAACTCAGAACAGGGAAAAACAACAATTAGGATCTCGTATTTTCCTCTGTTAGTCAAATCCAATTATATTGTATGGCGTAGAAAGAGACGGGATATGAATTTATATTTATAAAAAAATGAGTAAACACCGAAATTAATTGGAATCAATATGAAGGAACAACAATCTAGTTATGATTGTGTAAATTAAAATTCTAACTTTGATTAAGTTTTGTATTCACAAACTCATAAGGCCAAAGGCAAACGTACTACTGCACTCATTCTCTCTCACTCTCATACATATAAAAACGTGTAAAAGCTAAAAATGGATCATTGCATTATTTATCGCTTTGTTAGTTACACTGTCGATGAATGAAAGTTTGATGCTTTCGAACGCAACCACAGTTTATGCAAACTTTATAGAACGGGTATCAAAAACCGTAGTCCAGGTTTTTGTTATTATTAGGGAATTAAGAAAACAATGTCACGTATTAACTTTAATTAAATTGCTATATAGGCTCTTATTAGCTAAATTCTACTAATAAATTCCAAGAACCAGCAACGCATGCTTGCTCTCTTTTTTTAATTTAATAAAACATAGTCAATTATAGATATTGTTCTATTAATCGATTTAAGTAGAAAAGGAAGAAGACGTTTTATTTTTTACTATTATGTTTTTAGTTCCTTCGTATATAATGATGCCGATCATCATCAACATCACATAAACATATAAATACGAAATTAATTCTTGTCTGTCTGTTAAGCTTTCACAGTTAAACTACTAAACCAATTAAAAGTATTCAATTTGAATAAAATTGGGATTCAAAAAATATTGTACGATAATCGGAAGCGCTCGTCGCAATGGCTGAACCCTGGAGACCCAGCCAAATCCTGCCCTAAACGACAATTGACTCAGAAAAAGTTACTGTATATAGTTAGTTTGGTGAACTAGTGCCGGTGTCCTTTTGTACAAAACGCCAATTCCATATGTAAGGACCTAATATAACAAAGTTTAGTCAAATTATTTTGAAGCGATTTATTGGTATTGTAGTTTATTTGACATTAAAATATTCCCAGTGTAAACGATTTGATTGCAAGTTGACAATTATATTAAACGCTCCCAACGGATTTCCGTGCTCTTTGAACGGCGCGGGTCAACAGACACGAGACCGCTTCAGATATTTGTATTTCCATCGCAAATAAGTGAGGAGTGCGAATCGATAACAGGGACACTAACAGTTGTTTTTTCTTTGCTTCCCTTTCATGTAACAGAAGCTTTTCGATCAAATTTATTTATTCATTAAAATTATTTAAAAAAAAGAGCCGCCGCGTATGATGCTAAAACGAACAAATGTTGCAAATATTCGTCTATTATTGTGTCTTACGGCCGAATACTGAAACGTCATTTAAATATGATTAGGACTCAATTGCTTGGAATGTCATTATTTTTCAAAATTTAGTATGCGAAATTTGAAATTCGAAGACGTTTCAAATATTTGAGCACCCTTCATATTTGAAAGACGTTTCAGTATTCGGCCATTAGTGTAATAAAGTAGGCTGACCTTTCTTGGGGTTCGAGCTTGCTTCATCAAAATCTATTTTACTTGGTGGTAGAGCTTTGTGCAAGTTCGTTTGGGTAGATACCACCCACTCATCAGATATTCTACCGCAGAATAGCAGTACTAGATAGTGGTGTGTTCCGGTTTGAAAGGTGAGTGAGCCAGTGTAATTACAGGCACAAGGGACATAACATCTTAGTTCCCAAGGTTGGTGGCGCATTGGCGATGTCAGCGATGGTTAACATTTCTTACAATGCCATTGTCTATGGGCGTTGGTGACCACTTACCATCAGGTGGCCGCCCTCGTCCGCCTTCCTATACAATAATATATATACCTAATTACAACGATATAAGAATATCCTAGTCAAAAAAAAGTATTACAAAAAACAATACACCTATATCAGAAATCGTGTCTTATACAATTAGTTATTTTGATAATCAAAGTAAGACAAGTTGATTTCAACTTTGTGAGGGAATCAAAGTAGACAAAATCAATTGATATTCAAAATAATAATAATAATAATAATAACTTGGGACATTATTCACACACGGCCATCTGATCCCAAACTAAGCAGAGCTTGTACTATGGAAACCAGACAACTGATATACTACATATACTACTTTTTCTTTTGTAAATACATACTTATATAGATAATTACACCCAGACTCAGGACAAACAGACATGTTAATGCACACAAATGTCTGTCCTGGGTGGGAATCGAACCCACAACCTGCGGCGTGAAAAGCAAGTGTCTTACCAGCCACGCCAACGGGCTCGTCAAATTAAAATAGTCTTTCGGAAATAGACTCAACGTCTATTGACTGTAAGTCACAATACAATTCGATAGCTTGGGTTTGAATAACGTATTCATCTCTACATATTTCTCTTGAGGTTATCGAAGCCATACAAGAATACAACGCTCTTGGAAATCACATTTCTAAAATGACATCGTGCATTCATACATAATTAAATTATATATAATGGTAAACATATTTTAACTCGAAATCCTGTGTTTAGGTTTAATAATGTATTCATTTCTTAAACACGCTAATAAAAAAAAATTGGTTGCCTGTAAAGTCGGTATACGGGCGAAAGTTTTACGTGACAACGACTTTGAGTGGTAAAATAATTTTAATGTGAATATTCATTCGTATAGTAGGAAGAAGGATGAAATAATAGTAACAATTTAAAACATTTATTTATACAAAGAATTATATTTAAAACATTAATTTATACAAAGAATCTCGCACTGAATTTCACTTTTTATGTCTGTCTCTCTCGCTCTTAGGCGGGCTAACCATGCCCGAGTGGAAGGGACGCGTGCCTCTCACTCGCTCTCATTGTGAGCGCATAACGTGAGCGGAGCGTAACGCAGTTTCTTGAAGTGTCACCCGGCAAACCAATTTATAAGACGTTGTCACGTCAAAAATCATATACAACAAGCACGTGATAGACAGCCAGAACAATGTTAAAATAATTATCTGTATTGCCCTCAAATATTCTGTCCTGTTCTATTTAAAAAACGAAAAAAAAAAATTCATCGGCCATTTTTATAAACATTGAAAAAGAAAGTTTTGATAAATATACAAATTAAGATGTATAGTCGCAATAAACAAGTTGCTTTCGTAAGCCCGCGTTGTTTAACTATTTCAAACAAAGGTAGTTAGTTAGTCAACAAATTCGTTCACTTTACGTATTTCAGCGAGTTCGGTAGACTGAGGTGATTGCTAATTAATTTATAACGGCTACAGAGCCGGCAGCCCGTAAGAAACTTCGAGAAACAAATTTGAGCCTACATAATGTTTCAGCTTACAGTTCAGTTATTTCGAAATATTCCCTTATTTTAATATTCTAAATTTGATATTTATAAATATGTTTTCTTAGACAAAATGTAGCGTGTAGATTATAACTGGGTTTAACAATCGTTATCGTGCCCTAAAATACAGAGTGAACGAAAAACAAAATTGGACGCTATTTAAAGATATTATATATATATATATATTTTCAATGGTTGACGTAAATAATATATATGAATACCTATCTACTATGGGTTGGTATTTGTGTGTCGATTTTAAAGCAGACGTATATATTATACGTCTGCTTTAAAATCAGTACACATCATATTGTTTCAACATGCATATGTTTCAAAAGACATGAATTGTTCGATAAAAGACAATGTGAAAGACAACAGAAAATGGTCATCCAGTATATTGCTGGAAGGAAGAGTGCTATATCAAGCGATGAGGCAGACACACAGGACTTTAATATTTCAAAGACAAGACAATTTCAATATATTTTTTTTTAAATATACCACGCTCCGAAGAAGAACAAAAGCATTCTACTTCTATAATGTTTCAATTTAAAACACCGATTTCATTAAATACGTCATCCTTTCTGATTCGGATATTTGTAACGATTGTTCGCTTTATTATTAATACGCGGCAGCTCTTTTTTAAAATAATTATAATGATCAAATACCTATATTGTATAGTTTTTATTCAGTTAAATTATTAATACTAACAACATTATAATACTAAATGCAATAAAACGAAGCCATGTAAAAGTTTAACGCTTGTTAGCCAACAAATTACAAAATAAAAAACCTGTTGTACAACGATCTTTACAATAAAACGATACTCATGTAAGTCGCGTTCATTTTTAGAAAAAAATAACATCTTAAGTTACAGCTTATCCTCTTATAGATTTATTTGCACAATAAACGGGGAACGCTGTGCCCAATCACGCTTCCAATACGTTGGGAGGTCTCGTCCAGTCCTAAATAAACTTATATGGAGCCACTAAACGCCCGAATAGGGATAAAATATATGGTTGAATGTGGCTATTCAAATAAATTACGTTCCCTGTTATTGGTTTACGATTTTCGAATTACGGCATCGTTTTGTATTAAGTTACATTGTTATGTACGGATTGTAATTCAATAATTCTAAGTTATCGTATATTTTTTATGTACCTGTACCCGACAGGCTACACCGTACCAATATCATATTAAAATGTAAAATACATAAATGTTTGTTTTGTAACAAATATATTTGATGTTATAGTAAATATTAGCATGTTTATTGTTTTTGTATTGTATAAAGAAACCAGTAGTCCGGTTCTGTAACTAATCATTTCATTATGATGACATAATATTTTGATTCTTTAAATATTGTAATTATCATAGTCAATGTCGCTACTATTTCCTGATATTTTGCGAATATTTTCTGCGGTGAGTTTCAGTACAGTCACAAGTGGCTTTTACGTTATTGGAATAGAATATTGGAATATAGCCGAACGCGAATGTCAATCAAGTAACACTGTCATGAATTGTCATTGATTATTATTATTTTCTATTCTATTAACGTAAAAGCCACTTGTCTACAGGCCCAGTACAGACAAGTCGTAAAAATATGTAATTCTTTTTGCGTTTTAAAAAATAATACGCCAACTCAGTGTCGCGCAAATAAAGGATCATTATTTTTATTAAGCCCCCAAATAAAGTATTATGTTGCTTTATAAGTAACTTGTTTTTTTATGAGGCTTATACGTATGAATAATTAAGGATTTATTTTGAGTCACACTATTATTCTAAATAGGCGATTTATCATACCCATTTACTTGGTGGTAGAGCTTTGTGCAGGCTCGTTTGGATAGATACCACCCACCATCAGATATTCTACCGCATAATAGCAGTACTTGGTAGTTTTGTGTTCTGGTTTGAAAGGTGAGTTAGCCAGTGTAATTACAGGAACAAGGGATATAACCGCTAACATCTCTTAGAATGTCAATGGGTGTTGGTGACCACTTACCAGGTGGTCCATATGCACGTCCGTCTCCCTATACTATGCTATAAAAAACCTACAAAATGCGGGATTAGTGAAAGGAAAGACAAAATCGGTAAATTCGTTACTATTGGGGGTAATCCCCTATTTTATTGAGGAGAAGATTGGAGAATATACGTGTGGCTGGATTTGACCCGACACTTGTAGGTTTCCTCACGATGTTTTCCTTCACCGCCTTTAAGATGAATTATAAATGAGATTAGTAGTTCAACATTTCTCAGAATGATTCAGTTTTTAGATTGGGACAGATCATTTCTACGCCTTGTTTACCTACGGTATATTTAATAAGAATTTGAAATACAAATACTATATATATGAACTGTCTCGTTGGTCTAGTGGCTACATGTAGGGCCGCAGATCTGGTAGTCCTGGGTTCAAATGGTTCTGGATTCTCAGTAGCCCGGAGTCTCGGAAGTTAAAAGTGTGTGCACTACTGTGCCTGGGAAAGCACGTGAAACCGTTGGTCCGAAAGTTGCGCCCGAAATCCTTCCGGTCGTGTCGGATTGCCGTTCCATCGGTTTATGACAGTTAGGGTGCCCCTGTGTTTGCGTAATCAATTGTGCTGTATAATATGTCAGTATAAAATATTCTATGATACTATCAAAATAACTAATCGACTGCCTTATTATTCTTTTTGCCATAAAACACATGTCCTTATGTCATAAAAAACTAAACTTTTATATGGTTCGTGTTGAAAAAGGCGTTTTTAATGTTTAAAATAGAAAAGGGTGAAAATGAATATATTTTTGTATGTGAGGCAACATATTTAAAAATTATACTACAGAATTAAATGGCAAGCAAAGTTGAGCCATATTTCAAAGAGATAGTAAGTACATATTTTTGGTATTATTGTTATGCCGAAAGGCAGGGTGAAGGTTTATGTTTAGTGGCCCACTATTCCATTATCCCGCGGGTGTCCAGAGGTCCAGAGGGATGTCAAAGAATTACAGCGGCTCACATATATACTCGTACATCCCCGTCTTGATAACAGACATAAAAGTCCTTACTTTTGTAAAATATACGGCTATGGCCAAAACAAAGTTTCCTAATAAATTACTAAGTGACAAACAAAAGCAGGGGCGTAGCATCCGCCGTGTCAAAGATACGAGGCCCCCTAACTACAAGGGGCCCGGGGCACAGGGGCCCCGTACGTTATCAAAATAAATTCGTGTAAAAAAAGTCATCACCGCAATTAAGATTACGCCACTGAACAAAAGTAACACTTTACTTATAAATGTTGTTTACGGATGATTCGTTGGATAATGCTGTCTTCTTCTTCCGAATGTCCAATCAATCAAGACAGAAAGAGAGACATTAGTGTGTATGTACAATACATTTAAAAAAAACAAAGAAACCACGGCTGATTCTTTTGCTTCATAAATTCATTAAACATAAAATTTAAATATATTCTTTAAAATATAGATTATAGTTTTATATAAATTATAGATTAGATGGATGAATTATTCTGTGTCTTCGTATTTCAAGCAATATTATTGGCGGAAGTTGGTAAAAAATCTCAAATTATCTACGTAAAATGATGATGCTTAGCAACTTGACGATATAGATTACGCTCTTATTAAAAAAGTGTTCAAACAAAAAAAAAGAAAATCTATTTCTTAATTTGGTCTTACAATTGAATGAGTAATAATTTAAATATACTTTCATAAAATATTAATTTTTATATTGCTCTCAAGCAATTAAAACATGAAGCAATGTCAGAAGTTCGTCGAAACGCCGACTACTTTCTACAGAATTTCGTGGAATTCGTTTACATCGGTTTGTTACATAACACGAATAGTATTTTTTTAAATATGAAATAAGGTTTAGTAAAATATAATTTAACATGATAAGTTTTTAAAAATGGAATCCTTTTTGGAATCAAATTACATATTTAGGTAGCATTATTATAGGAACAGATTTTGAATGTCCCACAGCTGGGTTAAGGACTCTTCTCCTCTTTTGAGGAAAAGGTTTGGAGTTTATTCCACCACGCTGCTCCAATGCGGGTTGGTGGAATACACATGTGACAAAATTTCAGTAAAATTTGACACATGCAGGTTTCCTCAAGATGTTTTCCTTGCCCGGGTTCCTGAACCCACGAACATCGGTTGAGATTCACGCGTTCTCACCGCTGGACCATCTCGCCTCCAAGCATTATGATTATTATCTGTATGATAAACTCTTTAAGTTATCTTATTCGTAATGAATATGCCGAATATTATAGACTCATGAGAATTATAATAAGTGATTTTATTTGTTACATATTTTAAACCATATACTCGTATCACCTTGACGAATAGGTAGTTAAAATTATTTTTTAACCGACTTCAAAACTCTGACATCGAATCCAAAAATAACAATAATTGTAACTACATTATCAACCACACAACACATTCGTACCTACATATTGATGAGTAGAAAATAGTAAGTTAATTATCAAATTATAGAAGAATACGCAATTATTTTTTTACTTCTTAGTGCATATTCATTTGTTTTTCCTATGAAGTCGGTTTTTGTTTTGTTAAAATTTTTATTTATTTATATTTCTTTAGAGAAATTGTAAATTTATTCACGACAGTTCCTGTTTGTAAGCTAAAGTTTTAAATTTCCTCGTATCATGCATGTTTAATTTAAATAATCGACTTTTGCATTCATTAAAAATATCACATACCGATTACAAAAAAAGAAAAAAACTTTTTTATTTGATTTACTACGTTTATTCAGATATGTACAATATCTATATATAAATATTATATAATAATGTAGGAATTACTTTAATAATAATAATCTTTTTAAAATGTATGATTATATCTATCAGACCAACTCTGGCTATGACGGAATTTCTAAAGGACAACTAGCCAACTAGCAAGATATATTATTGTCTGCGCAATTACACTTACAATCAGGCAAACTTGGTATTGTTGTGTTCCGATTTGAAGTGTGAGTGAGCCAGTGTAATTACATGCACAAGGGACATAACATCTCATTCCCCAAGGTTGATTGCACATTAAAGATGAGGTATCTGGGCCTGATCCTGGACGGAAGATGGAGCTTCGGGCAGCACTTTGTCGAACTGGGCCCGAAGCTTATCAACGCTGCTGCTGCCTTGGGCCGCCTCCTACCCAACGTAGGAGGGCCGGAATCATCATGTCGGCGCCTATACGCCGGCGTGGTGCGCTCCATGGCACTGTACGGTGCACCCATATGGGTGGATGCTCTCACCGCTAAGAACAAGGCCCTTCTGCGGAGACCACAGAGGGTCATAGCGGTGAGGACGATACGTGGATACCGTACGGTGTCGTGGACGGCGGCTACACTTCTCGCGGGCGATCCGCCCTGGGAGCTTCAGGCGGAGGTGCTCGCAGAAGTGTATCGGTTTCGGGTAGAAGCCAGGGCGAGCGGCGACCGTCCAGGATCCGCGGAGGTGGAGGGAATCAGGGCTCTAGCCCAACGAGCTCTGATTCGCAGATGGGAGGAGGACCTGAGGTCCCCATCGGCAGGCCTGGCGACAGTGGAGGCGATCCGCCCCCACTTGAGTCGCTGGGTAGCAAGGAAAGACGGCACACTCACATATAGGCTGACGCAGGTGCTTACCGGACATGGTTGTTTCGGTAAGTACCTGCATAAGATAGTGAGGCGGGAGGTATCACCCTCCTGCCATGAGTGTGGTGCGCTACTGGACACGGCGCACCATACCCTGACGGAGTGTGCTGCGTGGGGGCCTCAGAGGCATTCCCTGGCGGCGATTATCGGCGGAGATCTCTCGCTGCCGAGTGTGATTAACGCTATGCTCGACAGCGAGAGGTGCTGGTTGGAAATGGTCTCCTTCTGCGAGAATGTCATGTTGCAGAAGGAGGCCGCGGAGCGACAGCGTGAGGAAAATGCCTCCGCTGATTCGATCCGCCGAAGAAGACCGGGGAGAAGGCGTCGGCGCTATGCGCACCTTCTCCCCACGCCGTAATGGCCGCCGCTTGGGCTAGGTGGGTTCCCTGTATCCGGGAACCCCCCTAGAAATGGAGGCCCGCAGAGGCGGGCCGACCGTCGGGGCGTCTCGGTAGCATGCGCAAGCGATCCCGTGGCGCCCCACGACCAGACGGAGAGGATACCGCTGGTTTTTTAGTGGGTATTCCGGCGCCTTCAGTGCCGGTGAGCCCCACATACCCCCCCACCTCAAGTGGGGGAAACGCGTAAACGCGTTTTTCCAGCGAGAAAAAAAAAAAAAAAAAGGTTGATTGCACATTGGAGATATCAGTAGTGGATAGTAGTGGTTCCTTACAGCGCTAATATCTATAGGTAATGATAACTACTTGCCAGTCTGGCTACCTATTTCAATAAAAACGTTCAAACGCAGGACCAACGGCTATACATATATATATATATTTCCAAGGACATTTTAGACATCAATTTCCAGAATACGGGATGCTACTTTCTATTGGGGTTTCCTGAGCAGAAAAATCCTTTCAATAGCTCGACCTGGTGTTTGAACTAGCAAGTAGACGAGACAGTCAAATATGATTAGGTAAGTTTCTATAATAAGTCTTGTAATAATACACTCCTTCGAAAGAAACATATCACTTGTAAAGTTATAATTAAAATAGTGGTAATGTTTTACTGTTTATAAAATGTAATTATACACAAAAGGGACGACTATTCGAGTGAAGCGGCGTGAAACTCCTACTCTGATATAAACATTTCGACTGTGGAAAATGCTGATTTCAAAGCAAAATAGTTGAATTTAATCACTAAAATGTCACACGATTTTAATCCTTGCGTTAACGAAATAAGGGCTATTTAGTTATTCATATATATGTATATTTGTCAAAGGAAATGTAAATTTGGGGCAAGTATTTCTCAAACACGCGTGGGTTGCGGTCGACTTATTTGGTAGCGAATAATTTCTTGCACAAAAATCTGCGATTAAGTAAGTGGGCAGATTACATTTGGTATGTATGACTTGACAGCATGTATTTATGTAATAATATAGTTCCTGTTTCATGCGACTATATCCGCCGTCAATGCTTGGTTAATTTTTCTTTAGGTCTCAGAGGTACAGGTTTCAATGCGGTCGGTTCAATGGTTTAGTAATAATGAAGTAACAAACAGACAGATTGTATGTCAGTATGACATGAGGTAACTTTAGACTAACGAACAACAGAGCTTATGGGCTACCTGATGGTAAGTGGCCACGAACGATAGACATTGACAGTGTAAGAAATGTTGGAAATAAGATGCTATGTCTCTTTTGCCTGTTATTACACTGGCTCACTTACACAATCGGAACACAATAATAACAAGTACTGCTGCCGTAGAATATCTGATTAGTGGGTGTTACCTACCCAGACGAGCTTGCACAAAGCTCTACCACCAATTAAACTTGAACTTTGAAGACTTAAACAATAATATTTTAACATCGCTTAATATTTCGAGTCGCAATTATTACGCATACATTAACAAGCTGCTATCGAGTTGTTTTTGTGTTACGAAAAATCATTGAAATATTGAATATCGAATATTGGTTCACGCTGCATTTCATTGTAACATTATACGTGAAACTGCATACCACCTGCAACCCGACGGTGAACTGACTACTTGTCTTAAATTACTTGATTTTAGATCACATTTTATCTTAATACAATATTGGTATCATATTTAAATATGTATCAAATTTGATCTTGATAAAAATACTTGAAAGCTATTATTTTTATTAATTAAGCCCGCTACTTTAAATGTCACTTAAAATATCGCATAATTTCTAGCGATTTGTTCTTGAATTAAAATGTTTATTAAGATAAAGAGAATGTTTTTGCATGTACATAAATATATATACAATTATAATATCAAAATATTTATATTCTTAAAATAACATAACAAATTCACTATGACTATACAACTTGCGTCCTTCGCTGGATTATTTTCATTTCAACTCCTAACAGAAGCTGAACGCTTAACTAGAGGGGTAAATAAGTAATTCTTTGTATTGTTATTAAATTCATTTATTTATCATGCTACTAGGAACTTCTAGACGTAGCCCCAACTAAAGGTGCACCAAGGACTAGTGAGTCTCGCCACCATCTTCATTAAATTATTACAATTTAATGTATTTTTTGTGATATTAAATAAAAAAAACACAAATATTAAAATTAATTTAACATCAGAACAAGAAAACCGGTGGGAAGCAAGGATAGACTTACGGTATCCAGTCTGCTTCGAATCTGTGATCGAAATAGAAGAAAAGGAGCAAAATAAGTTAAAACGAGGAAATTAAAGCAAAATAGAAACAGCGCCAATTATAATATCCTGGGACATTATTCACACAAGGCCATCTGATCCCAAACTAAGTACAAAGTTCGTAATATGGAAACCAGACAACTGATATATCAGATATACTACTTTTCTTTTGTAAATACATACTTATGTAGATAATTACACCCAGACTCAAGACAAACAGACATAAGTACATGTTAACAAATGTTTGTCCTGAGTTGCTGGGGAAACATCTACCAACCACGCAAACAGGCTCAAACTGATTGCATGGACTATTAATATTGGTGGGTCATAATGACCCACGGTCGGTTGAATCTTATTTAGTTCCCTGCGGACGTCGAGCTTACCAAGGGAAACGAAACAGTAGACAGAAGAGTAACTTCAGCTACTTCGACACAGATTCATGTTGGTGCTAATAAAACATGTCGACTCAATAAAATGGGAGAGGGTCAAATTGACCCAGAATAAATAATGCCGGGTTAATTATTATAAGTATTGTATATTCTTAAAAAGTTACTCTATTTACTATATTATAGGGAAAGATCCCTTTTTGTAGAGCCTAGACCAGTACCCAGCGAATGTTCAGTAATGATACTTCAACGTTCTTTCAAATATATTATAAACTTTTTCCTAAGTTATATAGAATGAGGGCAAGCGAAATATGATAGTTAATATTAATACAATGTCACCCTTTTCTTTGCATTTTCAAAATTTTTACGCAATAAAGTGAAGTTGAACGTAAGATTAAAAATATATAAAAATAAGAACGATCCATCACACTACATTCACTTACACACGCGTTTGTTGAATTATTTACCTTTGTTTTTAAATGTTTCTTAAATCAAAATCCCTCAAAATTTATTTGTCCAATACCCACCAATAACGTACAATTTCATTTATAAGTAACCTCCATAGTATAACAAGCTAAGCCTCCAAGCGAGTACTAATAGAATGAAATAAAACAAATAAATTCTCTGTAGGTCGAAAGAGTCATTAAAAGTTCCCAATATACAAAGAATAAACAAAATACTTAACTTTCATTACAGACAATACGATATAGAAAATTTTAACGGAGGTTTTATTTGACTTTTTATAACCCTTTAATATTTATCAAACATTGCAATCTCTCGTTTAATATCTCCGATTTAGTCCTCAAATGAATGCTCGTCCTAACCAAATACGTTCCGACATAATTAAATGATACAAATAATATTACAAAGGGTTTTAATAGATATGTTCATTTTAAGAATTAAATTTAATAAATAATATATTATTTAAATAACAAGATCCTTTTTCACTTTGTACGGGCGTATCTTTTAACAGAATACATCTTGGATAATAATGATGTTTTTTTTATCGTTTTTTTTTTTCATTGATAATCATAGTTAAGTTATTTGCATAAAAACTATACACGATACTATACAGCAGAATTGCTTTTTAAGCGGGTTAAATAATAATAATTTATTTGTGTAGGCTAATGTCAAAGAGAAAATATTTGTTTTTTTTGTATGTTGATGGATGGATAAATTTAAAATCTACTTAACCGATTTTAAAATTTCTTTCACATATAGAACGCTATAGTGTCAGCGAGCAAAATGTAAAACAAGGAATCTTTTTTTTCCTATAAATGTAATTATTATTGGCGTAAAAACGGACGAAGTAGGGGCGGACCGCTAGTATACAAAGTCAAAAGTACGTAATTTATTGGTGAAAATAGAATAATCGAAACTGGTAACATTTGATGTCATTGCATCATTTAACATAAATACTCAAAAGTGCTTATGATAATTAATTTTAATATGTATTAAATTATGAAAAAGTTTTAATCAAAGAAAAATAAAATATTATTTTGAATTATATTTCATTGATAAAGATTCAAACCACTAGTTTTGAATATATTTAATATGCTTTAAGAACACAGATAAAAATAAGAGGAATGTGCGGTAGAGATCGCTTGGATTATATATAATACTCGCTTGGATAAAACCTTAATTAAAAACGTACAAACTCGGGGTCTATTAAAATTTATTAGATGAAAATCTTACTAATATTATGCTCTAACGTTTTTTTTTTTAATAATCACGATTGGACGGATTGCAATATTATTTGAGTTACAAGTCGATTATCAACTTATTTATTTATTCTATTGTTAGTTTTTAATTTAGCAAAATGTATGCAAAATGTCATGATAATCGGAACAAATAAACACATTATTTTTCGCATTTGTATTATTAGCAAGGATAGCAAGATTCAGTAGAGGTTGTCCTGCTTGCATTTATATACCAGTATACAAATTGTCATGGCGATCAGTTAAACGATATACAAGTCGGTATGCTGGACTACCCTACTGACGATCTACAACAAAGTGGATGGTATAGACCACATATCCGTCAAAAATATGCGTCAATTTACTTGTGCCAGCGTTGAAGCCTTTAATCTTTTGATTAATCTAGAACAGATATACTAAGACACATTGTAAGACTAACAGGGTGTCGTTTTCTATTCTATTATATTTTTATTTACAAACTTAACAAATTATACAGAGCGTAACAAAATTCGTGTCCGAACCGTGAATTGTTTGTTAGGTATCGTGAGTTGGTTCTATATATGTAATCATTTTTAAAATTTTAAGCAAAAATTTTCCTCAAATAAAATTTAATTGAACTAAATAACGACAATAACAATGCAAAACAGGCGCGGGCGTCAGCGCTCGATAGCTCTTACCTATCAAGTAGCTCTGACACGAGGTCATAACCTCAGTTGTCCATGAAATTTTCGTAACTTACAATTGAAAATGACAATTAATATTTTTTTATGGGTAATTATTTTGCATAATATTTTAAAAATCTTTACATTTCACGGGTCGGACACGAATTTTGTTACAACTTGTATAGTTATTTACAAACTTTTGCTGATATATAAAGGTTAAATGACGGATAGCTTACAGTGTAATAGTGCACAAATGACCAAGACACCAATAAGATACGGATTATAATACACTCAAGACCAGATATTGAATACTTAAATGTATATTACGCTATCATCTAACAATAGAAAAAGGAGTCGCGGTCATTGAATTATTGCTATATAGCCACAACCATTCTTTATCACGTATAAAGATGATGCAGGGATATATCTAGGAGATTTGCATGGTTTGGTTCACATTCACAAACCTGGAGGAGTAAAATACCATGTAAAGCATTTTGGTAGAATCAACTCCTAGAGACATTTATTCATTAGTAAGATTACCTACTAGTTTAACTAATTGAAATTTATTTTTAGTGTAAATCAATAATCTCAGTGCAGACTATGCTAGAAGCATCTAATCTTAACTTCCAACAAGTTAACTTATTATTCCAATATCACTTCCGTTATTTAAAGAGGAATGTTCCACATGTTTTGGGAAAGCTACATTTCTCAACATTGTAGAGCGTGTCCGAAATCACGTTACCGATTGATTTGATGGATGAATTACGTAAATGAAATGGAAAGAGGTTATATTATTAACAGTTAGGCACTGAAACTGTGAATGTATAGCACTGCTGGGTTAAGGCGACCTCTCCCTTTGAGGAGAAGAGTTTGAAGCTAAACCATCATGTGGCTGAATTTCAATGAATTCAAACATATGCAGATGTCTTCCTTTACCGCCGAGCAGAAGATGAATTATAAACACAAAATAAACACACGAAAATTCAACCACGAACATCAGTTAAGAGTCGCGCGTTCTAACCACTGGGCCATCTTCGTCAATCCTTTATACATTGAATTTGAATACATACTTACAGTTAAATTTATTTGAAAATCGAACACATTATCAAATACATAATCGTTTCAATATGAGATATATATGATATATATATAATATAATTGCGATCCTGAACCCTCTTATATCCGTAACGATTTTTTAAGTGGACAGGCCAGGCGGTGGGTGCTGGGGAGATTAAATGACAACGATATAAATGATGGAGGCGCGCAATTAAGCGCTCGCCGCCACATCAATCACATGGATGCGAGCTGGTTGATTTGTTGCGTTATTTTCATCTCTGCAATCCCAGCATTAGCGGGTATTGGGTATGGTATTATGGATATCCGATCGTTATTTACGGATACAGTTATTTCACTATCATTTATTTTATATTTATAGACGTTTTGCTGAAGAGATTTTTTGGAAGCGTTCATTTTTTTATCTACCAGTCCGGTTTAAAAAAAATGTTTTGTGCTAAATTCATTTTCGTCTGTTACTCCAAATTATATTTTTGTTCCGTTTGCAATTGAAAGGACCTTGGAATTTTAGCAAAAACTGTTTAATAAATATTACACCCCGTCTCTACCCCAGCTCTACTGGAGACAGGAGGGCTGGTTAGTTTTTTGCGCCCTGAAATTCGGAATTGCAATTCGAAGGGGAAATTCTGCTAGCATTCTTGCCACCATTCAACGCGATCACGATTTGTATAGTAACAATTTTTAATTTTTATGTTTTTTTATTTTTTATTACATAGGACGGCGGACGAGCATGTGGGCCACCTGATGGTAAGTGGTCACCAACGCCCATAGACATTGGCGTTGTGAGAGATGTTACCATCGCTTACATCGCCAATGTGCCACCAACCTTGGGAACTAAGATGTTATGTCCTGTGTGCCTGTGATTACACTGGCTCACTCACCCTTCATACCGGAACACAACAATAGCAAGTACTGCTGTAAGTGTTATGTGTTCGTTAAAGTAGAACTCTCACTCGCATGAACTATTTACTTTTAAAATCCTTATTCTATTTGTTTCTTCTTACGTGAATTACAGTACAATCATTATTAATACAGAATAATTCTACGTGTAGATTTTTTTTTTTTAATATTCCATTCAATTAATTCTAACAAATTTCTTATAATGCAATAACATTTTGTTTATTGTTTCTTGAACCGACAGATTAATGACACGAAGGACTCCAAATTTCAAATCGATCTTATAGTTATGAAGTTTATTGATAACAAACAGTTAGTCAGACATTGCCTTTTACTAGCGTCCGCCCCATAATCGAAATTTAACCATAATTACTGCTAATAATTGATCGTAATAATATGAATATTATAAAGAATCATTAACATACCAGACGTATAATTTAAAAATGAAAAAAAAATTAAAATTAACAAAAATTATAATATCGTTCTTTTTTCAAAATCGTATCAAAGCTGCCAAAAAAATAAAAAAAGGTGTGTGTGTGCGATTCACACACGATAGAAGTGAAACTTGCACAAAGAGGCGAGACCGATAATATAAAATAGTATGTATATTTCTGTCTCATTCTTTGCTGGCTTCATCCTACACATTTTTGTATTTGTGTCTCATACCTGTCGTTTTTTCCGTTGCATCCGGTTTGAAATCACAACGATTCTAAAGAAGTTTCACTTCAAAAATAAAACGGTGTAACGAACTGAATCTATATTTATAACAAATATATTTATATAAAGGTAATAATTTTTTTTTAAATTTTCCAATTTGTTTTCAACCTATAGGAGTTGCTCAGCAACAAACATATATACATACATACATACATACATACATACATACATACATACATATACAAATATCATACATATAAACAAAATACATACAAAAATAGTGTAGATAAGATTTGTAAAACATATACATATATTACATACCGTAAACGTTCGGGTTAGTTCGTGTATAAGAAATAGGTGTACATCGTCGCGATAGTTCGTGTATAATAATTAGGTTAATCATCGAGTTAGTTCGTGTATAAGAAATAGGTCACTCGTCGCGATAGTTCGTGTATAATAATTAGGTTAATCGTCATCGAGTTAGTTCGTGTATAAGAAATAGGTTACTCGTCATTGAATTAGTTCGTGTATAATAATTAGGTTAATCGTCATCGAGTTAGTTCGTGTATAATAAAATAGGTTACTCGTCTTTGAATTAGTTCGTGTATAATTAATAGGTTACTCGTCATGGAGTTAGTTCGTGTAACTAAAACAGGTTACCCCGCGCCGAATGTCATAATCATCCGTAGGCATATATAGGGGCATGGTGATCGGCGACTCCATAGAGAAAGTCAGTACCATGTGCCCGAGTATGTAATGGTAACGTGTTTGGCCGCGAGGACCGTGGCGATGGCGCCGTCGCGCGGCCGCGTGCTAAGATCCTTATCAGTTACATAATGAAACTTGACACCGGGCGGTGCAGCTGGGCGTGTGACACCGCGAGGCTGCTAGCTCTGGTTGTTAATCCTTATATATATGGGAGTGGCAAGGAACCGTGTGTCGGTACAGTGCTTACTCTTATATCAAAGTTTCATGGCAAAATGTATACATACATGAGATGTGCTTTAAGCACATTCATTATAAATGATTATTATAAATGACGGTATGTGAGACCGTCAAATGAATAAATGTTTTCAATGAGGCATTATATATTACATATAATTAATAATGAAATATAATTACGGTTAGGTGGTAGCCGTGTAAACAGAAATATCTTATTGGAAATATGTATGTACTGGCAGTACAAACTGATGATTGCGAGTAGTCGTGATGACTATTAAATATAAAAATAAAATAAAATATATGAATGAAAGACAATATAAATAGTGATTGAAGTGTTACTTCAATAATAATAATGGGCAAAATCAATAAGCATATAGCTTATCAAATTTATCTTCATGTTGCAAATCTTGTTAATCGTCAGAGAAGCAAGATTATGTGACTTCTAAAACTGTGTCGATCGACGGACGAAAGTTCGTAAAGCGGTCGTTGAAAAACTCTTATATATTAGTATGCAGCAACCAGATAAAAATGGAAGCTGTATTGGTACGATCACATTAAATCGGTGTGATGATAAATATGTTTTAAGATTATTAAAATAATGTCAAATGACAATAATTGTACTAAGTACATAAGACATGATCTCATGTTATAATAAAATTTATGAATGAATGACAATACATATAATGATTGAAGCGTTACTTCAATAACAATGATGGGCAAAATATATAAGCATATAGCTTATCAAATTTATCTTCGTGTTGCCGAATCTTGTTAATCGTCAGAGAAGCAAGATTATGTGACTTCTAAAACTGTGTCGATCGACGGACGAAAGTTCGTAAAGCGGTCGTTGAAAAACTCTTATATATTATTATGCAGCAACCAGATAAAAACGGAGGCTGTTTTGGTACGATCACTCTAATTCCGTGTGATGATAAATATGTTTTAAGAATACTGTTAAATAACAATAATTGTACGAAGTACATAAGAAAGGATCTCAAGAAGTGCTTTTACATTACCGAGTACTTATAATGTTATTCAGTAAAATGTTACTGCGTAGTGCGAGTACTGTACTGAATTATACTCTGGCGGGTTCTTGATGATTCGACATGGGGCGAGGCGCTGGGTGGCTTGATCTCGGTCGCTGCATTAGTGTCCCTCATGGCGATGTCGTCTTGAATTTGCTTAGGTGATGCAGTTGCGGGGTTTGATGTTACCGTATAACGTCTTCGGCGATACGGTAGGGTCCCTCCTCCTGTTGCCGATGAGGCTGCCTACGTGGGATGGTTTTGGAGTTTGAGGTTACTATATAACGTCTTTGGCGATATGGTAAGGTCCTCCAATCTGTCTTGCTGGGTTGCTGGAGTAGTGTATGTACTATGTGGTATTGCGCTATTGCTGGTTAGCGTTATGATGTCGTTAGCGATGTTTCTCGTTGATCGGTGGTACCAGTATCACGACCGAATGTTGCAGAGCGTTGAGGAGGCAGTAATACTGTTAAGCTGATACGTTCATGCAGTGATGGACAATATCAATCAATGGATTTCATCCAGGCTCATCTGACGCACTAATCATTTTGCGAGAAGTGTCGTTTGTAGCAAAATGACTCGTCCTTATTAGGGACGCCCCCTTAGCTTAGTGTTAGGGATATCACAAGTGACATTGTAGCATGTCATAGTAGTAGGGCCACCTAGTTATGTTTCTCTATATGAGTTAACATACTAGCGATAGAAAGTGCAGCCTGCATTTATCTCTTTTGTGTAAACTGCGAATATTGATCTGGGTTTTGTGCTGGCTAGGTAATCTACCAACGGGTGCGTTGCTTGTTGTAGGCTAACGTTAAGTTTTATATTCACTATGGAGTTATAGTTTTAAGTATAGCGTAATACGCAAAGCGTATAAAAGGTATATTAATAGGATAGGAAAACGTTAGATTTAGTTATAAGCCTTAGTTATAAGTAGGGTATTGCGTTTATTGGTTACAAAATAAGTAAGATATATTTAACACCAAAATAAGCACGTCTACAAAGGTAGAGCACATAACAAATTATGTTAAGTCCACTTGAGTGGCACCTAACTGTACCTATATGGTATTTATGCATTTGATGCAATATTTATATTATTGAATATTATTCCACATAGATTGGAATCAATATATATTATAATAACGGCGCGCCGCGTCAGTGGATATAAACGTAAAGCGTTTGGCTTGCATTAGGCCGCCTGGCGGTTGTGCACTTGAGCTGGTATGGGAACCAGTGATTTATTTGTATTATTACAATCCAGGGCTTGTCCCTTTGGCTTCGGCTTTTATTCAGCTTTGACTGATTGAACTTTGGACTTTGTTCCTTATTTTTATTAATATTGTTGTGGCTACGGCTACTTTATAAACACCGCAGTTACGACTGTGCTTCCTACTGGACTACGGTCTGGTTTATTGATTTATTGATAAGGCTATTAGTCTTTTATACACCTCAGCTACGGCTGTGATACCTAATGGAATTTAGTTCCATTTCATAAATTATCAATTTATTGTGGGCGCACTATAAAATTGTATGTCCCATGATCGAGGAAGGTTCACCGATGAGCGGTCGGAGCCTATAGCTGATGGCGGGTGTGGGGCCAATTTCAGCCTCCTCCCCCTTTTATATTTTTCTAAATTAGTTAAATATATAAAGATGGGAAGGAGCGACATCCTTCAGCTACTCGTAAGAGGTGCTAAAGGAAATGGGACCGGGATCTCATAACGGAAATTGTTTACAATTTCACTTAATTAATCTAATTTCCATTTATTAACCAATTACATGAAACAAAATTTTTATAATAAAAACGAATTTAAAAGATTAACATGGTTTTATTTGACTCCTCTATGGTTTGTTGAACATATGGTCTCTGACGCTCTAAAAGAACACGGTTATTACGAAAACAACATTATTAGGATCCTAACTAACTAGACGAAATCACGAGCCAATACAATATTTAAATATTAAAAATAAGTATGTTTAATTGCAATTCAATTTAGGTAGGCAGGGTTTAGTCACAATTTGGTGCCGTGACCAGGATGGTCAAATCGGCTTATACTTAACCTTAAAAAGTAGGCGAAAGCCTACAATTTGTTGTCCGTGAATTGGAAAGAGTCTAAAGAGATTTATGTGTTCAAACAAGCTATACTCGTAACCTTTACAGTCTGGGGGTTGTAAGGTATGAGGAGTCTGGGGGTTGTACGAAACTTTTCTATTGTTACAGACGCAGCTTAAAATATATTTGTGCTGATTAGAACTAAGGTTGATTGTGTACAGTGACTTTGTTTCAGACTAGTGTTATTAAGAGTGAAAAAAAAAAGATATATATAAATTAATATATTAACCTTTAATTAAGTTTACATTCAGCTTTTAAAATGGGTAGGAAAAGGAATCAAACAGACAACAGTGAAGTTAACCAACCGCTAGCAAAACGTCGCAGGCTCGCACAAAGAGCAACAGCTACGCGTATTCCTGTTCAGAGAACTGAATCTAGAAATGTTCGGCCTATGCAGCCTTCTGTTGGAAGACGACAAGAGTTTATGACTCTTTATAAATTAATGAGACGTACATCCCGCATAATGGAGATGAAAATTAATAAATTAGAGAAAGAATTACAACAAAGAAACGAGAGAACTCCGATAGAGTCACAACAAACGGTGTCATCGCCGAGTATGGACATTGAAAATACCTCGTACAATATTTTAAATATAGCTACGGAAAAACCAAAATTTGATAAAAATAAGAACCATCCAATTACATTTCTCGAAGATTTAACATCATATATTAGAAAAATTCCCAGCAGAGGCAAAGAGTTAGATCTGGTGTTCGAATGTTTACAAGGTGAAACTAGGGATTGGGCGAGATTATATTCTTCCCAATGGAGATCTTTGGAGGATTTTAAAGCTGACTTTCTTCATACATATTGGGGAGAGTCAGAGCAAAATAAAATAAGGAGAGATATTGTTTGTGCCAAATGGAACAAAGCACAACACCCTACCATGTTAGGCCATTTTTTAAGTTTAACCAGCCAGGTTCGAATGTTGTCATTTACCATTCCGGAAAAACAGTTAGTTTCAGATATGATTAGGCATTATCCAAGACATATACAGCAAATGTGGGCAATGTCGAAAGGGGACACAGTAATTGAATTAACAGATTTTCTACGAAATCTCGACGACATTAACAAACAGGACGATGGATTTACATCAAATAACACCAAATCAAAGTTTACAAAAGACAATAACAACAACAAAGAACGTAGTGGTAATAGAAATGATATTCAACAGTCTTATAAAAATTGGCGAAAGCAAGATTACAATAAAAATAGTCATCAACAAAACCACCAAACTAATTTAATTTATAACGATGAATCTGGCTACGAACAAATTTACGATGATTATAATAATGCTTTCTATGATTATAATTTAAACTAAATGAAGCTGAACAAAATAACCCCGTCTCAGCTGTTAAAACAGGGGATGAAGCTTTGTGTATGATGTTAAATACCGGATGGATGCCTGGTCAACCACTAGGAATAAAATTTAATACTAGAGGCATACTCCAGCCATTGCAAGCTGTTGGTCAGTGTGATAGGGCTGGATTAGGCTATTCTAATTGGCTAAATAAAGAAGACATTACAAAACAAGTAATACAACTGCTTATATCGAACTGTAATAAAGAAAACAGTTTACTCGAACATGAAATTTTAAACGTATTTGAAGATTATGAAAATGTAGACATTAGTAATAAGGATTTAAGATGTGAAATTCCTATTCATTTATTTAATTATAAGGTTGACGCTTTACTTGATACGGGTAGCGATATCACATGTATATCCGAATTAATTTATCTTGAGCTTAAGCATTTTAATTTGCCTATAATGCCGGTTAAAGCAATCCAAATTAAAGGTGCAATAGGTTTAAAAGGTTCAAAAATACAGCAAATGGTAATGATACCAACAAAATTAGGAAGCTTAACATTAGACATAGGTTATTTAATTGTACCTAATTTAACTCGGTCAGTTATATTGGGATTCAACTGGATCAAACAAAATGAAATTGTTTTAAATTTTAGAAAAGATCAAATGAATATAAAATTAATGAAGAACAATATAGAGCACATTATACCAATCTTGAATCGAAATAAAGGATTAATTAAAAATGTAATGCAGATTTCTCATGATAGTTTGGATACTATATTGGAAAGAATTAAATTAGGCACAGATATTTCTTACGATGTTAAGCAAAAACTTTTAAAAATTTTATACAAACATAATAACCTTTTTACTAAAAGGTTGGGACGTTGTAATTGCTATGAGCATGAAATAGTAATGACTCATAGTGAACCCATTGTAAAAAAATCATATCCTATACCCTACGCTTATAGAGGGAAAATGGAAGGCAAGCTTAAAGAACTTGAGGATTTAAATATCATTTCGAGGGCTTCAACGCCTTATAGTAGTCCTCTGACTTTCACACTAAAGCGTGATGGAACTATAAGAGTTCTCTTGGATGCTAGGGAAATAAATAAGCATATGATCGCGGAAACTGAAAAACCGCCATTGCAATTGGACGTTTTAAATTCATTTCATGGGTGTAATTATATTACCACAATAGACTTAAACAATGCATATTTTCAAATACCAATTAGCATTAATAGTAGAAAATATACAGGATTTTCTTTCAATGGGAAATCTTACGTATACAATGTGTTACCACAAGGTCTAAAAACTTCAGTCGGAAGTTTTAGTCGAGCAATGGACAAAGTATTAGGCCCGGAAGTTCGGGATTTTTGTGTTAATTATCTTGACGATTTAGCTATAATAACCACTGGCTCTATAGAAAATCATATAAACCATATAGACATTGTTTTGTCGAAGTTAGAAAAGGCCGGGTTGACATGCAATATAGAGAAATGTGAGTTTCTCTGTGATGAAGTCAAAATGCTTGGTTACATCATATCAACAAAAGGTATTCGTACCGACCCTGATAAGGTAAAGGCAATACAAAATTTTCCGATTCCAAAAAAGATTAAGCATTTACGGGCTTTCTTAGGGTTATGTAATTTTTATAGACGCTTTATACCTAATTACTCGTTATGTACGTTACCCTTATGCGAGTTACTTAAGAAAGATAAAAAGTGGCTATGGACAGACAAAGAACAAAAATCTTTTGAGATTATTAAAAAGCAATTTATAAATACAATCGAACTTCAACATCCAGATTTTCAAAAACCTTATTATTTACAAACTGACTCATCAGGAATCGGTTTTGCAGGTGTTTTGTATCAGATAAGAAATAATGATGAGATTAAGGTCTTAGGTTTTCATAGTAGAGCTTTTAAAGGAGCTGAGTTAAATTGGACTGTTACCGAGCAGGAATTCTTTGCAGTAATATCAAACTTTAAGAAATTTGAAACTTATTTAAGAGGAAGTAGAGTCATTATAAAAACGGATCACAAGGCATTATTATTTATAAAAAATTGGCATTTATTTAATAGTAGAGTTACACGGTGGATACTTTATTTAGAACAATTTAATTATAAAATAGAGTACATAACAGGTAAAAGCAACTTAGTTGCTGACATTTTATCCAGATATCTTCCAAACACTTACAAAATTCAAGAGGCAAAAACTAGTTTACCAGAGATATTCTATCTTGTTAAAGATAACAAAACACTTCTATTAAAGCTCAAACATTTGTCTAAGCTTCAGGATGAAGATAATGAGATTCGAGAAATCATTAATAGTCAAAATCATCGATATAAAAATAGAATTAATATGAAAAATAACATATATTATTTTAGAACTAATAACAATAATGTAGTTTATATGCCAGCCATATTGAGAGAGGAAATAGTTAATCAGGTTCACGATGAAATGGGTCACCAAGGAGCATATAAAATTATAAAATACATAAGAGAAAGGATGTTCTGGAAAAACTTATCTAAACAAGTAAAGGATATAATACGAAAGTGTCACTTATGTCAGCTTTCAAAAAGTAATAACGTAAAATATGTTGGACCTTGTCGGTCAATCATCACAAATGACGTAGGTGAAATAGTAATGGCTGATCTCTATGGTCCTTTACCGTCGGGAACTTTTGGATATACATATATTTTAGTTGTACAAGATTCTTTTAGTAAATATGTAAAATTATATCCACTCCGTAAAGCCACCGGTCGTTCATGTTTAACAAAAATGAAACAGTTTAATAACATTTTAAAAATAAATAGCGTTATGACCGATAATGGGTCACAGTTTATTAGTAGGATATTTAAAAAGGGGCTTGAGGATCTCAATATAAAAACAATTAATACAACTGTACGTAATCCGAGACCAAACACAACTGAAAGAGTTAACAAAGAACTAGGGAGACTCTTTCGTACATATTGTCACAAAAATCATAAGTCGTGGGTTACAATACTACCAAAGGTAGAAGAACTTTACAATAATACACATCATGATAGTACAGGGTTTACACCAAACGAAGTGTTATATGGAAAAAGACCTACCTTATCTATAGATAGGTTATTGTACAATTCAATGTCAATAATCAACATCGAAAAAATTCGGGAACAAGTTCGTATGAACATTAAAAGATCAAGTGAAATGAGACAAGTTAAGTTCAATAAAACACATAAACTTATTCAGTTTCATATTGGTAATTTAGTGAAAATTAGGCGATCAACTCGTTCAAGTGCTCAAAAGAAAGAAATAAGTAAATTTGAATTATTATATGAGGGGCCATATTTAGTCGCAGCTGTTCCCTTTGAAAATGTTTATACTTTAATTGATCCAAAAACTAAAGAAATTCGTGGAAATTATAATGCGATTCATTTATCTAGATATTACAATTAGAACATTATTGTACCTTACTCTTGATATATATAACTATGTCAAAAATATAATCGTGTTTATATTTGTGTCAATTAGTAAAATCAATACTAAATAAGTCGTACTTACTATTAATTTTAAGAGTATTCCAGAAATGATTAAATTAATTTTATGAATAAGGTAAATATATATTTTAACAAAATAGTGATGTAGTGAAGATGTGAATCAGATGTTGTCATAACATAATTTACAATAATTTAAGAGGGAGTAATGATTATTATAATTGATTGATTTTAAATTGTATTGAATTGTGTTTATTTTTAATAAATATGTGAAACTATTTAATTTTGGTCGGGTCGGTGATGGCTCAATTACATTTATTAATCTAAAACAGTTAAAACTTAATTAATAAATATTAGTTAATATGATTAAACCTATAAATATAAATTAACTTGTTTTGATTAAATAGATTTAGTTGGTGGGGTGTTGGGCGGCCATCTTGTTAGGATTAATAATTATTTTATTACAGTAATTTAATAATCAAATATATATTTCTAGTTATAATTAATTAAGGTTATAGATGTTATAACTGGAAGTATCTAATATTAATAGTCAATATATATATATATATATATATATATATATATATATATATATATATAAACATAAATATAATGTTCGGAGTAAATTCTATTCCGATAAACTGCATAGAATTTAGGGGGTTGGATGTAACGAACTGAATCTATATTTATAACAAATATATTTATATAAAGGTAATAATTTTTTTTTAAATTTTCCAATTTGTTTTCAACCTATAGGAGTTGCTCAGCAACAAACATATATACATACATACATACATACATACATACATACATACATACATACATACATACATATACAAATATCATACATATAAACAAAATACATACAAAAATAGTGTAGATAAGATTTGTAAAACATATACATATATTACATACCGTAAACGTTCGGGTTAGTTCGTGTATAAGAAATAGGTGTACATCGTCGCGATAGTTCGTGTATAATAATTAGGTTAATCATCGAGTTAGTTCGTGTATAAGAAATAGGTCACTCGTCGCGATAGTTCGTGTATAATAATTAGGTTAATCGTCATCGAGTTAGTTCGTGTATAAGAAATAGGTTACTCGTCATTGAATTAGTTCGTGTATAATAATTAGGTTAATCGTCATCGAGTTAGTTCGTGTATAATAAAATAGGTTACTCGTCTTTGAATTAGTTCGTGTATAATTAATAGGTTACTCGTCATGGAGTTAGTTCGTGTAACTAAAACAGGTTACCCCGCGCCGAATGTCATAATCATCCGTAGGCATATATAGGGGCATGGTGATCGGCGACTCCATAGAGAAAGTCAGTACCATGTGCCCGAGTATGTAATGGTAACGTGTTTGGCCGCGAGGACCGTGGCGATGGCGCCGTCGCGCGGCCGCGTGCTAAGATCCTTATCAGTTACATAATGAAACTTGACACCGGGCGGTGCAGCTGGGCGTGTGACACCGCGAGGCTGCTAGCTCTGGTTGTTAATCCTTATATATATGGGAGTGGCAAGGAACCGTGTGTCGGTACAGTGCTTACTCTTATATCAAAGTTTCATGGCAAAATGTATACATACATGAGATGTGCTTTAAGCACATTCATTATAAATGATTATTATAAATGACGGTATGTGAGACCGTCAAATGAATAAATGTTTTCAATGAGGCATTATATATTACATATAATTAATAATGAAATATAATTACGGTTAGGTGGTAGCCGTGTAAACAGAAATATCTTATTGGAAATATGTATGTACTGGCAGTACAAACTGATGATTGCGAGTAGTCGTGATGACTATTAAATATAAAAATAAAATAAAATATATGAATGAAAGACAATATAAATAGTGATTGAAGTGTTACTTCAATAATAATAATGGGCAAAATCAATAAGCATATAGCTTATCAAATTTATCTTCATGTTGCAAATCTTGTTAATCGTCAGAGAAGCAAGATTATGTGACTTCTAAAACTGTGTCGATCGACGGACGAAAGTTCGTAAAGCGGTCGTTGAAAAACTCTTATATATTAGTATGCAGCAACCAGATAAAAATGGAAGCTGTATTGGTACGATCACATTAAATCGGTGTGATGATAAATATGTTTTAAGATTATTAAAATAATGTCAAATGACAATAATTGTACTAAGTACATAAGACATGATCTCATGTTATAATAAAATTTATGAATGAATGACAATACATATAATGATTGAAGCGTTACTTCAATAACAATGATGGGCAAAATATATAAGCATATAGCTTATCAAATTTATCTTCGTGTTGCCGAATCTTGTTAATCGTCAGAGAAGCAAGATTATGTGACTTCTAAAACTGTGTCGATCGACGGACGAAAGTTCGTAAAGCGGTCGTTGAAAAACTCTTATATATTATTATGCAGCAACCAGATAAAAACGGAGGCTGTTTTGGTACGATCACTCTAATTCCGTGTGATGATAAATATGTTTTAAGAATACTGTTAAATAACAATAATTGTACGAAGTACATAAGAAAGGATCTCAAGAAGTGCTTTTACATTACCGAGTACTTATAATGTTATTCAGTAAAATGTTACTGCGTAGTGCGAGTACTGTACTGAATTATAGTCTGGCGGGTTCTTGATGATTCGACATGGGGCGAGGCGCTGGGTGGCTTGATCTCGGTCGCTGCATTAGTGTCCCTCATGGCGATGTCGTCTTGAATTTGCTTAGGTGATGCAGTTGCGGGGTTTGATGTTACCGTATAACGTCTTCGGCGATACGGTAGGGTCCCTCCTCCTGTTGCCGATGAGGCTGCCTACGTGGGATGGTTTTGGAGTTTGAGGTTACTATATAACGTCTTTGGCGATATGGTAAGGTCCTCCAATCTGTCTTGCTGGGTTGCTGGAGTAGTGTATGTACTATGTGGTATTGCGCTATTGCTGGTTAGCGTTATGATGTCGTTAGCGATGTTTCTCGTTGATCGGTGGTACCAGTATCACGACCGAATGTTGCAGAGCGTTGAGGAGGCAGTAATACTGTTAAGCTGATACGTTCATGCAGTGATGGACAATATCAATCAATGGATTTCATCCAGGCTCATCTGACGCACTAATCATTTTGCGAGAAGTGTCGTTTGTAGCAAAATGACTCGTCCTTATTAGGGACGCCCCCTTAGCTTAGTGTTAGGGATATCACAAGTGACATTGTAGCATGTCATAGTAGTAGGGCCACCTAGTTATGTTTCTCTATATGAGTTAACATACTAGCGATAGAAAGTGCAGCCTGCATTTATCTCTTTTGTGTAAAATGCGAATATTGATCTGGGTTTTGTGCTGGCTAGGTAATCTACCAACGGGTGCGTTGCTTGTTGTAGGCTAACGTTAAGTTTTATATTCACTATGGAGTTATAGTTTTAAGTATAGCGTAATACGCAAAGCGTATAAAAGGTATATTAATAGGATAGGAAAACGTTAGATTTAGTTATAAGCCTTAGTTATAAGTAGGGTATTGCGTTTATTGGTTACAAAATAAGTAAGATATATTTAACACCAAAATAAGCACGTCTACAAAGGTAGAGCACATAACAAATTATGTTAAGTCCACTTGAGTGGCACCTAACTGTACCTATATGGTATTTATGCATTTGATGCAATATTTATATTATTGAATATTATTCCACATAGATTGGAATCAATATATATTATAATAACGGCGCGCCGCGTCAGTGGATATAAACGTAAAGCGTTTGGCTTGCATTAGGCCGCCTGGCGGTTGTGCACTTGAGCTGGTATGGGAACCAGTGATTTATTTGTATTATTACAATCCAGGGCTTGTCCCTTTGGCTTCGGCTTTTATTCAGCTTTGACTGATTGAACTTTGGACTTTGTTCCTTATTTTTATTAATATTGTTGTGGCTACGGCTACTTTATAAACACCGCAGTTACGACTGTGCTTCCTACTGGACTACGGTCTGGTTTATTGATTTATTGATAAGGCTATTAGTCTTTTATACACCTCAGCTACGGCTGTGATACCTAATGGAATTTAGTTCCATTTCATAAATTATCAATTTATTGTGGGCGCACTATAAAATTGTATGTCCCATGATCGAGGAAGGTTCACCGATGAGCGGTCGGAGCCTATAGCTGATGGCGGGTGTGGGGCCAATTTCAGCCTCCTCCCCCTTTTATATTTTTCTAAATTAGTTAAATATATAAAGATGGGAAGGAGCGACATCCTTCAGCTACTCGTAAGAGGTGCTAAAGGAAATGGGACCGGGATCTCATAACGGAAATTGTTTACAATTTCACTTAATTAATCTAATTTCCATTTATTAACCAATTACATGAAACAAAATTTTTATAATAAAAACGAATTTAAAAGATTAACATGGTTTTATTTGACTCCTCTATGGTTTGTTGAACATATGGTCTCTGACGCTCTAAAAGAACACGGTTATTACGAAAACAACATTATTAGGATCCTAACTAACTAGACGAAATCACGAGCCAATACAATATTTAAATATTAAAAATAAGTATGTTTAATTGCAATTCAATTTAGGTAGGCAGGGTTTAGTCACAACGGCTGACAAACAGAATAGTTAAAAGTACTCAACTGTTTTGTCTTCATATTTATGATTACGGCGAATAATCTCGAGAGAGACGAGCGAACTGCTCAGGATACAAGTGTGTGCGCAAACACAGGTGAACTCTCTATTCCTTAACTCTTATAACAGGGACGGCAATCCGACACAACCGGAAAGAGTTCAAGCGCAGGACCAACGGCTTTACGTACTTTCCAAGGCACGGAAGTGTACACACTTCCAATTTCCAGTCTCCGGGCTGCTACTGAGAATTTTTAACAGAAAGTCTCAATAACATTTTATTGGCCCGACCTGGGATTTGAAACCCAGGACCTCCGTGTCCGCGGCTCTACATGTAGCCACTAGACCAACGAGGCATTCGAAATATCTATCATATAAGTATATCATATTTATACGTAGTTACGAAAGGAACATTTCTCGAATTAGACATTATTACAGACCGATTATCATCACAATGATCTGATTATCACTGAATGTGACCCAACGTGAGACTGCTTCGCCCTTGGCAAAGGTTAGATGTAAATCTTACTGAGTAATAATCACAAGTCTGAATGCATGTAGTTTTTATCATTGTACGTCAGTTTATAATATCATATGTAGTTTTTATTCTAGTTTCATCATTAAATTTAAATGTCATGTTACAAGAACATTGATTTTGGCTAATTACTCGAAGAAAGACTATAGGTAGATGATAAAAAAGCGTAGGGTTAGTTTCCGTTGACGCTTTAAGCAGAATAATTATAAAATAAAAACAAAAAATATATAAATAAATAAAAAATATAAATTGTTGTACTTTAATAACGTAATTGTAATTAAATTAGTGGAAAAGACTTTAAATTATAAAATAACGATTTAAAGGTGCCTTCAGTACCACAAGTCTGCTGTAGTAAAGCATATATTGTCATGGATGAAAATTGGTTTGAAAAAACAATTGGTTTGTTGGGCGAGTGAGCCAGTGTAACAGGCACAAGGAACATATAATATTGTTCCCACGGTTGGTGGCGTATTGGCGATATAAGGAATGGTTAATATATCTTATATCGCCAATATCTGGGGGTCGTGATGACCACTTCCTATCAGGTGAACCATTTGCCCATCTGCATGCTTATAATATATAAAAAAAATAATAACATTTATTATTTGTATAATAAATGTTATTCTTTTAAATCTCTTCTGAAATGAATATAAAAAATGTAAAACATTTTGGTTGAACGTTGTATATGGAGGCTCTACATTTTGTTAACTCTGAGAACTTATTAGTGTTCGTATAATTGTCGTCAATAAAATTCACTGCGGTGACCCCGAGTATAACTAACATGCTCGTTTTATCAAAACGTTTTGGTTTCGTGTGATAAAAATATCCGTGGCGATTAATCTTTAAAAAAATACGAATATTCACTAGCACAGACAGAAGTGCATATGCCAATGTTACAAAAATATAGTTTTAAAAAAATACAAACGTCAGTGTATTTTCAGTTCAGTATTTTTTTTTAAATCCTAAAACATACAAATGTATTTTATTGGGCATTGCTCAAATAAAGAAACACTGTTCTATTAGTGCCGTTACCTTTTTTTTATTTCATAGGAAGGCGGACGAGCATATGGGCCACCTGATGATGTGGTCACCAACGCCCACAGACAATGGCATTGTAAGAGATGTTAACCATCGCTTACATCGCGAATGCGCCACCAACCTTGGGAACTAAGATGTTATGTCCCTAGTGCCTGTAATTACACTGGCTCACTCACCCTTAAAACCGGAACACAACAATACCAAGTACTGGTGTTTTGCGGTAGTATATCTAGTGAGTGGGTGGTACTTACCCAGACGGGCCAGCACAAAGCTCTACCACCAAGTGCGTAGAAGATTAACCTTCTCGACAAATCCTTCAATTCAAATTTCAAGTGGGCCGATGTAAAAATTCCAAGATTTCAAGGTTTTAATATTTTTATACATTGACAACAAGTCAATCGATTTATTTCCATTTATTGTTGTATATTAAGCTAACTGACCCGTGTATTAAGATATGATGATGGTAAATGCCCCGGGGGCTATCCTGTGATGTTATACAGATACTCAGTAAATAGACTATTTATCGGACAAACATACCATAGATAATCATAGATGACAAATACACAAACAATTTCTGTTGCTTTACATAATAATGGATAGAGATATAATAGATAAGTCTGTTTTCATGAATATATATTATATAAATATATAAGTGGATTCTCATTTTGTAAATAACCAAAACGAATGTCCTTCAGACTGGACAGCTTGAACTCATCAGCATTGTAAATGAACACAGAACTTGCTGAGTCAGAACGTTGACGTCACATGCCATATTATTTTTTGAATTTTACATTGTAAAATACAATTTGGCTATTGTTATGTTTTTTTTTTCATAGGAACGCGGACGAGCATATGGGCCACCTGATGGTAAGTGGTCACCAACGCCCATAGACAATGGCATTGTAAGAGATGTTAACCATCGCTTACATCGCCAATGCGCCACCAACCTTGGGAACTAAGATGTTACGTCTCTTGTGCCTGTAATTACACTGGCTCACTCACCCTTCAAACCGGAACACAACAGTACCAAGTACTGCTGTTTTGCGGTAGAATATCTGATGAGTGGGTGGTACCTACCCAGACGTGCCTGCACAAAGTTCTACCACCAAGTATGTAACAGTTTAAGCTAATATAAGTAGGTAAGGAAATGCTTGTTTTTGATAACTGACGTGTAAATTCTTTGACCACAGATTAAAATTACGAGGTCTAATTTAAATACTTTTTTAACGTACCTATACATGCAACGTCGATATTCAAGTGTTTTTTTACTTCAACTGTTCATTATTTTTAGTTTGTTTCCTTAATAAACAAGCATATTAATAACATGATTCAATATGATAACGACCACTTAAAGAAATTAAACAGTTAATTGCATTTTTGTTACGAGTAGGTAGTACATTATAGTTAAAAAAAAAACCTTATAAATTCAAACTTTAGCTTGGCTATAAGGAATATAAAATTTATAAACTTTTTTTGACATGACAACGTCTAATAAATCTAATAACGCTGGCTGGATGCACGAAAAATTGTCTCGTTGCGCTCATTGTCCCGTTACGCTGATTGTACGCTTGCGCCGCATCTATCTCTTTTTCACACGATTGGCCTATGCGTCCTAGGAGACGATTGTTTTGATATGACGTTGTCACGTTAAACTATCGTCCGTAAACCGACTTTACAGACAACCATTTTTTTTTATTTAACAGAAGTCGGCAGACTGGCATATGGGCCTGATGGGTAACGGTTCACCACCGCCCATAGACATTGTAGGTAATATAAACGTTCCCTTATATCGCCAATGCGCTACCATCCTTGGGAACTAAGATGTTACGTCTCTTGTGCCTGTAATTACACTGGCTCACTCACCCTTCAAACCGGAACACAACAGTACCAAGTACTGCTGTTTTGCGGTAGAATATCTGATGAGTGGGTGGTACCTACCCAGACGTGCCTGCACAAAGTTCTACCACCAAGTATGTAACAGTTTAAGCTAATATAAGTAGGTAAGGAAATGCTTGTTTTTGATAACTGACGTGTAAATTCTTTGACCACAGATTAAAATTACGAGGTCTAATTTAAATACTTTTTTAACGTACCTATACATGCAACGTCGATATTCAAGTGTTTTTTTACTTCAACTGTTCATTATTTTTAGTTTGTTTCCTTAATAAACAAGCATATTAATAACATGATTCAATATGATAACGACCACTTAAAGAAATTAAACAGTTAATTGCATTTTTGTTACGAGTAGGTAGTACATTATAGTTAAAAAAAAAACCTTATAAATTCAAACTTTAGCTTGGCTATAAGGAATATAAAATTTATAAACTTTTTTTGACATGACAACGTCTAATAAATCTAATAACGCTGGCTGGATGCACGAAAAATTGTCTCGTTGCGCTCATTGTCCCGTTACGCTGATTGTACGCTTGCGCCGCATCTATCTCTTTTTCACACGATTGGCCTATGCGTCCTAGGAGACGATTGTTTTGATATGACGTTGTCACGTTAAACTATCGTCCGTAAACCGACTTTACAGACAACCATTTTTTTTTATTTAACAGAAGTCGGCAGACTGGCATATGGGCCTGATGGGTAACGGTTCACCACCGCCCATAGACATTGTAGGTAATATAAACGTTCCCTTATATCGCCAATGCGCTACCATCCTTGGGAACTAAGATGTTATGACCCTTGTGCCCAACACAAAACAATGCACTTAAAAACGCTTGTAAAAATGAATCCACTTACTTCAATTTACATCATTTGTAAAACGCACATTCTAATAAGAGTTCATATTATGAACTTTTATTCTTTCATATACTTTAGTACTCCATAATTACCTGAAACAAAAACAAATTTGTTAGCATAGTTTATTTTAATTATGTCTAATATATAAATACAATAAAAACAGGTGACGGGTTGTATATGAGTAACTATTTTATAACGATTAAAAACTTGTTGTTTTAACGTTTTGCGTCAATTGTCCGAACACGTAATGAATATTACAAGTAACGCAAATAGTTTAAATTTTCCTAGTGACCCATCAAATATCTGTCCTCTTAGAGTTCAGTAAAAACTTCAGCTGTCCGTCCATAATTCGTTCAAGTCAAAATTCATACAAAGTTCCATTTCCTATTATAAGTTTCCCGTAAAAGTTTTTAAAGAAATTTCTTAAAATCATAATATTATAATAGCATTATTGATCACATTAAAAATAAACGTATTCACGTTACTCGTCAAAACAAATGATTTTAGAAGTAGAAATTGTTGTTATTAATGACTAATTTTAATTTATTTTGATTTCTTATTGGTCTGTGGCAGCTGATGACGCAATGGACATCCAATGAGCGATTTGTGTAATCTAACTTTGGCTGGCGTTTCAGACACGATCGTATTCGGTTATTATTAAAGTCAAGGCAGTTAACAATGGCAAGCAACCTATATGGTATAAGTCATAATCTAGATATACACTTGAGATGGGATAGTCTTGTAATATAACATCTACTCTATTAAAAAATTCTTCTATCTTATCACACGCTGGCGAAGATGAGACGACGTCTCGCACCGTCTGGAATTTTCTAACATTTCTGTAATATTTATTGTACGTACTCGTACTTCAATGCATTTCGTATTTCTTTGTGCTTTGAACCTTTGATATAACGTCCGTATCTTGTGAAATCAACGAGAAAAAAAAACTCCTTTGACTGTATCAATGACACTGACACGACAAAGCGTTTGCCTTTTTTTTTAAATCTCATTGTAAATTATCTCAATCAATTCACTAAAGGGACAACGTAAACTTTACAAGTAGAACGGGCCTTGTAGAAGTCATTAATTACATTAAAAGTTTTACTGTTTATAGGGTACTGTGCAGGTCCGGGTAGGTACCACCCACCTATTAGCTTTTCGACCGCAAAAATCAATACTATTTATGTTTCAAGGGTATTTCAGCCAGTGTAAAAATAGGGACAAGGAGCATATCATTTCAATCAAGCTTATACATAATATTGTTTTATTTCCATAAGTTGTCAACTTGTATTTGTACGTATAGGTGACACCTTAACATAAGTTTAACCGTTTTGCAGGCTACGTTCTGATTATTTTAATAAAAATAAAAATTTTAACAAAACAAAAACCGACTTCATAGGAAAAACAAATTAATATGCACTAAAAAGTAAAAAAATAATTGCGTATTCTTCTATAATTTGATAATAAACTTACTATTTTCTACTCATCAATATGTAGGTACGAATGTGTTGTGTGATTGATAATTTATTTACAATTATTGTTACTTTTGGAGTCGATGTCAGCCAAGGGGGGCTTATAACATACATAGTTGTAGGTGAGATGTGCTTGTGTCGCACGCGCAACTTAACGAAGCGAATAAAAGTCAATTTGTAATGCGTATGTTTTTAAAATATTACCGTATTATTATTGCTAGGTATATTATAGTGTTTCCTTAGCTGACATCGACTCCAAAAATAACAATAATTGTAAATAAATTATCAATCACACAACACATTCGTACCTACATATTGATGAGTAGAAAATAGTAAGTTTATTATCAAATTATAGAAGAATACGCAATTATTTTTTTACTTTTTAGTGCATATTAATTTGTTTTTCCTATGAAGTCGGTTTTTGTTTTGTTAAAATTTTTATTTATTTTTCGATTTTTAGTGAATCTGAAGTACACTCACTAATTTGTAGAATATGGGTAGACCTACTAAACGTGCAGCTCATATGTGACAGCGCCATTTATATTATTATTTAAATATATTAAACTAAAACAGTGAAACATAAAGAAAAATGCATTTTGGTACTTAATTAATAAATATTAGTTAATATGGTTAAATGTATGAATATAAATTAACATGTTTTGATTAAATAGATTTAGTTGGTGGGGTAATTTAGTTGGGCAGCCATAACATAACCAAATAGTTATTTCTAGTAATAATTAAATAAGCTGTATGTTTATAGATGTTATGTTATACCATTCTTCACCATAAAATATGACGGAATGTCTGTATATTAAAAAAAGGGGAAGTATCTATATTATCCTAACTAATATTAAAATGCGAAAATAAGCTTGTTTGTGACGCTTTCACGCCTAGCCGATTTAAAAAATTCTTTCACCAATGGAAAGCTACATTATCAGGGAGTAATTTAGGCTACATTTTGTCCCCATATTCCCACGGGAACAGGAACTACGCGGGTGAAACCGCGGGAAAAACACTAGTAATCAATATAGAAATATACATAAATATAACATGTATATAAGAGTACTTATACGATTCTATATATATATATGTATAATTTTCAAAATTGGTCTCAACTTTTAGGAGATGTTCTAATATGTTTCAATTACAAACATATACATATATACTAATGCTTACATGCATAACTCATATTATAAAGAGGAAAGATTTGATTTTTGTTTGATTTTTTATTACGATTTAAATCAAAAACTACTCGACCGATTTTAAAAATTCTTTCACCCTTAGAAAGCTACGTCTTTACCGAGTAATATAGGCTTTATTATATTTTCAAAAACTTATAGATCCATACTTAAAATGGAGCAATGTAACCCAACGTATCAAACTGTTGCCTATAAAAGTTATTATTTCGCGTACGCTGCGAAAACTATTGACGGTATATAAAGAAGTGTTTTTTACAATAGTACTATAATTACTTGATCATAACGATGTTATGGTAGGTGAATGATAAATCTAGATAGCCTATAAAAGATTCGGCCGTGTATCGTTAATTTGCTACTAAGAATTGAAGATTTCCGTTACTTTGTCATGGATCCTATAATCAGAATCTAACCAAACTATCATCAAACAACCCTTGAAGTATACTCTTTCTAATAAAAAAAAAATCATCGAAATCGGTTGGCGTGATATTGAGTTATTCGTCCATTTGTCGCGCACATACCTCATGCAAATTTACGACTTATACGGTTTTCTCATGGATTCCATTGTCAAACCTGGACTAAAAAAAAATGGGACCCCATGGGAAGCAACCCCTTTCAAATAAAAAAAAAATCATCAAAATCGATTGACCCAGTCGAAAGTTATGAGGTAACAAACACAAAAAAAAAAAAAAAAAACATACAGACGAATTGATAACCTCCTCCTTTTTTTGAAGTCGGTTAAAAATTGGTTTAAACCTAATATTTTCGAACTAAAAATTAAACAGGATAGCGCACCAAGAATTCGAATATAAAATATTTACAAATATACTCTAATCATCTGTTTTTAACCGACTTCAAAAAAAGGAGGAGGTTATCAATTCGTCTGTATGTTTTTTTTTTTTTTTTTTTTTTTTTTTTTTTTTTTTTTTTTTTTTTTTTTTTTTTTTTTTTGTGTTTGTTACCTCATATCTTTTGACTGGGTGAATCGATTTTGATGATTTTTTTTTTATTTGAAAGGAGTTGCTTCCCATGGGGTCCCATTTTTTTTTGGTCCAGGTTTGACAGTGGAATCCATGAGAAAACCATATAAGTCGTAAATTTGCATGAGGTATGTGCGCGACAAATGGACGAATAACTCGATATCTATTCAACCGATTTCGATGATTTTTTTTTTATTGGAAAGAGTATACTTCAAGGGTTGTTTGATGATAGTTTGGTTAGATTCTGATTATAGGATCCTCGACAAAGTAACGGAAATATTCAATTCTTAGTAGCAAATTAACGATACACGGCCGAATCTTGTATAGGCTATCTAGATTTTTCATTCACCTACCATAACATCGTTATGATCAAGTAATTGTAGTACTATTGTATAAAACACTTCTTTATATACCGTCAATAGTTTTCGCAGCGCACGCGAAATTATAACTTTTATAGGCAACAGTTTGATACGTTTGGGTTACATTGCTCCATTTTAAGTAGAGATCTATAAGTTTTTGAAAATATAATAAAGCCTATGTTACTCGGTAAAGACGTAGCTTTCTAAGGGTAAAAGAATTTTTTGGATCGGTCGAGTAGTTTTTGAGTTAAATCGTAATACAAAATCAAACAAAAATCAAATCTTTCCTCTTTAAAATATGAGTTATGCATGTAAGCATTGTATATGTTTGTAATTGAAACATATTTGAACATCTCCTAAAAGTTGGGACCAATTTTGAAAATTACATATATATATATATATATATATATATATATATTTATATATATAGAATCGTATCAGTACTCTTATATACATGTTATATTTATGTATATTTATATATTGATTACTTGTGTTTTTCCCGTGGTTTCACCCACGTAGTTCCCGTTCCCGTGGGAATATGGGGACAAAATGTAGCCTATGTTTTTCCCTGATAATGTTGCTTTCCATTGGTGAAAGAATTTTTTAAATCGGCTTAGTGGTTTAGGCGTGAAAGCGTCCAGACAAACTTACTTTCGCATTTATAATATTAGTTAGGATAATATAGATACTTCCCCTTTTTTTTAATATACAGACATTCCGTCATATTTTATGGTGAAGAATGGTATAACACAACATCTATAAACATACAGTTTATTTAATTATTACTAGAAATAATTATTTGATTATGTTATGGCTGCCCAACACCCCACCAACTAAATCTATTTAATCAAAACATGTTAATTTATATTCATACATTTAACCATATTAACTAATATTTATTAATTAAGTACCAAAATGCATTTTTCTTTACGTTTCACTGTTATAGATTAATATATTTAAATAATAATATAAACGGCGCTGTCTCATATGAGCTGCACGTTTAGTAGGTCTACCCATATTCTACCAAATTAGTGAGTGTACTTCAGATTCACTAAAAATCGAAAAATAAATAAAAATTTTAACAAAACAAAAACCGACTTCATATGAAAAAGAAATTAATATGCACTAAAAAGTAAAAAAAAAGAGTGTGTGTACTTATGTACACGCGTTAGAAGTTATACTTCTTTGGCGTATGGAAAAAAAAAATAACTAAAATGCAGTAGTGATTAACGATAAATATTAAAATTGATAAAAAAGATTTTATTTAAATAAAAAGTATATAAGCACAATTTTTTTCACTAATATTCACAAATAGTAAGTAATATCAATCAAAATATTCAATTTAAATCACTACTGAATATAATTTATTAGCACATATATAATTCGCACTTGTATGAAACTAAAACACGTGTTGTGAATGTATAAACTAGAAACATGTTGATAAATATTATAAATATGAAAACAGTGATCAGAGGTGACGAGCGTACCAACATGCGCGACTAATATCGAGGTTCAATTTCTATTTTGTTGGTAGCTTTGCGGTTAAGCAGACAACTTCATAGTGTTAATTTTGCGTCACAGATGCGCGCGCATCTTAAAATTTCACTCTCATCATTTTTTCATAACGCGCCTAAAGAAGTATAACTTCAAAAATAATTGCTTATTCTTCTATAATTTGATAATTAACTTATTATTTTCTACTCATCAATATGTAGGTACGAATGTGTTGTGTAGTTGATAATGTATTTACAATTATTGTTATTTTTGGAGTCGATGTCAGCTAAGGAAACACTATAATATACCTAGCAATAATAATACGGCAATCTATTAAAAATAAACAAAAACATACACATTACAAATTGACTTTTATTCGCCTCGTTAAGTTGCGCGTGCGACACAAGCACATCTCACCTATAACTAACTATGTATGTAGTTAGAAGCCCACCTTGGCTGACATCGACTCCAAAAATAACAGTAATTGTAAATACATTATCAACTACACAACACATTCGTACCTACATATTGATGAGTAGAAAATAATAAGTTAATTATCAAATTATAGAAGAATAAGCAATTATTTTTGAAGTTATACTTCTTTAGGCGCGTTATGAAAAAATGATGAGAGTGAAATTTTAAGATGCGCGCGCATCTGTGACACAAAATTAACACTATGAAGTTGTCTGCTTAACCGCAAAGCTACCAACAAAATAGAAATTGAACCTCTATATTAGTCGCGCATGTTGGTACGCTCGTCACCTCTGATCACTGTTTTCATATTTATAATATTTATCAACATGTTTATACATTCACAACACGTGTTTTAGTTTCATACAAGTGCGAATTATATATGTGCTAATAAATTATATTCAGTAGTGATTTAAATTGAATATTTTGATTGATATTACTTACTATTTGTGAATATTAGTGAAAAAAATTGTGCTTATATACTTTTTATTTAAATAAAATCTTTTTTATCAATTTTAATATTTATCGTTAATCACTACTGCATTTTAGTTATTTTTTTTTCCATACGCCAAAGAAGTATAACTTCTAACGCGTGTACATAAGTACACACACTCTTTTTTTTTACTTTTTAGTGCATATTAATTTCTTTTTCATATGAAGTCGGTTTTTGTTTTGTTAAAATTTTTATTTATGTTATCAAGATAACAAACAACAATCTTTTACTTAGGGTTCTATAGTAGAGCAAGTAAAATATCATCAAAATAGTCCATGTAAATATAATTGTTTACAATGTATAAATTTATACGTTTAAAGTGCTTGAAATACCATAATTGGAAAAGTATTATTATATTATAATTGTATTTAGATATAAATATAATCAGATGTTTCCATATTTCAAATTTAAACACTAACTTTTAATTAATCGAGTTAAGGAAATTTTCAGTTCAAATGAGAGAGTTCAATTAAGCCAACTGTATTCACGTACATAATGTTGAACTCGTTAAACTCGGCTCAACTCCTGGGAGTGATAACAGTTAAACTGACCTTTAGGCATAAGGCGTAATATTTATAGCCTTCACAATGTATTTGTTAATTTGAAAAAATACACAGCTTCTTTAGGCGAAGCTAGAAAACTTTTATATAATACATAAGAAATGATTATGAAATATAAGTAATATATATTTATAGAAGTTAGATTGGCGATCGGGTAAATGGTAACCCGATGGTAAATGGTCACTACCGCCCTTAGAGATTGGCACTATAACAAATATTAACTATCCTTTACATCACCAATGCGTTTAAAACATTTATTAGTTTGTTCGCCCCTTTTAGTGTCGACACTGAGGGTAGTGTCTCCAATTGCCTTTGCAGAGTCGATTCCATGAATATATGTTAAACTGTTAACAATAAACGTAAATAGGCTATGAACTTGAGATTCATCTTAAAGGTTAGTTCTCCCTTTTTAAGAAAATTACTTCTTAGAATCTCTAATAGCTTGATTTATATCTTTCGATATAAAAATTCTGCGTATTCTCTGAAGGATATTGTTAAGCAATTATTATCGCAAATACATATTCTTTTTCCATGCTAATAATGTATTTGTTTAAATATTACTTTTAAACGTTTTGTAGAAATATAAGAGGGTTATTTATTTCAGTAGTCGACAAGTAAATTCAAATTAAATATATTAAGAATGTCACATATTATATGGAAAGGTATTAAGAATTATCAAGACGAAAAATGAAGCAGTCTCAAGAGCCAATACCAATATGCATATGGTTTGCTTCAGCATATCAGCCTTAATGTCGTCTTCTGTCATCATCGTCGTCTAGTTTAATCCATTAAATGGATTCCATTTAACGATGACGTATCAATGCATGACGTATCTCATAGCTGACTAATCCGGAGAAATAGTAGTAATCCATTAGTACATTCCTAATTGCATTTTGGGGCAATCTCATAGAAAATGCTACCTCGAGAAAATGGTCACCTTTCGCCCTATACATTGACTCAGCAAGAAATATAAACCACTCCTTAGCCCTTACACTAACCGTCGGGTCTATATATTATGTCTATTATGTCTTTCACTGTTAGAACAGTCTTTATAAACACAACTCAATCTGTCAGTGTCAATATTGTAATGAGGTAAGGTAACAGCCTGTGAATGTCCCACTGCTGAGCTAAGGCCTCTTCTCCTTTTTTTGAGGAGAAGTTTTGGAGCTCATTCCACCACGCTGCTCCAATGCGGATTGGTGGAATTCACATGTGGCAGAATTTTGAGTTCAATTTGACACATGCAGGTTTCCTCACGATGTTTTCCTTCACTGTCACGCACGAGATGAATTATTAACACAAATTAAGCACTTGAAAATTCAGTGGTGCCTGCCCGGGTTCGAACCCACGATCATCGGTTAAGATTCACGCGTTGTAGCCACTGGGCCATCTCGGCTTTTTTTTGGGTAATGAGGTACAGATGTCAATTGATTTTGAAATTCTTTCCCTCTTGCACATAGTTCTCTGGCTGCTGGGTGTTTTGTTCTCTTCGATTAAATCTTAAATAATCCACATTTGGTATCACTTTTATTATAACACAGTAAACTAAACTTAGTATTACTGTATAATAAAAGTGATACCAAAGCCGGTTATTCAAATTAAACTTTGTACTTCCAAAGTCTACAATAGAGAGTAAGTTTTTGAGCATATTCACACATAGTTAACTATATTACAAGTAATAGAAAGCAGTCCGAACCCATTTGGAGATGATAAGGGACTCACCCTTAATGTTTTATCACTTTGTTATAATAATGATATTAAAAACGGTTCTTATAATTGCATTCTTCACTTCCAATGTCTACAACAGACGATATGTATCAATGATTCAATTTCGACCTTCACATAAAATAAGTTACATACGAAACGAGGCTAACAAGCAATTGGAACAACAAAAGACAAGTCCCTCCAAGTGGGGCACTTCCCGTGATACTTAATGCAATAAGCTGCAACACCCTCGTGACTTCGGAGAAACGTTTAAAACATTTATTAGTTCGTTCGCCCCTTTTAGTGTCGACACTGAGGGTAGTGTCTCCAATTGCCTTTGCAGAGTCGATTCCATGAATAGATGTTAAACTGTTAACAATAAACGTAAAGAGGCTATGAACTTGAGATTCATCGTAAAGGTTAGTTCTCCCTTTTTAAGAAAATGTGTTCTTAGAATCTTTAATAGCTTGATTTATATCTTTCGATATAAAAATTCTGCGTACTCTTTGAATGATATTGTGAAGCAATTATTATCGCGAATACAATTTCTTTTTCCATGCTAATGTATTTGTTTAAATATTCCTTTTAAACGTTTTGTAAAAATATAAGAGAGTTACTTATTTCAGTAGTCGACCGTGGAAATAAAAGATAATACAATCAAGAGAATAACAATACAAGATAAATATTGAAATTTTGTTATTTCATTCTATTCACAATTTTATTGATGATTAATGAGAATTCTTTATCGACGATACAATACAATGAAATGGTTATAAAGACGCTTTCAGAAATTGCTATTTATTTTTCAATACAACTAATATAAACTCTACTTATTATTGAATCAAATCAACAATAATATAAATAATAAATAAATTATAATTCAATAAAATATGTTCACAGATTATATACAAAGTCTCAAATTAAACCCAACATTTCGGCGTTCTCAAGAGTTGACATATCCCAATATCATAAAAATGGTAATATGTGTATACCGTTTGACACATTGTGAATAAAATGACGGCTATTGAACAAACACTTACCATAATTTCTTACAACCGATTAATTTTGTAAGTAATTGAATGCAAACGGTTTGCAAATGATTAAAACGACCAACGACAAAATAGTAATATGCTTCGGCTGACATGCAAATTGTGTGGTTGTTAAAAAAATGGTTGTCTGTAAAGTCGGTTTACGAACGATAGTTTAACGTGACAACGTCATAACAAAACATTGATGAAATGACTGCAATCGAGTGAATGCGAAATTGTCATTGGTTGTTTGATTTTATTTGTTTGTTAGGATTTCACGTTTTAACTACTCCAATCATCACGATATTTTACAAATACGTTGTCAGCGATACATAGGGTGAGGTTCCCCATCTCTCACATGCGAGCAAAGTCGCTGGCGGAAACGAAAAAGAAAACTATATATATTGAACCGATATCAAACGAAGACTCTTTATTCGACGAGAATGTTCATTTGTTTAATGTCTGAGGACCGATTCGTTTTTGTTGTTTTTTATCTTGAAATGACAATCTAGAATACGTGGATTTTTTTTTGTTATTTATAAAAAGATCTATCGTTTCATATGAATAGGAATTCAGTGTACCTACAGGAACAAAGAGCATAAAATGCTCTCGGTGGTAGAGCTTTGTGCAATAAGAAATTCTAAAAAAAAATACATAAAAAAAAAGTAAAATAGTGTAACATTTTTAATCAAAGAATCAACTCGTACCTTTAAATACGTTAAAAGATTTTCAAATAAAGCAAGTAACTACACAGTCGTTCATAACCATATTGTCTCGTGGGAGGATAGTGCATGTTCGGTCACAATCGAGTTCGTTCACTCTCGTCCCACGCGTATTCGGTCCTTTTAAGTTATAACTTAAAAAAAACTTTGAATATTTTATTCATCGGATGATCGCTTCGGTGTGGCTCCTTTTGTTCTTTATATATAATAATAATACATTTATAACTGTATCATGACTGGTTTTTTTTTTGTGCAGAATGAATAAAGACAATTAAAATTTAAACAGTTCATGTTTTAAAATAACATATATACCATGAGCTCGCATATTGTTAAAAACTAAATTGATTTAAATAAAACCTCCTTTATGATATTTTAAGCTTATTCATGTTAGAAATATTTCTATCCAATTTATAAAACAAATTTTTCACAATGTGATAGTCTGTATAAAGATATACAGGCTTATATATTTTGTTTATAAACCGTATATTTTATGAGATGTATTTCAATTTTCAGCGTTTATGCTTAACAATGTATGTACTCAAAGAAAATCATTGGCTGTTTTATCGTAAAAATATAACAGTAAGTAATGACTACAAATTGTAGTGTTCACTATATACTGTACACTACACTAACGGTTCACTGGCTCGACAACACACCGTATGCGCAAGCGACACGTCCGCTCTCGCCAATGGCTCTCACTTGAATGACGTTCGCCCCCAGGCCCCACCATAAGGTGATCATGAGACAGTGTAAATAACTATTACTATAGTTATTATTAAACACAAACACTACATCCCTTCCTTATTGAAAATTGAATAATCATTAGAATTCAATAATTCATACTTATTTACTTTGTCATATTTTATCATTGTCTTGATTACGAATACTCTTACTCCATATCATAATTCCAAGCTTTCTTTCCTTGAATAAATATCCATTCGCCTTCAATTCTTTCCAAATGCAATATAGTCCAGTTTCTTCGCTTCTGAGGGCTATATCTCCATCTTTTGCTTTCTCCACGGTATGAGGCGTTTTAATTTCGTATAACTTATTTATTTATTTGTTTTATTAATTTCTTTTACTTACACTTTGTCCTTCATTCAAATCTGCATCCCGTGCATTCCCTCTCTTATCTCCATACCCCTTCTCTTTTTACTTTTGTTCTTGATCCCGGTCCCTGACCTCAGTGTCATCTTCATTATTATTTAAGTCTTGTAGAGTTGAAATTTTGTCTTTTAAATAATAGTTTGGTTGGTGATTTCCTTGTAACTTTTAATATGTCGCGATTTGTCCTCTCAACTTCGCGGTTACATTGTCGACTATTAGCTGCTGTTATATATTAAGGAAAACCTAATCGACTAAAAATGTATATTGTTGATATAACTAATAAAGTCCTCCAGACCGACCCCGGCCACGACGGCCAATCCCGAGAGACTAGGCAACTGCGCAGGAGATATTCCAGTACACAAGTGTTCGCGCAAACGCAAGTGCACTCTCTTTTCCCCAGCTCTCACAATCCGATGGGACGGCAATCCGACACGACCGGTAGGAGCTCAGGAGGCGCAGGACCAACGGCTCAACGTGCCCTCCGAGGCACGGGAGTGCACACATAAAGAATGATGATGAGAATTCTCTGACAGAAAACCCCAACAAGCATTCACTGGACCGACCCGGGAATCGAACCCAGGACCACCGAGTCCGCGGACCCATACCAAGCCACTAGACCAACGAGGCAGTTAATATAGTTCAATAATAATGTAATAAACTTGGACACCATTTACACAAGGCCTTTACACTGTCCTGGTTGGGAATCGAACCCACAACCGACATAAACTTGATATGAGGGTGACCATATTTGACAACAATATCCCAGTTTGCTTCTGACATAATCTCAAGACAGGTATTCACCAATCACGCCCACCGGGTCGTCAAGTGTTGGCATATTATGCCGGATATTTCCAATTTAATGGAGGTGCATTTGTACCAATTTCCCAGTTTGATGGAGGTACCTTTAAACCAATTTCCAATTCAATGGAGCCATCTTAGTTTCATGATTTTCCAATTTGATGGAGGTACCTTTAAACCAATTTCCAATTTAATGGAGCCATCTTAGTACCATGATTTACCAATTTGATGGAGGTACCTTTAAACCAATTTCCAATTTAATGAAGCCATCTTAGTACCATGATTTACCAATTTGATGGAGGTACCTTTAAACCAATTTCCAATTTAATGAAGCCATCTTAGTATCATGATTTACCAATCTGATGGAGGTACCTTTAAACCAATTTCCAATTTAATGGAGCCATCTTAGTATCATGATTTACTAATTAGATGGAGGTATCATATTACCACAAAATCCCAATTTAATGGAATACATTTGTACCAATTTTCCAATTTAATGGAAAGCATCTTAGTACCATGATTTTCCAATTTAATGGAGGTATCATGTGACCACAAAACCACTTGTAAAATGCACGTTAAGGCACACCGCTATATCTACAGAGCGATGACGCACACCCGCACGCTACGCCGGTTGAACACCTAATCAGTCAAAACAACCCTTTCACTTAAACAATACGGTCTATCTTATTGACCTGTTTAGTCTTTCATATTGACAAAACAACCCTTTCACTTAAACAATACGGTCTATCTTATTGACCTGTTTAGTCTTTCATATTGACAAAACAACCCTTTCACTTAAACAATACGGTCTATCTTATTGACCTGTTTAGTCTTTCATATTGACAAAACAACCCTTTCACTTAAACAATACGGTCTATCTAATTGACCTGTTTAGTCTTTCATATTGACAAAACAAACCTTTCACTTAAACAATACGGTCTATCTTATTGACCTGTTTAGTCTTTCATATTGACAAAACAACCCTTTCACTTAAACAATACGGTCTATCTTATTGACCTGTTTAGTCTTTCATATTGACAAAACAACCCTTTCACTTAAACAATACGGTCTATCTTATTGACCTGTTTAGTTTTTCATATTGACTATATAAGCCACAGCGATATTTTACAAGATCTAATAATGCAAGATTAGCCTTTCTTATTGACCATTCGTTAACCACGCAGTCTCTCATATTGACCTTCCAACAAAAGTCTTTCAGCAATGACATATTTTAACACTTCATTATGTCTATCCTATTGACCTTTCAACAACATTCCTTTTACAAAGTCACAACACTTCATTATAAGTCTATCTTATTGACCTCTTATTTACACAGGGCCTCTCATATTGATCTCACAATAAACATGGTGCCCTCTGTCAACTTTCACACCATTTGTGACCTGTCATATTGGTCTTCTAAGAAAATAAACTTATATTTCCTTTTATTTTATCACTTTCTCATTTTGTACTTATATGTCTTTTATTATATAAATTCACAATACATAAATGTGATTAGGTATTTATTCCCTACGAATAAACACAAATATACCCATTATATACACAAACATCTTAAATACACACTAACATAAGTATATAATACATAAGGCGTGACATATCAAACCTTTCGTTAAAAAAAATTATATTCTTAACAAATCTTAACAATTAATTTGTACCGATAACATAGATAAGCTCAAGATAGCTTAATTAAGTTATTCTATCGAATACGCTCGTCAATATATACATTCATCTTACATTCACTTATTATTAGTTAAACTCATTAGGAATATACAATAAAATGTGGTAAACAACAAGACTTAGCGCGGCTGGTCGACAGGTGTAATAAGAAATCTTGCTTGCATTGTGAAATATTATAATAAATTTTTAAACTCATCTCACCTTATTCTTTTTAACAAATCTTTTTTTCCATTAGTACTTACGTTACTACTCCACTGTTACGCCATTTTTAAGATAAGCGTATACACACAGGCAAACATACAAACAGATACATGATCTAGCTATTATTATTATTATTATTATTTTTATTATAGCAATCTCCAGTCTAACGCACCTATTAATAGTTTAATATTATTTTTATAATTTACCCCTCTAACCAAACAAAGTTTATGATGGCAATTGTGAGAATAGTCCAAAGCTCGAAACTGAAACTTACGTACGTACCGCTTTTGGTACTTATATGCTCTTGTATTACGTTTATATTTTGTTTTTAAGCAAGCCAGACATGTATTTTAATAACACTTATTATCTTGATTTAGTTTGCTTATATTTAACTATATAACATAATTCATAATTAAATGATAGGCGCATTATACAGTTCACGCTTTATTGTTGGTGTGGTTTGGCGCTCAATAATTCGAACGCGTAACGCATCGCATTTGGTAGGTACGGTATGAACGCAATTTCGTTATATCTTAATACCTTGGGTCACCGCCATTTCACTCTATTGTAAGCCGCGTAAAAGAACTTCTTTCCAAAAACCTTTCAATTTATATTATTATTAACCTTTCCATTACAAACCGGTAAAGTGCATCTTTAACAATCATCGTAACATGTGAAATATTTGTCTTAATAACATAATGTAAAACACAAAGTTTATCTACTTTAATATTAGAGGTGATAGAAGTATTTGTTTTCATAAGAATCAATTTGTTAATACAGTATGTGCATTTCGGAAATACATATCAAATTTTATTGTATTTTTGATTCACTATTTTAGTGATAATGACTTACACATAAAACATAAACAAATTTAGTGTCGCGGACTTTTTGTAGAAGTATTTAAGAGATACATTTATATTAAACATTATATTCGTGTAACTTACGGTTTTTTGCGGCGTTTTCTTACGGTTTGATGTATAAGCTATACTGTTGTAAAGTTTCATTAAAATCCATTTGTAGTTTTTTGCGGTAAAGAATAATAATCATCCCCAGAAACATTCGCGTTTATAATATTAGTAGGAAGTAGGGTTTATGCTTTTACCGTTAGCAAATATTTAATAATCTACTCATTTCGCTAGGTTTTATTATTATTATTTGTCTTTACTACATTGACCAAGTATGTTTAATACATTAAGGTTTTTTTTTTAAAGTGTAATGACCATCGGGCTTTCGGATTCATGGGTCATACGCCTGGCAACAATACAAAGAAAATAATAGATACGTTAATTTTGATCTTGATAACAATACTTATAAAATTGCAATTATTGTAGGCGTTCTTTATTAATGTGATTCTATCACACAATTACACACGTAACACGTAATTGTATTAAATATTAATAAATGGCCTAGTTAATTAATTAATTTATATAGCCTGCACAATATAATATGATCAAAATAATTTTAATCTTTTTCCAACTACCCTACTATATCGTATCTTTAGGTAATAATTGTTAATAAATCTATATATGTATAATACCGATGTTTCATACTATTTATAAGTATGTTCTACGATATTTCATCGAAAATAATAGTTAATATTTAATTAGTAAAGTTCGACACATTGCTCCCTTTTATGTTGATTTTTTTTTTTTTTTTATATATATGTGCCAACTGACCTTTATCCTCGTCGCCATTTGTAGTGTTCACTATATACTGTACACTACACTAACGGTTCACTGGCTCGACAACACACCGTATGCGCAAGCGACACGTCCGCTCTCGCCAATGGCTCTCACTTGAATGACGTTCGCCCCCAGGCCCCACCATAAGGTGATCATGAGACAGTGTAAATAACTATTACTATAGTTATTATTAAACACAAACACTACACAAATAATTAAATAATTGTCTATCTATTGTCGATTTGAGCAAAAGAAGTACAATTTTTGATCAAACTTTACTTGATGACGGAAGAAAAAAAAATACTGTATAATAAATACGAAATGATAAATCCAAGATAAACTAAAAACTTGCAGACGAAGTTGCGAGAGATAAACTATAATATATATATGATATTTGAGTTTAAGTCAATAAATTGTGGGGAGTCCAAATTTTTTTGTATGCTTATTTATATTTTAATATATCTTTATTTATGAAAATAAATACAAGTTAGTAATTTTTAAGAAAAAAAAAACGCGATACAATGCACTGTCGACGTCTTTTACTATTATATAAGTTTAAATTCGTAACAAATTATGTAAAGGAATTAATTGCGTTCGATATAACTTTTTAATACGAAATATTCTTGTTTTTGACACTGAAAGTAAAAGGCGACCTCATAAAGTCAATGTACGAATTGTGTACTGTAAATTAAATCGAGTTTATATTGCTCGCTCTTGCGTTATACATTATTAAATATGAATGTCAAAATTGGAAACTTTAAAAGCTCAAATATTTCGATGATATTTTGGTACTAAATTTTGCTATATTTCAATTATTAAAAAATGAGAACTAAAAATGCAACTTGCGGACGATTTATTGCGGACGATTATAGACGATGAAAATTTCAATTAATTATACAATATACTTTTCGCCGCGTCTTTCTTTCTAGTTGAACGCGAAAAACTCAAAAACTGTTTTCTCACCAATGGACGGAGTGATTCATGAGCAAGGTTTAGGTGTAAAATTCATCAGGGTTTTGTATAAATTGACTGAAATATGACGACGATTATTGATGATGTCGAAAAACATCAAGCCAACTGGCAGCTTTACTGGCAGTCGTCGCAAAAACCAACAGAGTTATAAGTATTCGTTTCATGCAGTCCCTTATTTTACCCGTGCGATGCCGGGACGGGTAGCTTCAAATTTATATATGGAAATAGTAAAATTCAAATTTTATATTGCAGATATTTTTGTTGATACAGAAGGGATGGTGGTTGGAGTTCTTGCAGTGCCTTTTGTAGATTGATCGATCACCAGAGCAGCGAAAAAACGCAATACGTCACTATCCTGTACAAAATAAGGGATACAACCAGATACAATAGCTACCATTACGTAATCATCAATCATATCCATTTAGCTTTCAGAGAGAATTATTTTACATGGATTATAATCACACGGTAAAACAGCTGATGGAGGAATATTAAGAATACAATCATGGTATTCATCGACTTTGAGAAAGCTTTTGACAGCGTCGAATCAAAATCGTCGGTTTGATTTCCAATGCAACATTTTTTTTTTTTTATATTAAGAGGGGGCAAACGAGCAGGAGGCTCACCTGATGGAAAGTGACTACCACCGCCCATGGACATCTGCAACATCCGAGGACTTGCAGGTGCGTTGCCGGTACATGCTTTATAATGCTTCTTTATGGGCAGGCTTCAGTCTAAGACGATGGTTTTGGTAAACATATCTATCACAAAGTCAAACTATTTATTTTCTTAAACGCTTTTTGCATTAAATTAGTACATTTTTTATATAGTTAAGATAGGTGAATATTTTTTCATCTTTTGAAAACGTTTCAAATTTAACCTTGCGACAAAGTCACAAGAAACAATCCGTTATATATTTTCACCCCAATTTGTTACGTACAAATATATGGAGGTTTATAAAAGAGTAAACTTTTAGCAACACAAAGCCTGAAAGCGCCATCGGGCTCTCGGGACCGATCTGATACTTTACGTTTACACATTCGTCCAAGAGCAAAGATTTTTATAAAAGTGTGGAAATAAAACTTACTTTATATATATATATATATATATATATATATATATATATAAAGTAAGTTTTATATATATATATATATATATATAGTGAACTTCTTTCGTTATAATCTGAGCGAACTTACGAAGATTAGTATGTCGACAACTTATTTTAGTCTAAGTAAAGAAACGTTTAAAGATTTATTTTGTACTAGTGTTTGCCCAATAAATGAGGCTATATATTTTCAACACGAACCAAGTAACGAGTAGAGCTTAATGTTTATATAATAAATTATTCTATATAGTATTTAATTAAATAAAATTACTTTTACTTTTTTATTTATAATAATAATCGGAATCGTATGGGAAAAAAACCTTTAAAAAAGGTCAGACAAAATATGGAACATTTAATTTTAAATGAGTGTAAATAAAACTCTTGGTGATGCTAAACAATTGCCGTTCAAAGTCAAGCCCTTTAAATATTTGACATAATCCATACTAATATATAAAGCTGAAGAGTTGGTTTGTTTGATCCGACTAACCTCAGGAACGACTGGTTCGAATTTAAACATTATTTTTGTGTTGTATAGTCCTTTTATCGTGGAAGGCTCTAAGCTGATTTTTATTCATTATATTTTTATTAATTATATGCGGGTGTAACCGCGGGGCACAGCTAGTTTGAAATATATTTATGGGCTAATTTAAAAATCACCCTGGATTCTCATTATGAACAATAAATAAAACTAAATTTACATTAAAACCTTAACTAAATACAAATAACATTCAAAAAATAATTATTATACAAGTCGTGACCGCGTGGAATGGTGGCAAGAATGCTAGCAGCATTTCCCCTTTGAATCGCAATTCCTAGATAAAATTAATTAATATTCATAAATTAATTAAAAAGCTAAATAATTATATATACATAAAATTGTAACAATAATCGAGTGACTTAGTGAAATGTATTCAAACGTAATATTTTAATTTAGCCAGACGCGGATCCTTGCTCTGACGGTCACTTTGAAGTGTCAGAGCCAACATCTTGGCTTGTAATGAATTTCTTTGTCGCGCTGCCAGTCCCCAGCCCCAGACCCAAGTTAGGGCTTTTGTCAATTATTTACAAGGAGAAAAAATAATTTTCCTTCTTCATATTTAATATAACAAAATATATTATGTTTATTTAGGTTCTTACAAGTTTGATAGATCTACAGCTACGAGCGGTTCGGAATAAAGATTGTCCCGGCAACCAGCTTTTTTAAGTCAAATTCATAATCTTTATTCAATACTAGCTGTGCAACGCGGTTTGACCCGCGTATAATTAATAAAAATATAATTAATAAAAATCAGCCTAGAACCTTCCTCTACAAAAGGACTATACAACACTTTTTTTTTAATTCGAACTAGTAGTTCCTTACATTAACCGGATCAAACAAACAAACTCTTCAGATTTACATATTAAAAGTATAGATTTAATCGTTAAACTTGCTTGTTATCAAAAATATATAAACTCAAAAGTTACGCCTTTTATAGACAACCAAATACAGTTGACTTTATAAATGTGTTTAATAAACGATGTAGCCTGTAAACGACATATACTCAATCAACTTTTTTAATAGGATAGGTAGACGGACGAGCATATGGGCCATCTGATGGTAAGTGTTCACCAACGCCCTTAGACATTGGCATTGTAAGAAATGTTAACCATCGCTTACACAGCCAATGCGCCACCAACCTTGGGATATTATGAACTAAGATATTATGTCCCTTGTATCTGTAATTACACTGGCTCATTTACGTTCCAAACCGGAACACAACAATACAAAGTACTGCTGTTTTGCGGTAGAATATCTGATGAGTGGGTGGTACATACCCAGACGAGCTTTTACAAAGTTCTACCACCAAGTAAAGCGTTTCATTCGTGTAGCTTGTGTTTGTTACTGTTGTAGATATTGTCGTTGAACCTGGCTGGTGATAAAAGAAATAAAGTTAGTTGTCAATGACGTGTCTTTAATTTACAACAGTTACTTTTAAATATACAATATAAAACATTTTATTAGCTATGCTTTTGTTTGAAGTATGCTATAACATTCACGCCAAATAGGTCCGCAGCAATATAACTCAAAGATAAGCCACCGACTGATACATAGCTTTAATATATTCGGAGTATGAAAAACGTAAGAGCCTTCAGGGCATTAAATCTTTCTGCCGACCGATTTCGGAAGGTACCTTTGAATTTCCAGACGCCATTATTGCCTTTGTAAGTATTCCCGGCATAAAACTTCAAGGGGAATATGGAAATAAAAGAAATAAGAGTGACCTGAGTACTTGAGAAGATTTTTATATGAAATTAATAACTCTTCTACATATTTCTATAGATATTTTTATAAACCGACAATTTTGGATTGTAACTTATAGTCAACAATATTTATTTTAATGAGTTATCTTTTAGATTTATTGGTATATAAACAAAAGGGGATTTAAAACATATATAAAGAAAAGGTTGTCTGTAAAGTCGGTTTACGGACGATAGTTTAACGTGACAACGTCATAACAAAACATTGATGAAATGACTGCAATCGAGTGAAAAAGAGATAGATGCAGCGCAAGCGTACAATTGGCGTAATGGGACAATCAGCGTAACGGGACAATCAGCGTAACGGGACAATCAGCGTAACGGGACAATCAGCGTAACGGGACAATCAGCGTAACGGGACAATGAGCGCAACGGGACAATGAGGGTAACGGGGCACGTTTTCGTGGATGCACCCAGCGTTCATCGATTTATTAGACGTCACGTCAATAGTTACCGATATTTATTAAAAAAAAACGCATTATTTTATGTTACAAGTATATCAATATAATATTTCTTTATAATAGTTCTTTCTCATATTTAAACTTTAAATAATTCACTTGAGTTTTGAACAAAAGATGTCGTAACTTTATCATCTACATTTATGTGAGGGTTACAAAGTTTTATTGTATATGTAATAGTTTTCCAACATTTGTAACGAAACAGCCTTTCTTTCCGCCTACATTTACAAAGTAGTTAAATGCTGGGACATTACTAACACACCATCTGATCCCAAGCTAAGCAGAGCTTGTAATATGGAAACCAGACAACTGATATACTTTACATATATGTACTAACTTTTCTTTTGTAAATACATACTTATATAAATAATTACATGTTCATGCACACAAATATCTGTCCTGGGTGGGAACCGAACCCACGACCTGCGGCGTGAAAGGCAAGTGTCTACCAAACAAGCCAACCGGCGCGTCAAAGTGACGTAACTTTTATAGTTCTTAACTTACACATTTATAACTGTTATTATTAAAATATTTGTTGCAATTTAAAAAAAGAACACAACCAAGGTGAACCAGTATGAACCATTTGATTCATTCTCGATAACAAGTTAAAATGCGGACAAACAACACCGAATTTGTACATGATTAATAACTGTTTATAATTCAAATCTTGTTTGCTGGGGAAGACATCTGAGGAAAACCCATGTATTATGTAACATATCTATCTACAATCCTAACCGAAGTAGAGTGATCAAACAGGCTCGGAACCTTCGTCACAGTAGAGGCAGCCTTTACCTACTGGAGGGTCATTTAATCTGTCTCTTTTCATATTCAGATAATAATTATTTACTACTAGCTGATACCCGCGACTTCGTCCGCGATGCTTGTTGTTATATAACAATTGTTGATATATAACAATTTTTTCTTATGTACGAAGGAAAAAAATCAAAAAGATCACAAGCCAAAATATACTTTGTTTAAACATACATCACTGAACACACAGTGCATATACAAATCGTTGTTTCTTGAAACTTTAATAACTTTTTATTAAATGAAGATATCGCAATATTTTTTTTAGAAGTGTCTAAGAAATAAAATTTGAAAATTTCATTGAAATCCATCCAGTAGTTTATCCGTGATGCTCGCACAACTGCTGACCTCTATCATTTTATTTATATAGATTACATACTTGGGTAGTGAATTAATAAGAAACATGTAATATATACTTTTAGTATAAATGCTGTTGGATGTGTTTAGGAGTTGAATTTTGCTATCACATTTCCTCACCCCGGCCGTTACGACGTTGCCAAAAAAATAACGAAATTCAGCAATTTGCGTTCCTCCTGCCTATTTTCTTGTCTGAATATATCACCGGCGGCCTTTTCCGATACAATCGAGTAAATTTACCTCAAAAAATGTCATCCTGTGACTACAGCTTGAATACATTTTTATTTTATTTAAACGAACAATTTATCACAAATGATGATAATAAAAAAAACACAAGATAATTGCATCATTATAACAAAATTTAGTACCCTTATTCTACCTCTGTATTTTATTGAGATACGCTAAGTTTTAATTCTTTATTAACATATTGTGTATCGGTAATCTAAACTTATAAACAATTAAATTTATTAGACCATCGCTGATATATAATCATTTAAATATTTTACATGTATAATTTAAATAGTCATTATTTACGTTAAAATGGCAGACAAGTTATACGTTCAAACAATTACGTCACGAATTGTGAATTCTACGCGGCAGAAGCCTCGCTTTGACCAGTTTGAAATATAGTATAGGTATAACAGAACTCATTGTTTATTAGACGAAACAAGAAACAGAGACAAAATGAAAACGTAACCGACCGTAACTCGCAAAACATTGAACACTAGTTGAAATTATCGAAGCGACTCAGTTGTTTAACCACCATGTTCTGAGGTCTGCGGGAGTTGCGCGGCGTTGCGGCGAGTTTAGTTGTGGTGACGGGAGCGGGAAGAGGCGAATGGAAGCGAGGCGGTGCGAGGCGTGCGTCCACCTCGCCTCGCAACACTTGCATCCGACAGATTCGATCAGCCAACAACCGCGAACACGATCTCGAGGCGTTCCACTCCACTGACTTAACGTATTAACATGCGCAGCGTCCTATCCGATTATACCTTCATCACGAAATCGCATTTCAATGATCCTAAATATGACTACTTGGTGGTAAGGCAATGCGCAAGACCTGGCTAGGTTACATATTCTAAACAGGAACACTTAGTACTATTGTGTAATGTGTTCCGATTTGATGGGTAGTTAAATCAGTGTAGCTTATATCACATAAGATCTTCGTTTAGAAAATTGGTGGCGCATTGGCGGTGTAAGGCATGGTTAATGTTTCATACAGTGCCAATGTCTAAGGGAAGCGATGAACACTTAGTCGAGTATCACACTTATCAGAGACACTTAGTTGAGGTAGTCCATACGCCAGTCTGCCTGCCTACCTACTCGCCATAAAAAGTATCTTTACAAATATTCATCATTACGAATCTTAAAGATAAAACTTATATCATCCTTCCGCCAACACGCAAATTAATAACGAGCAAAGAGCGGCGAACTCTATGACCCTACGTTGTAAGTATACCAAGAGTCATAACAAGAACATTACTCTCCCACATAACCAACTCCAAATATGTGGTTATATTATTGTTAAAAATATTTTTTATGATAAAATAAATTTGTTGATACGAGTTATTTCCAATCGGAGAATATATCAATGTCTTTGGGCTTGTCTGTAGGCAATGGAATCACAGACTATACCCACCGCGATAAATCGAAGTAGGGGCAATTTGTCGAATGCCTTCCCAGATCGTCTTCGTCTATTCATAAATTTATGTTACCAATCACGGAATAAAAGCTTTAGTGTAATGAATGTTTATTCTTTTCATTTTTAATTACGCAAAAATATTCTTTACAATATTTAAAAACAATATCGAAGGAGCAATTAAATTGCAACTAATCTAAAATAAATTTACTTGGTAGGCTTTGTGCATGTCAGTATGGGATGGTACCACCACTCATGGCATGACACATACAGGTACAAGGGACATTACATCTCAAGGTTCACATACTTATATTATAAAAAAGTAGTAATATAGTAAAATGAATGTAACCAAACACAATTTCAAAGGTTTTAAAAGATTAATTACCCCGTGTTATATATTGTTTTTCTTATAAAGAGGCCTCTTAACTGTTGAAATGAACAAAGTTATAGCTGACAGAGGCAATCCATCGTCAATAAGGGAACAAATGGAAGCGACGAATTTACTTCACACAACGGGAATAAGACTGACGTAAAGTGTTAGTCGATATTTCAAAGCGACTAGTAAATTAAAACTTTTCCATTGCATTTCTTTGCAATTTCACGCAAGGCAACTCTTTACGAGCGTTAATATAAGAGAAATATTTGTGTGGCTGAGTGGACGAGCGAGTTGAGAGCGGCCAATATAAAAGCAGAAAGAGTGAACGTTAGAGTTATACAAATTACGTTCCATTCGCTCGCGACTGAAAAATGTGATCTCCACATAAAAAAGGGTTGTTTGGGGGCAACAACGCTCTTAGTTATATTACGTTTTGGTAAAGGACGCGAAGGAAATACGTCCCCTGCGGAGTTATTGTTGTGTTGATAAATGACTACGGCATTCGCCAACGAATCAATTGGCCTTGAGAGCTAATGTTGCATTTTCGCTAAAATATTTTTGATGATTAATTTATATTAAATTCTTATATTAATAGAAAGTATGAACTAAAAAACTTAAAAATTAATTAATCTTACAATATCAGTAAATATTATAACATATATATTTAAAAATTTAATGCTTATTTAACTATATTTAATTTTTGTTATTAAATATTACAGGATTGTTAAAGATTAATAATGTAAGTTTTGTATGTATGACAAAAGTCTTTTAACAGTTGAAAGGAACAAAGTAACAGTAATTATTAACAATATTACAATATAAAAAAGAAATAAACCTTTAATATATCACATTTAAAAAAGGCACCAAATCGTGTTAGTTTTATATCTATAAATTGAATAAGTTCAGTGCACCGTGTTGCAAGCGAGATAAATAGCTATATTGTGTAATTTAGCGGAACATTGGACTTGTACGAGCCGAGAGTGACGCGACGTCGGGAAATACAAATTGCGGTGCCCGTTACAAAAACTATCACTATGTTCCAAGGATATTCAAGATTCCTATTTATTTTACCACCTCTTTCATTGATATGTTCTTTATAAATTTCTTCGTTTCACATTGATTTTAAAAAACATTCCGCGACCGCACACATACTTTGTTTTACATAAAAAATGAGTAATATTTAACTACTTTGTCGTGTCGTGAGAAAGAGATGGCGCATTTAATTTAGTACAAAAAATAAAGATATCTCTATTTGCCAAGAGTATTAGCGATCAACGCATCAGTACACTTTTGACAAAGACTAACTAAAAGAAAAATACTAAAGTTACAAGTAACTGGCTAATATAAAATATAACTTTTTGACATAAATGTATAATAGTATCCTTGGTTTCACGAATATCAGAAGTAGAATATTTCGAAATTCTTCCCACATCTATGCAACTGTCAAAAATATATTTCTCATTAATTAAAAAAAAAAACGAAAACTACTAAGGTTTGCTAGCAAAAAACGTGCAATTTGAAGTAAAAGCAGTTTAAAAAACAACATTTATAAATAAATGTCTTTGGGTAAAATATAAAACTACATTTTAATATTCTGAAAATTTTAAGACAGTCAGGAAATTTACTCGTGCACATTTTTTTCAAGTAAAGTAAGCGCGACGCATGCTTTTAGAGTGAGCACATTCTTGAACTTTTTCAGCTCTACAAAATAATTATGGTGCAATCCTCGTGTTTCTGAACGTTTGCATATAATAATATGTTTAGCGTTTACAAAACACATTACATGATGTATGAATGAAACTAAAATATTATAAATACATAATCATAATTAATAATTCATACATTATACTGAACTGTCGAAATCATATGAATACAACAGCTTACACTCCGTACACATATGTATATTATGAGGCAATGACCTAACAGAGTGACTATCAACTCAAAACTAAATATATCAATTTTATACTATTCGCTAGTGCAAATTTAAATGACTATAAACCATATTCTATGTAATGTCGTGGTGAAAAAGTACAGGGTTATTAAAATTCGATATCAAAGAGAAACAAGTGACAGATATCGATCGCGTGTGGCGTCTCCGAGGTTCGGCGACTTGTAAACAACGCCGCGACACTGCGACGTAGGCCGAGGTTCCTCGCGCAATATCCTCTTTGTAAATATATTAAGAACATCGTTGATCTAGTGGCTAGCGTATGCGACTACAGGTACCAATGTCCATGTCCCACATCGAACCAATAAAACGATGTTGTTTTTTCTCCGGATTTTAGTATATAATAAACGTGTGAAATACGTGCCTCGGAAAGCATGTTTAACGTTAGCCTAGCGCCTAACAGACAATAGTGCCACTACTCTTTAGGTACTTAAATTAAATCTATGAATTGTTATTTCAATAATATAGTTGTAGTAAATTATGTTATCAATTATCTGAAATAGCTTTCTAAATAAATCTTTCTAAATTTAACTTTTTTTTTTATTGTATAGGAAGGCGGACGAGCATATGGGCCACCTGATGGTAAGAGGTCACCAACGCCCATAGACAATGGCATTGTAAGAAATGTTAACCATCGCTTACATCGCCAATGCGCCACCAACCTTGGGAACTAAGATGTTATGTCCCTTGTGCCTGTAATTACACTGGCTCACTCACCCTTCAAACCGGAACACAGCAATACAAAGTACTGCTGTTTTGCGGCAGAATATCTGATGAGTGGGTGGTACCTACCCAGACGAGCTTGCACAAAGCTCTACCACCAAGTAAAAACTTTAATTAAATCATAAATTACGTCCGAACATATAAATATTTACTGGAAACATCGGAAATGAATTGACTTTATTGTGTATTATTAACAACGTTTACTGTCCGAATAATTTATTCATAGAGCGAAAACCGATTTACGACGACTCCGATATTATTTGACAGAATCAATAGCAACTAGCGACTGGCCGCGTCATCATATTGTCATCACTTACTCATCATACCTACATAACACTAGATTTCACATTTAGATGCCGACTGCGATTTTGTGAATTCACCATTTACATTGGTTGAGAAAATTAAAATCCAACTAAGAAAAAGCATTACACGTTTTCCTTATTAAACAAAAGTAGAAACATAAAAAAAAATGTTTGTCTGTAAAATCGGTTTACGGACGATAGTTTAACGTGACAACGTCATAACAAAACAATCTTCTCCTCGGACGCATAGGTCAATCGAGTGAAAAAGAGATAGCGTAACGGGACAATGAGCGTAACGGGACAACGAGTTATCCTTTTTCGTGCATGCAGCCAGCGTTCATCGATTTATTAGACGCTGTCACGTCAAAAATATTATAGATAAACGAATTTTTGACACAGTACTCAATCTCAGTCTCAAGACTAAACAGGTTTTTCATTGAAGACAAAAGCAGTATCATTGAGACGTTGATCCTGCATCTGACTTGTCATGTTTGATTGCCGTCATATGTGATAGTAAAAGTTAGGGAATAGAAAGTGCACCTGATGTTGTGCACGTTTGCACTATACTCGTAACAGTCTACATAGTCTCCGTATAGTCAAGTTTAATATTATGTTCAACGTTTTCATGAAAATGATTAGTGTAAGTGAAGTTCAATATCGAAATGGATGTTTGTTAGTCACATAAAGCCGTGTAAACAACACCCGAGAGACAACCGTGTATTAAAGCTGTCAGCTCAGCTTAGTATCAGACCAATGGGCCGTGGTTGCGTGAGGTGGGGGCATCGCGTATCCTATTTTAGACAGCCTTGAGGAGGACGGCAGCCGGGATGGCCTCGCGCTGTCGTACGCACTAGCGAAGAGTGCGGGGTGGCGAAATCGCCTTCGCCCCCTGAGGAGAGCTCCGCCGAGCCACGAGCGGAGCAAAGCACGGGAGGGGCCGCGGATGCGTTATATCAACACGATCCCGCAGCCTCTCCGATCCGTGCCGAGGACGGCTATCGCAGTGGTTTTAGTGGGTAAGAATCCCACATAACCTGGATCCCCCCCCAAGGGAGACGGGTACCTTTCTGGAGGTTTCCACTGCATGAAAACAAAAGTATGGGACCAATACGCAGCTAGCCACAGAAATAACTTGCATGCACACACACATTCAAGCGTCGAAGACTTGTATATAAACTATTTCGTTACATGGATGATGGACCGAGGATGGTGGTATTTGAGATAGTTTAACTAAATTTAGCGATGTTAAATCTCAATGATGTCAATGCAAAAGTATTTTTTCACATTCATATTCCTCAGAAAGCAGCAGTACTTGGTATAGTTATGTTCCGGTTTAAAAAGTTGAGTGAGTGAGCCAGTGTAATTACAGGCACAAGGGACATACCATTTTAGTTCCCAAGGTTGGTGGCGCATTGGCGTAATGTATGTAAGCGATAGTTAAAATTTCTAACAATGCCAATGTCTATGGGCGTTTGTGACCACTTACCATGAGATGGCCCATAATATGGTTGTCCGTCTACCTATACTATAAAAAAAAACTATCAACCTACCCATGCTACTCTTACGACTGGATAGGTAGTCTGATATAAAATTAACAGAAATAATTGAGTTGAATAACCATATTAATACAATTATAATGACATACATTAAAAAAGCAATTGTTATTACTAGTTTTTGAATATACATATACAACTATAAATAAATTAACACTATTATAGCAAATGTCGTGTGGTCGTTCAAGGTGAAAACTCAATGTGGTTAAGTAATGAGTATGGGCATTAATTAAACCTTATTTATCGCCTTGTACAAATTACTAGCCTCCAGTCAATTTTACATAAGCAAGATGCTTATTGGCCATTAAAACGTCAGAATGAAACAGCATTAAAATTATATTTCAAAGTGCGCGCATTCATGTAAAGTTTTGAATAAGTGTGGTTCTAATTACATAGTTAATTTGTATTCTAATTTTAAAAAAAAATCATAATTACTTTTTCTGCATTAACTGCCTCGTGAGCTTTGTGTGTTTGTGTGTGTGTCTGTGTGTGTGTGTGTATGTGTCGACTCTCGGGTTGATTTAAAAAAATATATTGATTTTATCAAATGAAATTATTTTTCTTCAAATAGCCTTTTTAAGTATTTACTAATTACCTAGCTACAACTGTTATCAGTATCAACTGTTTGAACATCAAATATATTGATGAAAGCTTTTGTAATAACAGATCTTTTGCCAATTTTCCCTTACTCCAGTACACCATCTGTTAGTATGATGACCTTGTACGCACTGACTTCCAATTATATTTTTACAAATTATATGTACATAAATAATAATAACGTAGATATTATATTTTAGCTTCCTCTAGACTCCCGCGTGTCAAAATTAGTACATGATGCCACATTTAATCCAATATGGCGAATAATTATGACTTGCAGATTACGCCGAGCAACATTTTTTTTAACGTTTCGGTTTTAATATTTAAATAAAATATGGTGTGGTTCTTTTTTAGACTCGAAGGATTTCTTTAGTGTTTTGAAATAAATTAATAAACGGCCGTTAAAAGTGACTTTTAGTATTAAAAATTGAAGTATATCATGACTAACGATAAGTGATGACAATATGATGACGCGGCCACTCGCTAGTTGCTATTGATTCTGTCAAATAATATCGGAGTCGACGTAAATCGGTTTTCGCTCTATGAATAAATTATTCGGACAGTAAACGTTGCTAATAATACACAATAAAGTCAATTCATTTCCGATGTTTCCAGTAAATATTTATATGTTCGGACGTAATTTATGATTTAATTAAAGTTAAATTTAGAAAGCTCCATCAGCTATTTCTGATGATTAATAATGAATAATTCATATAATTTTCATTATTTGATTGGAATAACGTACAGTTGATGGATTTAACACTACCTAAATATTACTTTCCATTTGATTGATATTGGACGGATAATATTTTTTGAATTCCAACTTTTGTCCCATCTATCATGTTCCGTGATCGATGAGTTCAATTTCGAGATTTTTACAAATATATCTTTGTAGTTTATCTCTCTAAACGTATTATTTTAAAAGCTTTAATATAACTGCACCTTATAGAATGTATTGGTCAAGTATTACAACGATGTGGTCTTTACTAAATTTGTTTTAATACAAAGAACAAAATAACGTTTTTTTTTTATATTTGTAATGATGGCATTGTGGTATTGTTTTGTCTTGTCAACACGTATTCGTTCTTTGTTCCTCAACTTTGTTTTATTAAGAAGAGTTTTCCGACAACAAAGGAGATCGGCTTTGATGAATTACAAATTACAGGCACAAGGGACATAACATCTTAGTTCCCAAGGTTGGTGTAGCATTGGCGATAGAAGCGATGGTTAACATCTCTTACAATGCCATTGTCTATGGGCGTTGGTGACCACTTACCACTCATCCGCCTTCATATTAAATATTTAAAAAAAAGATATTACAAAATTCTCACGCGTTCTTTACCCGCCCTGGTATCTCAGTATTGTTAAAATCGCTTTGTAGTTGGAGGTGTTTGGACAAATTATTCGGTCATTACTGTATTCCGTTTGTAGAAGGGTTTGACAATTATATATTTACGAGTTTACCTTCTAATTATACGTGTACTTCACCATACACGCTTGCCGTTCTATCTTTTCATATATTTAGTGACAACAAAAGAGGTTTTATTAAATACAATTAATAGTTATTTATACTTGTATGCCAGTGTTTTTTAAGAATATATATTTGTTATTACATTATCATCAATTCAAAGACATAGTATCGCCCATTAAATATTTATGACTTTTCTAAATCCAATATTTCGCTATACACGTTAGCGCTTAGCTTTTTTCTTGTTATATATTTAGAGCAAATAAAAGAGGTTTAAATATATATAATATAGTTTTTTTTTTAATTTATATTTCTGATCGCATTAATTAGTTGTCATTAACATTGAGTAGTATTCATTAGCTTTCATGATGTTACTGCTAACGTTGGTTATTAAACTGAAAACTTGCAGCAATTATTTTATGCCGCCCCAAGAGCGCTGAATGTATAAAAAAGTAAATCCGTAACGGAAAGTATGAATTTTTACAGGCCAACTTCAATATAAAACACATGAAACTGTTAATTAATGTTACAAAATAAATAATATATTATTTTTATTAACAAGAATGTGTTATTTGAATTAACCACAACGATTGATTGTGCTGTTGATAAACATTATCCGTGGCGTTTATTGTAAAAGCCATAATATTGATATTAATCAATTAGATCAATTAGATGTCGCGGGGATAATGTTATTTTTCATCCCCCTCTAAGAAAAACATGCACAGTCACTTGCTATGTGTAAAAAGTGAATACCACAACATTATTTTAATTTCTAATTTCTATGCTCCACTAGTATATCAATTTATAAATAATTCCATAAACCGTCGAGGCACCAGATGTTATGTCTCTATGCCTGCAATAACCTGGCTCACTCACCCTTCAAACCCCAATACAGCAATACAAATTATTGTTTAGCGGTAGAATAATTAACGAAAGAGGTAGACCAGCCCATCCCAATAGGATTGTAATTAGTGAAATGACGTCACAATTTAAAAAAAAATGTAAGAGTCGAGTTAGCATACCAGTCTATTAATGTCCCACTATTGGACTAAGGCCTCCTCTAATTTTTGAGAAGGTTTGAAGCTTTAACCACGCTGCTCCAATGCGGGTTGGTGGAATACACATGTAACAGAATTTACGTGACAGTTGACACATGCAGGTTTCCTCACGGATGTTTACCGCCAAGCACGAGATGAATTATAAACACAAATTAAGCACATGAAAATTCAGTGATGCTTGTTCGGGTTTGAACCCACAATCATTGGTTAAGATTCACGCATTCTAACCACTGGGACATCTCGGCTTGAAAGGAGATTGTAAGAGCTTATTTGAATTAACTTAATCGTGATTTGATTTCAATAGAGGTAACCAGACCAAGTCCCACATAAGATTCTAAGATACTTCTTAAAGTCAAGGAATATAAACAAAGTAATCGAACCGCCCTTATCATAAAAATATCCCGTGAGATACAATTTCAAAGCAAATCGAAGTGAACAGTCAACAAGTATAAAGTAACATCTATTCATAATACATATTATAACAAAGGTAATATCTTAAAGTAGATACAAGGGAGACGAGAATGCAATTTTCTCCTTGTGTCAGGTGACAAACTTGTAGAATAATGCATTATTACGTGTTATGTTGAATTATTAACTACCAGTTGGATAGAGTTAACACGCTGCATTCAAATATACCGACTCGACACATTTGTAATGGAACTCTTCTAATATAAGATCTTCTTATTTAAGGATAAAATGATTTTTGCATGAAATACCGGATATAGTGTGAGATATATGCGATAAATATACTTTTCCTGCAAGATTTTTTTCTTTTAATTGCATAGGTAGGAGGATTTGCATATCTTTGGAACTAATGTTATTTCCCTTGTGCCTGTAATTACACTGGCTCACTCACTCTTCAAACTGGAACACAACAATACAAAGTACTGCTGTTTTGCAGTAGAATATCTGGATGAGTGGGTGGTACCTACCCAAACGAGCTTGCACAAAGCTCTACCACCAATTCAATTTTAAAGTTTGTTTTTTATCCACGTTCAAAAGTCACGATAGCAATAATAATTTTAAGCTGAAGGAAGCCAAGCAAAATAAACAAATAAAAATAAATTCGGAAAGTTATACTCATTAAAATATGACCAAAAACATTAAGTCTAGTTGGTAGTTTATAAGGCTGCGAAAACTGTTATCTTAGGCTTAATCCCTGGGTCGGGCCATTAAAAAGTTATCGGGTTTCTGTCAACAAATTTTGTGGAGCATTTGGAAGTTAGAAATGTTTAGATACCGCATTTTGTACAGCTTGTTAAGGTGTTGGTCCTGCATCTGAAGTCTTTCCGGTCGTGTCGGATTTTCCGTCAGTTCGGATAAATTTCGGAAAAGTGAAGCATCTATTTTAAGCACTCACTGCGCAATAGGCTAGTCTCCCTTGAGAGTAACCGCCGTAGCTGAAATCTGCCAAGAGTATACCACAAAGGCGGAGATAACCAATTACTCTCGTCCAATCATTTAGATAGTTTGCTTGTTAGCCTCTCGTTAAATTAAAAGAACAAAGAAATAATGTAGCTATTTTCTATTTAAATAGTTACACATACATAATATATGCATAGCATTCTGTAAATACGTACAGCACTATTAAAATAAATATGTTTAAAAAGGTTTTATATATACTCTCCGAACACACAGCACAGTTTATAGACAGGGGAAATCGCTAACAGAGATCAAATATACAGTTACAATAAACATGCTCAAAGGAATATTTTTAGTTGCGTAAATATGAAACCTAAGAGCTTCCACGGGGAGTGAAATGCGGGGTAACAGTTTGTTTACTAAAGCCGTACTACAACACATAAAGCGCCGCACAAAAGAATATCTTGAATTGAGGTAACGCTACACATACCTGGATCAAGTATTTTCTATCTGTAATTTATTTAACCGACTTCAAAAAAAGGAGGAGGTTATCAATTCGTCTGTATGTTTTTTTTTAAATCACTTTTTGAGAAAGGAATATTATTTTATTGTTATTTGAAAATCTTCTGATAACAATAAATATTTAGTTTAAAAGATTTAATTATGAAAAACAAATAAGAATATTAAGATATAAAAAAGTTTTCATATTTGTTATTGAAAAATTGAAAAGTATTTATGTATATTTATATAAAAAATAGGGCAAAGGTAATCCTATGTTGTATTAAATTATTGGATAAACACGAAACATTTATTTCGGTCTTACATTGAAACTATTACAAAAACACCCTATTTCAGAAAAAAAATTATATAACACAATTCGTTTTCGACAACAATTATGAAATCTAATTTATTAATATGTACTTGCCCTTCGCCGGCTTCGCTAGCATGTTGGATAAAACATTATTACATTATAAAACTCGCTCGCTTCATTAAAACAACTATTTGTACCTCACTCAAACTCAGTAAAAAGTCAGTTTTCACATAAAAGTGCTGTAACTTATGTTAACAGCCAACAGAATGATGTTAAGCGGAAACTTATTTACTAACTAACATAGAGTTCAGAAGCCTAGATGGTCCAGTGGTGAGAACGTTACTTAACTTGCGGGTTCAAACCCAGTTCAGTACAATTTAATCAGGTTCTTTTTTAATTCATCTCGTTATTAGTGGTGAAGGAAAACATCTTAGAATGGAATTCTGCTACAAGTGTATCCAAGCCCATCGGAACAGTGTGGAATAAGCACAGAGCCTTCTGCACAGAAAAGGCTTTAAGCCAGCAGTAAGTACATATTACAACTTTTTTTTAAGTTTTATTTTTATTCCTTAGGAAGCTGGACAAGCATGTGGGCCATCTGATGGTAAGTGGTCACCAACGCCCATAGACAATGGCATTGTAAGAGATGTTAACCATCGATTACATCGCCAATGCGCCACCTACCTTAGGGACTAAGATATTATGTCCCTTGTGCCTGTATTTTCACTGGCTCACTCACCCTTCAAACCGGAACATAACAGTACCAAGTACTGCTGTTTTGCGGTAGAATATCTGATGAGGTGGTGGTACCTATCCAGACCAGCCTGCACAAAGCTATACCACCAAGTAAAAAGTTCAGAAAAGGATATTGAGTACTAACACCTGTCCTCTCCGACGCTGCGAACGAATGCTAGTACATATTATTTATTTAAAGTATTATAATAATTAAAAATATTAATAGTAACATAAATACATACAAGAGTAAAACATAAAGATATATATAGAATTATATATCTGATAATATATACCAATATATGTAACAGTTGTTGCACAATATAAATAAATACGTAATAGCCATAGACTTGCCATGTAAACGACATGTAATTGTAGCCTTACTTTTTTATTCTTACCCACTTATGAAAATGTTAGATTTAATTATAACAAACTAGATTAAGAATTTACTAATACCCTCCCATTCCATAATTCTTATATGTATTTAGTTGTATGATTAACGTGTATTTCTCATAGTAATTGTATTCTTTTTGAGAAATAAATGTAAGACATTTATTTCTCAAAAACCATATAAAAATCATTCAAATCGTGTTTTTTTTTAACCAAAAATATTTGAACGTCGATAGTTCGTGTTATATACTAATTATATCGATATAAGGTAGATAGTAGCGTAGACGCTGTTCGTTTAAACTTGAGCAACATATGTTGTGGAAAGGTTTACCTCAGGAAAACTTTAGTCGTAAACAGAATTTCCAAGAGCTATTGTTACAAAGCACATTCAAGTTTTAACCTACCTGTATTTTGGTTTATTAGATAAATATTAAAAGCATTTAAAACAGTATTTGTTCACAAGGAGGAACTTAGTTAAGTCTGATGAACTCTTATGATAATAATTGTTTCAACTTTGTTTCAAAGGATATTTCTTACCATTAACACTTTCTGGAAAACTGTTTCTGTAGACGTCACAATAATTACTAATCTATTGTCTAGCTAAACTTTTTTTAAGAATAATGACGCACTCATCTAAAACACGAAAAAGAATATGTATATATAACAAACTGTAAATTAAATTTAAAATATAAATTGACCTTTCATCGCCATCGACCTTTTATTCCAATATCGTACTCGTATACTTTATTTGTCTTAGTAAATATATACTCAGTATATAATATTAAGAACAACGCTCTAAACGCGTCGATAAGGTTGAGCTCATGCCTTTGAAATGGCATATTCGTAAATACCTTTCTTATTTATTTATATATTCTTTATTGCACATAATTTACTAATACATAAAATCATAAGTAGTAACTACATATAGCATGCAAAGCGGGCCTTATCATTTACAGTGATCTTTCTTAGTACACCTCACGGAAGGTGTCGGCCTTTCAAGTTTCTGTCGTATATTTTAACCTGTCCATTGATAGTCAGGCATGCTGGACATTGCCTTGTATGTTTATATTGATGACAATTCCTTAAAAAAAATAAAAATATTTACCAATGTTATTGTTAAGAGCTTTTGTGACCAAAACCACTACGTCTGTTTCAAAAAAAAATTGCGGTCTCCTCATTATTCCACGAAAAACCAATTGTAAATTTATCTCGTCGCTAACTGATACTTTTATTCGGGTCAGTAATTAAAGAAGCCGAAAAAAGGACGAAATAATTAAAACATGATTCAGATATTTATAACAAATGAATAGCTATTCATTTTAATTATTTACATCTATTTTTGTTTCGATGAACGTTTCGCCGTGAAAGATTACGTTGAGCGTAATCCGACGCGACGCACAATTCGATTAACATTTACGTCACGCGGGTTTATTTAACATTTTTCTTTATCTTACACACAAATAAATATATTTATATTTATTTATAATAGCGTTTATTCAGACTGGCTCCACGACATTGATAACGATCACTTAATCCTTACAAATAAACACTTCGTACTAAATACAATTTCATACTATGTATACATATTTATCTGTTCAAGATGGCTAATGTCTCATGCAACACAAAGTTAGCAGATAGTGTTAAAACTTTATTCGCTTAGGGAACGCAGACGGGCAAGAGTGGGACAAGTATTTATGTCGTCGACCACAGGTCGCATAATTTTCACATCTTAGACTCCCGCAAGCAGTAGGCTCGCCGCACTAAGCCGTCACTAAATTAGACAACAAGAAAATATTTGAAGCAACCCTAGCTTTAGTGTGCCTTCATTCATGATTACTTATATAAACATCAACTTAAATGTTGTCCTCCTTTAGAAGCAAGAAATATATCGCGGCTTATTTTCCCGAACAATGTTATACATTACCAAAGTTCGTGTAATAGGTATATAAATTTTAGTTTGAGAACTTTGATCAAAGTTTATACCTAAAGTTTAACTTCGCTGAAAATATGTGCAAGTTGATAAGTTAAGTGTTATATTACAAAACATTATTTATTATTTAAGCGAATGCATGCTTAGGACGCAATTAAAAAAGACTCACTATCACGATTTAACACTCACTGTTTCGAAGCATTGGGTCTATTTTTAATACGTTACAAACAATTTTATTAATTGATTCGCAATTCAGATTAGACATTCTGAAAGTTGAAATAAAGGAATTAATGACAAAAGTTTATTAATGTTTCGTTAAAATAATTCATCACGATTTAACGATCTTTAAAAGCGATAGTAATTTGGAAATATTTATTTATTTATTTATTTATTTATTTAAAAGACACACCATCGGCATACACACAATAAAATAGTAGTTAATAAAAGAACATCAGACTTATTCTGTGTGGTACACCATTACAGGCGTGTACGACACTTGCTACAATAAGAATATCAAATTAAAAAAAAATATATATGTGAGACAATATTTTGACAAAAATGAAAACAAACATAAATTAAACACAAATTCTAACGAAAACTACAGCTAACTAATCACACTGAAACTTATTTATTATAATTATTGCGTATTTTTGCGCGTTATTTTTGCGTAGTAATATTTATACCGCTGTAGGGTATAACACAAAACCACTGTAAGATGCTCCGACAAGAGTCACAGGTCGCCAAGAGGTCTCATTATGTACTAGAGACAATAAGCCTGCGGGCGTCGCTCGACTTTTGAGCCCTGACCCCTTGTTATGTTTGCGTAGCTGTCACTAAATGGACTCAAGAGATTTTACGACAAATAAAAAAGTTAATTCAGAATTTTATTTACTCTACAAACATTCTAAGTACGTTAGCACGATAATGGCTAAACATTATAATTGAAATATATTGTATATGTATTTTAGCTATTAAATTATATATATATATATATATATATATGGTGTTACGACATCTTATATTATTAAATGAGCGAAATGTACTTAAAAAAATATTACCTTGGAAACTTATTTTGTATTCAGATAATGTTTGACTTTTTAAGTTTGTCTATGTAAGTGTCTAATCATTAACATAATAATAATGAAAAAAAAAATATTAATAATAATTTATTTGTTAGATATCGATTGAAAAAACATGAAGGTTCTTTATAATATTTATATTTAGACGCAAATGTATTACAATTATAAATTTAAACAAAAAAACACGTTTTATCGAAAGCGCGTATCTCCGACTTAATTTATATATTTGTATCAAAGTTAAATCATCATATGTATGTATGTATATGTTTTTTTTTTATTATGTTATCTCGTAAACTCCACATGCGTGTTGCCCGTGTCTTTGTTGTACATTCCTATGTTCGGTAGTTTTATGTGACTGCATATTTCTTTTCCCAGACAATCAAAATTTTTCGATTGCAGTTTTGTTTTTTTTTATTTCAGTGGGATTTTGAATTCATAGACTGGTCTGGACAGTGTTCGGACAGCCTGTCCATAATGGGATCGTCTTTATTCTTAGTGTGAAGTATGATTCTTTTTGTGAAGAGTAGCTACTGCAATTCTTTCTGGTTCTTACACTACGAACACTGGACTTACAATTCGAACTTAACTTTATTTAATTTATTAAAATGACATTTCAACAGAGTATATAAGAGCTTACTTGACTAAGTTATATTTGTATTTTAATTTAAAAATTTACAACACATTGATACCATAGTTAAACCTAGGCGAAAAGTGTTGGCCTTTTTAAAATTTAAAGTAAGCTTAAAGTTATGTGGCTGAAGCTAATTCAGGTCTGGAGATTTTTTTATTTAATTTTCGGGAAAGAAACAGTTCAGCTATACATGTATAATGAAATAAAACAAAAACCAATCAAGTTTCCAGCAATAAATAATACAAATAAGAAGCTGAGAGAAAATTATTACAACAAAAAAAAAGAGAGATAAAAAGTAGCGTGTTAAAAACTATCAGTATTATTAATGAGGATAAAAAATAATAATAAATGCATGTTCAATGTTAGCGGACTAATTAGTAATAAATCGAATGAGATATTAGCAGCCGATCGGGATGGATGCGAAAGCTTAGTCACGCAGTTGTGGTCGCCAGTCGCGCTTGACAGGGAGACTATTGACGAGCGGCTGAAATTTAACGATGCCTTTCGATGTATGTTTACAATTTTAGAACAAATCTCATTAAATCTAATCGATGATACAAAAGCTCTATTGATGTTTACACATCAAGATAATATTGATTTAAATTATTTTAGGAAAAGTACATAACTTATAAAATTACCTTTAGTAAAATATTACGTATAACTCATAACAAAAATACGCTGGTTTCAGATTTAAAAAAAAATGTTCTTATAATAGATTAATATATATGTATACAATTCTTTCGTATACTCAATTTTCGTTTCGTTTTTACCTTATTATTCTGGCAACTTTGCTAAGTAAATAAAAAAGTTCCGAGTAAGCAGGGAGCAACCCCAGCTTATCATCGTAAGTAAATTAAAGTGAATGCGGCACATACGTCACAATTGTCACACGCCCCTTCGCTGTGGCGCCTCACGTCTTCCCCTGGTGGCGTCTCGAATCTACCCTCCCTACATCATTTTGGTATCTACAGTTCATTGTGTATTAATGTCACAGTTTTAAAATACCAATTATATTATATACTTTTCAGCTACGATACCAAATTTGCAATTGAACACAAGACTGAAAAATAAAAATTCATTTTTTTTTCAAACCAAATCTACGAAGACATTCTGTTTAGGTATATATACATATATTTGTTTTAACTGCGTATTGATGATCATATATAAGATCGTTAAAATCTTAACTGATTGTGATAAATGGCAGCAAGAAGTGGGTGTCATTTATATATTCTGATATTATGACCAAAGATTATGGTACGTTGAAGTAACGACAAACGAATTATACTTAATCGACTCTTAGGCCCTTATTTTCTATATAAATTCCAAGAAGAAATAAAATGTCTGGGGTTCTGTACTTATATTCTCAATATTAATTTATTATGACAACGTTAAAAAGTTCTTATTAATTATTAAAAACAATTTTGAAGTAAGAACTATTTATTTAAAACTCTGTCAGTTTCTTGTTTACTGACTTTTCGAAGTACGTCGTACTGATTGTTATCTTTCAAGACTATTTATATTATTTGGAAATTTAGTTTAATTTGATAATCAGAGTGTACTCTTTTATTAATAAATGTGATATTTTTATATTCAGTTGAAAAAAGGAATGGCGTTAGTTCGTGTCCTACAAGTACTTAAGCGTCCAGAGCACGTTAGCAAGCGCGGAGTAAGTTTCCAGCTATAAATATACGCTAGGTTATAATTTACGAGTAATTTATCAGTCAGCTTATTACTAAAATCAGATATGACAAGCGACTAATGTTTTTACACGGAACGATTACTGAGGACTGACCTTAACAACCCTTTAAGGCGAACAAGTAATAAGTTGGGTTCGATTAATCTTTCCGCACAGGGTTAACGATTACTGTCAGATGTCTGTGATGTCTGTTAATGACAATGACGTCACTAGACACGTTGTAATTGATATTTGTTAATAAAACTCTAACAGATCTATACTATAATATTAAAAATGTAAATGTAACTGTCTTCCTGTTCGCTCTCACCGGCTTAACAGATTTGATGAAATTTGGTATAATGTAAGCTTGAGTCCTAAGGAAGACATAGGCTTTTTTATAATAACTTTGGTCCACAATAATATCCCCCCTCCTCCACCCCCACCCAACACTCGGCTCGGGTGTACACTGGTAAATAATATGTTAAAAGCATGTAAAGGACACCTTATCGCTTTCAGTCGGGCAAGAACCTAAACTATTATCCTAACTTCTATCCTTACGTCAAACATACTACATAGGATTAATCAATATAAGATTATCTTTAAAATCTATATTATAATATCTACAGGAGTATTATACAAATAAAACCACATAAATTGTCGATTCAAAAGTACTTTCTGTTACAGTTTCTATCAAATTTTTTATGGAAATACAAATCGAGTAAAGCAGAAACGTTTCTGAGCGGAACTAACGCGAATTTTTTGGAAGCTCAATACTTGGACTGGGCGAAGTCGAAAGGATCCATAGATTCCGTAAATATAGAAACTCGTATTTTAACTAAGAGAAAGAGTCACGATACATGCAGTTCTGAATCCTATATACCTGATACCTGAATCTTAACTGAAGATTGCGGTAAACAACTTGGGCAACCAAACCACCTCTGAATTTTCATGTGCTTAAGTTGTATTCATAATTAATTAATCTCGCGCTCGGCGGTGAAGGAAACTTTACGAGTGGAGTACATGGAGGTACCATGTATCAGCTCATTACTTTTAAATATTTCAAACAGACAAGCATGTTATAATCTAGAATGAGTAATGCTTGTAACTTAAAATAGTCTGTCCCGGAAACGACTCCCAACATTTTGGGACAAATTTTGTATCAAGATAAAGTTTTACTTTTAAAACATACCTAAGCATGTGTTTTTCCTGGAATAAGGTATCTTTTTCAAGGAAAGCTGAGCGATACTAGTTCTACTATAATGTGGTACTATATCATACACATAATACTTTGCTATATTAAAGTTTTACATAATGGTATACAGATATTATAATGTTGAGGATCACAAATATATTTTATAAGTTCTCTTTTAACAGACATGGGATGGTTTCTACGAAAGCGTAAGTGGTCCGACACTGAAAATCGAAGAATTCGAGGATGAATTTAGTCCGAAAACAGTCAGTAAGTTTAAGAAACTATAAATTGAATTTATATAAAAAGTTTAATAAATGCACGGTTTCACTTCAATATAATTTTAAAAATCATTTTGCTTAATGCAAATTTAAGTAATTACTTTAGTAAATTAGAGAAGAAAGGCTCTAATGCCTTCGTACCCTTCAATATTCCATAAATAAATAAATCACATAAAATTTTAGATCTAAAATCAAAACAAAAGGACGATAAGGAAGTTAAAGAACGTATAAAATTACATCTTGCTGTGCAAAATCTGATCAGAAGTTATCAGGTAAGGAAAAGACCACAGATTATTAATTTTAAAAGGAACAATCAATTTAATACTCGTTCTGAACAACGTTATGACTATTCATTGTCGTCAATAAAAGTATTCTTTTTTTTTAATTTAAAAACGTCGGTTTCGAATAACTTCGCTATTGGAAACCTACTTTTTGCATGTACAATTTGCCTACCATTAGCATGTTGTACATTTTAAACTTCGTTCATGTCATCGTAGTACCGTATATTTATATATTTTTATCGTGGCCATCGTCTTTTTATAATTTAAAGTCCACTGTACAATTTTTCTTTATCGACGTCCAATATAATATTATTTTCTTTATTTATTTATAATTTATTGTAAACTAGAAAATAGTAAAGATAATGCTTAGACTAATTAATGTAGTACAATGGATGCTGTTATGGATAATTAGCCATTTCTTCTAGACAGCCTAGTCTATAAAAAGACTTTAAAACAGACAACGGATAAATGTTGCAGTAATAGACTTACATATAAATATATACAAACTCTTATATATACTTCAAAATTAAAACGATTTAATAACATTTTTTTATTAGTAATACATATCCTCATACTTGGTGGTAGGGCTTTGTGCGAGCTCGTCTGGGTAGGTACCACCCACTGATCATATATTCTACCGCAAAACAGCAGTACTTGCTATTGTTGTGTTCCAGTATGAAGGGTGAGTGAGCCAGTGTAATTACAGGCACAAGGGACATAACATCTTAGTTCCCAAGGTTGGTGGCGCATTGGCGATGTAAGCGATGGTAACATCTCTTACAACGCCAATGTCTATGGGCGTTGGTGACCACTTACCATCAGGTGGCCCACGTGCTCGTCCGTCTTCCAATGCAATAAAAAAAAAATAAAAAAAATATCCCAAAAGCATAAAATGTCATTTATCTATACTAATATATAAAGCTGAAGAGTTTGTTTCTTTGATCCAGCTAATCTCAGGAACTACTGGCTCGAATTTAAAAATTATTTTGGTGTTGTATAGTCCTTTTATCGATGAAGGTTCTAGGCTGATTTTTTATTCATTATATTTTTATTAATTATACGCGGGTGAAACCGCGGGGCACAGCTTCTACTAAATAAACACATTTCTAGTTATTTAGAATATAAATAAATATTACTTATTTTAAAAGAACATTCGTATAGTTTATTTTACTTTAAATGTTTTATTACAACATTAGCACATTTCAAGGGTAAACACAATATTTATACTTGGTGGCAGGGCTTTGTGCAAACTCGTCTGGGTGGGTACCACCCACTCATCATATATTCTACCGCAAAACAGCAGTACTTGGTATTGTTGTGTTCTGGTTTGAAGGGTACACTGGCTCATGTTACAACAGGTAGAAGAGACATAACATCTTAGTTCCAAAGGTTGGCAGTGTATTGGAGATGTAATCGATGATTAACATCTCTTACAATGCCAATGTGCGATGGTGACCACTTACCATCAGGTGGCCCATATGCTCGTCCGCCTACCTATGCTAATGAGTGGGTGGTACGTAGTACCTACCCAGCTGAGCTTGCACAAAGCTCTACCACCGAGTGTACACACTATAGTTGTATTGTTCAAAGATTCCCACTATAGATGCTGCAAAATAATTATTTTCTAAATCTATAGACTCGTGGCCATCTACTCGCCAAGACGGATCCCCTTATGCTGACGTTTGGCGCCCGATGGATTCTTAAATCACAAAATGCTCCTCTAGACATGAAAGGAGTTAATTGTCGCGTGGTTTCAAGGGAACTTGGATCAATTTTGTGTATGAGTCATGTGACTGTTATTTACTTATTTCATTCTCATCCAATCACACTTTCCTAATATTGAAATAATTTGAGCTATGACAAAATCAATAATCATTTTATATTGTATATATAGTCAAATTAGACTATATTTAAATTTTTAATCTATACTCGTTTTTTTTATATATTAAATTTAATAAGACAACTATTGCAACGATTTGCTCATCGCAAATAACGGTATATTATTTTGAGGAGTTATAAATTGTTATAATACCTTAACTTAATAAAAGCCTTAGTAACAGCCTATGAATGTCCCACTGCTGGGCTAAGGCCCCTTCGCCTCTTTTTGAGGAGAAGGTTGGGAGCTTATTCCACGACGCTGCTCCAATGCAGGTTGATGGAATACACATGTGACAGAACTTCAGCGAAATTTGAAACATACAGCTTTCCTCACGATGTTTTCCTTCACCGTTAAGCACGAGATGAATTATAATCACAAGAGCACTAACACCAACTCAAAATAGTGAACTGGCACGATTTCGATTTATATCGTTTGGACTGTACTACGTCAAAAGCTGTTATTCCTGAAACGAAGGTTGTGATGCTGCCCGGTAATAAACATGCAGGCATATTAAAATAACATTTAATATTAATTAAAGATATGATACACCAAAAGCACCTACAACCCATCTGTTGAGATACAAAGGAAAAATATATAATTACCCAGAACCAGCACTGTTTTATTTATATTTTAATTGGTAGCACTCTTAATTGTGAACCAAATAAAATTAATAGCTTTGTTTTTAATGGTGTATGCCGGGGGCGATTAAGCAATTTTTAAATTAAAATCTCCACTAAAACTTAAAGTATTGTACTTAAAATGAATCGTCACTCATATTTATCTATTTACAGATAATCATTTCAAATATAATAAATATATATAAGCGTTTAAATAATTTAGCAAACTTCATATTTAATAGAGTCAAATTTATATTTAAAATAATGGTTATGATTTTTTTTATGATAGTGGAAGAACATATGGATACAGTTTTTGAGTTACCCCTTAGAACCTGCATTGGTGGCAAAGATATGGCGCTGACTTTGAGGTATGATTTGAGATATGTACATGTTTTTATGACGACTGTGATTTTCTTAATTAAAAAAAAAAGTTATCCTGTTATCCAAATTGCCTATGGCTATAACCACATACGTGTTATATGCTTTATATATGTATGTGGTATAGCTTTGTGCAGGCTCGTCTGAGTAGGTACCACCCACTCATCAGATATTCTACCGCAAAACAGCAGTACTTGGTACTGTTGTGTTCCGGTTTGAAGGGTGAGTGAGCCAGTGTAATTACAGGCACAAGGGACATAACATCTTAGTTCCCAAGGTTGGTGGCGCATTGGCGATGTAAGCGATGGTTAACATCTCTTTTACAATGCCATTGTCTATGGGCGTTGGTGACCACTTACTATCAGATGGCCCATATGCTCGTCTGCCTTCCTATGAAATAAAAATAAATATATATAAAGCACAAATCTTCTTCAATGTGTATGTTGAAATATTTTATTAGTTGATCACGAAAATATAATAATAATAAGCTATGTAATTTGTTGGATGACAAGGTACTACCTACCAAATCATTAAAAAAACATAGTATACGGGGTAGGTGGCAGTGCTCTATAGTTCGACAAATTTGACATATATTTATTTATTTATATATGTATGTATGTATGTATGTATGTATCTATGATGTATGTATGTATGTATACATCAGATATTTTTATTGATAAACTTATTTGATTAATTGTAGGGAGATAATAAGTCGGTTGGAGAGAGTATATTGCGGTCCCATAGGTGTGGAATATATGCACTTGTACAACTTGGATTGCATTCAATTTATACGAGAGAGGATGGAGACTCCTGGATCGTTCGATAAGACGATTGAAGAAAAGAGGGACATTATGCGACGTCTTACTAAAGCTGTATTGTTAGTTATCAGAAAAAATTAAACAATTTAAAATTGGAACAATTTAATAATGCACTCATAATTTGATGGCATATTTAAGTTTGTATTTCTTTATATCGATTTTTGCCATCTTGTGAAACATGATGACAAGTACAAACATTTCAAAATTTCTTACAATCATATACGTTTGGTATTATATACGTAGTGAAGCTACTTATGTGGTTTAACACGTTCTGTAGATAAAGTTAAATAATTTAACAGTTTAGAAAAGTACTTCGCAACGAAATGGCCAGCAGAAAAGCGTTTCGGATTGGAAGGAGGCGAGAGCATGATCGCGATGCTCGAGGAGATTGTTGATTGCAGCACAAAACTTGGTGTGGAATCCATTGTGATGGCAATGCAACATCGAGGTGGAGTTATTTTGTTAACTACTTTTTGTTTATTTCTAAACTAAGTTTCTTTAAAACTTCTATACTTTAACAATTCGAACCGTAGATGAAGCTGTACACCAACTTTACGGTTTTGGCAAATAAAAATGTTTTTAATATTGTAATTCACCTTTGAAACTACCTTTGAAATCTCGATAACGATTTTAGTGATATAGTATTAATGTAAAAAAAAATCTTCAGAATATAAATAAATAGAAATTTATTCGACAGAACTTATAGGAACTTTCTTCAAATAAGATAAAAAAAGATTTTTTCAGTAAGTTTCATTATTGTGTACGACAGTGATAGCAATATATCTTTATTTCAGGGCGTCTTAATATGTTGGTGAATGTATGTCGTAAACAATTGACGGACATATTTGCTCAATTTAAACCAATGGAACCAAAGGAGCCGGTACTACTATTTATGTTAAAAAATATGCCAATTAAAACAACAAAAATGAACGAATTTCATCCACTCGCTACTATTGTTTTTATGAACAGGGTTCAGGCGATATCAAGTACCATCTCGGCACATTTATCCATCGGTTCATTCGCAGAACCAATAAGTACATTAAAGTGTCCATGAGCTGCAACCCTTCGCACTTGGAGGTGGTGTCACCTGTAGTCATTGGTAAGGCTCGGGCGGAACAACATTGGAGAGGAGATAATAATGGAGATAAGGTAATTGACCTTCCAGCTAAAGAGTGATTAAAATAAATTCTATTCGACACCTTCAGTATAGTAAGACATTTAACTGACGCTGTTATTATTTAGCTACGTGGGATGATTTTAGGGTTCCGTACCTCATAAGGAAAAAAACGAACCCATTATAGAATCACTGTGTTGTCCGTCCGTTCGTCAATCCGTCGTGTCTGTCTGTCTGTCTCTCTGTCTGTCTGTCAAGGCCCTTTATCTCGGTAGCGCGTCGAGGTATCGAGTTGAAATTAAAACGATATACTCAAGTCTACGGTCTCTTGAAGCTGTGAATAAATCAAACTTCTAAGTTAACGTAAAATAAAAGCTACGGCCATTTATGCCTCAAAAAACGTATTGAAATATACGAACTCTAGGAAATCAAAATTCAAAGGGTATTTCCCGTTGACCTAGAACTATGCAATTCGGCAAGTAATACCGTCGTATACTACAAGTATAGGGAAAAATCTGAAAACTATACATTTGTAATTAAATTATAAAAAACAGGGTCTTTATACCAAATTTTGAATTGAGTTATCCGTGTCATGGGGGTTATCGTATGAAAGGGCTTCATTGGCACAAGCTTAAACAGATTGTTAATTATTTTTATGATGTAAAGTTTTCGATTTATGACGAAGATTGAAAAAAAACCTTTTTCCCCTTTTTATAAGTATAGGTACCTAATAATTTTGGTGTATGTACTTAACAAAACTAACAGTTTGCACTGTTATGTATACCTGCTTATTTAATTTAAAATTTTGAAAATTAACACAACCCTAAACGTGTACGGAACCCACGGTGGGCGAGTCCGACTCGCACTTGTTCGTTTTCTTTATTTTAATTTCATATAAATATAAAATAACTGAAAACAAAACAATGACCTATACTCGTATGTCTCTAGGTAATGGCAATAATTATGCACGGGGACGCAGCGTTTTCAGGCCAGGGCGTCGTGTATGAGACAATGCATTTAGGGAATTTGCCTAACTTTACTACTCATGGCTCTATACACATCGTGTGCAACAACCAAATCGGGTACACCACTGATCCAAGATTCGCAAGAAGCTCTCCTTACTGTTCAGGTCAGCTTATCTGTTTAACGTCATAATATATTTGTTATTGTTGTATCATTTTACTCTTTTCTGACTGCCTCGTTGGTCTAGTGGCTTGATATAAGGCCGCAGACTCGGTGGTCCTGGGTTCAATTCCCAGGTCGGGCCAATAAATAGTTATTGGGGTTTTCTGTTAGAAAATTCTCAGTAGCAGCTCGGAGTCTGGAAGTTGGAAGTGTGTACACTCCCGTGCCTCGGAAAGCACGTTAAGCCGTTGGTCCTGCGCCTGAATTCTTTCCGGTCGTGTCTGATTGCCGTCCCATCGGATTATGAGAGCTAAGGAAAAGAGAGTGCACCTGTGTTTGCGCACACACTTGTGCACTATAATATCTCCTGCGCAGTAGGCTAATCTTTCTTGAGATTGGCCGCCGTGGCCGAAATCGGTCTCGAGGACCTTACTTATCATTTTATACTATTGAATATAATTCTTGTTCACATTTGACTAAAATATGTCTAATTACCAAATTTTTTCACACATAAAATTTGATATTTGAAAAATGATAAGTCAAAGCAATTAAGTAAAAGTAAAAAAGAATTAAGTAAATAAAATGACTATAATATGTAATGTTTGTTCAGATGTAGCGAAATGCGTAGATGCACCGGTGTTGCACGTGAATAGCGATGACGCGGAAGCGGTAGCACACGTCGGACGGGTAGCGATAGAGTTTCGTTGCAAATTCAAGAAGGATGTTGTAATTGATTTAGTGTGCTATCGTCGTTTTGGTCACAGCGAAGAGGATGAACCTATGTTTACTCAGCCTATTATGTATAAGAAGATAAAAAATATGCAAACTGGTAATAAGTTGTTTTTTTTTGTGTGTGTTTCATTATTACGTAAGCTGACGTAGGAGGAAGTGAGGTGGTCATATTTTTCTTACTTTGAATGTTGCTGTGAAAGTTAGCGGTGTGGATTAATTAAAAAACCAACAAAAGTAATATATATGTATAATAATAGTATATTAATAATAACAGCCTGTGAATGTCCCACTGCTGGGCTAAGGCCTCTTCTCCTCTTTTTGATGAGAAGGTTTGGAGCTTATTCCACCACGCTGCTCCAGTGCGGGATGGTGGAATACACATGTGACAGAATTTCAGTGAAATTTGACACATGCAGGTTTCCTCACGATGTTTTCCTTCACCGTTAAGCACGAGATGAATTATAATCACAAATTAAGCACATGAAATTCAGCGGTGCTCGCCCGGGTTTGAACCCACAATCATCGGTTTAGATTCACGCGGTCTTACCACTGGGCCATCTCGGCTTTTTTATAGTATATTAGGAACATTAAATTTCATTGTCATGATATACGTTTATAGGAGTTTTTTTTTACATAATTTACTTGGTGGTAGAACTTTGTGCAAGCTCGTCTGGGCAGGTACTACTCATCAGATATTCTGCCGCAAAACAGCAGTACTTTGTATTGTTGTGTTCCGGTTTGAAGGGTGAGTGAGACAGTTTGTACAGGCACAAGGGACATAACATCTTAGTTCCTAAGGTTGGTGTCGCATTGGCGATGTAAGCGAGGGAAACATTTCTTACAATGCCATTGTCTATGGGCGTTGGTGACCAGTGACCACTTACCATCAGGCCCATACGCTCGTCCACCTTCTTATGCAATAAAAAAGAATTGTACCTAATATAGAATAATAATGAAAATTTTATATCAGTGGATCGAATATACGGCGAAAAACTGAAAGCAGAAGGCGTTATAACGGACGCAGATATTAAGGGTTGGGAAAAGGAGTATATGGATACTTTGAATAAACACTTTGAGCTAGCGAAGAAGATCACAAAATTGAGCATTATGGATTGGGTCGATACACCTTGGACTGGTTTCTTCGAAGCAAGTGATCCTAAAAAGGTGCATTGTAGTTCAATAATACAGGATTTTTACGAGAAATGTATATTTTATATCAATTCATATCTTCCCTCAGATAAGCGAAACCGGCATCTCTGAAGCGACAATAGCAACTATATCTCAACACTTCTGCAGACCGCCCGAACCCTGGGCCTTTGAAATACATAAAGGCATCCATAGGATGTTAGAAAAACGTGAAAAAATGGTTTCTATTTGAGATATATTTTCATGGACAACTTTGAGATATATATTCATTAAGTACTCTTTTGCATTCCTGAACTAAATTAAAAAATATATACATACAATTTTACTCGATATACTTCACAATAAACAGACTGCATTATTTATTTATTTGTACTTATTCCTCTTTTATTATGTAATAGTTTTACAGTTCAGATGTTACTTAATACTTGTGTATTTTCATTCCTTATTATAAGGTGAAGTCTGGTATTGCGGACTGGGCGATGGGAGAGGCGCTAGCATACGGCTCCCTATTACGGGACAAGATTCATATAAGACTCACTGGTGAAGATGTTGAAAGAGGCACTATGGCACATAGGTGATATAATAAACGTTTCACCGCAATTAGATTTCATTATATTTTTTTATTTATTGCTAACAAACGTTTTAATTGTATTTAGAACTTGACTTTAAATATATTCAAAATTCATTTATTTATGATGATCAATTTGACGAAATTATAGAAAACTAATTTGTAGAAACTCAAAAGATTATTAAGTTAATCTGTTCTAAAATATGTTATAAGTATGTATGGTCATTCGGAGATTACTCGGAGATTGTTATCTCTGAACCGTATTTGAAGTCATAAGCGATTACGTAGTCTTTCATCTCTTTGTTAACTTCCAAAGGTCTGCAACAAAGTACTCGTAGTGTACTTTTTTTCTTTCGGTAAATTTATCATTTCGCCGCAGTTCGAACTAATCGACTGGGGACCGACGACGTCCCGTATATCGGACGACTAACCCTGATTCATGATTTTAAGCCACAATAGACTAACTGTTCGAAATTTTACCGAAAACGCTTCAATTTCCGTCGCTGGACAATAGTTCCGTTTTTCTTTTCGAAATTCGTTTAAGCTTTAATTGACTACAAAATAATATTGTATATTTTCTTGTTTATATTATAGATTCTATATATATATATATTTTTTTTTTCATTCAAATTAAATATTTATGTTAATATTTTGCACAGTTATTTTTAAACATTTTATTTGTAGTTTGAAGTCATGTTAATGATATTATTCTATACTGATAACGCAGGCATCACGTATATCACCATCAAGGCGTTGACGGCGCGACATACAGAGTACTAGACACCTTATATCCAGATCAGTCTTTGTACAGTTTGCATAATAGCTCTTTAAGTGAATTCGGTTAGTTGAACGATATATTAATGAGTATATATTATATATAACCTTTTTTTCATTGGACCTTTGAGCAGAAAAAGGTAATGTTCATGTCATGTATTTTTTTTTTTTTTTTATTTAATATCGAATTTCTATTTCAAATATAACCAAAGATGTATGTTAACGTGTTTAAGTATATGTAGAACATCTTATATTGCTTGTTACGCTTGTCAACTCTATTAATTCATCAAGATAGAAGCGTTCGCCTCCTACTCTTGTTAGGCGGACGTTATGTACAAGCTGCCAAGTTATGTAGGGCCTGTTACCAAAGTAATTATCGAGGGAACGACTGTCAATTACGAGCTCTTAGAGATTGCATCCCTTCTTGCATAACATGATACGTTTAACAACTTCAGATACTCTACATACATACATACATACATCTTCTTGAGATAAAATTTTGATACATACATACATACATACATCTTCTTGAGATAAAATTTTGATACATACATTTTCATACATACATCTTCTCGAGATAAAATTTTGCTAACATATCAATGAGACTCATATAAACATTTTGTTCAAGTTATATGAGATCAGGTATTTGATTTAAAGAAATTTATTATAAAAAAAAAATATATCTCTAAATATAACTGGAAAAATTACTTATTTAGGTATTTTGGGCTTCGAAGTCGGCTATTCTTATTCGAGCCCTTTCCTCCTTACGATATGGGAGGCGCAGTACGGCGACTTCGCTGATACAGCACAGCCTGTGTTCGATACATTCATAGCTAATGGAGAGAGCAAATGGGTGTGCCAGACGGGGGTCGTGGTACAACTACCACATGGAATTGACGGGGCTGTAAGTTGACGAGACAAATTCAAAATTTTTTTTTTGTTTTTTTTTTTTTGTCACTCTTGATAATATAGTTATAATATTTTGTAGGGTCCCGAGCATTCATCAGCACGTGTGGAACGTTACCTTCAGCAGGCTGATGATGATGAGGATAATATTCCTGATCTTGATGACAAAGATATGCCATGTGAGTTTGTAGAAAGAGCATCAGTATTTTTTACTTTTTCTATAAATTGTAATCTATAAAAATTACCTACAGTTATGGTTCACAAAACAGATACTGAAAACAAATAATTAAACAATACAATTTGACTAAGTTAAAATCAATAAATTTTCCTCCTGGGTTAAAGTTATCAAAAAATATAATTAATGATGATATTAATCGATGGTACAAGTTAATAACTCAAAAGAGGAGAAGAGGCTTTAGCCCAACAGTGGGACATTCACAGGCTGTTACTGTGCAACTGTAACTATGTACTGTGTGAAAGTTAAAAGTAATTCATAGTGGTATGAATTATTTTATGTAAATATGTCTGGTCAATATACTCTCGATGACATTTTAGTATTTGAATTTGAAAGTAATTAAGCTTATCGTAGTATAATTACAATTTTGATACTGTCTTATTTTACTGATTTCAAGTGAAACAATTACGAGCTGCAAACTGGATCGTGTGTAACGTAACGACTCCGGCGAACTATTTCCATTTGATACGGCGACAAATAGCTCTGCCTTTCCGCAAACCGCTCATTCTGATGACGCCGAAAGTTGGCCTTAAGCACCCATATTACTCATCACCATTTAAGGATTTTTTACATGGAACTTCTTTTCAAAGGTATAATAAATTCTATATATTATATTATTGGACACGATGCTATCGTTCTTAATGAGATGGATAAATGTAAAAAGAAGGGTAAAATTTCCAAAAGTCAAAATTATAGGTATATATGTATATTTAATCAATATCATAGAAAAAAATTGAAAAATTACCTACGAAAACATAAAATAACTTGCTGGAGTTTATAGTATTTGTTTAATTTATTTTTGCTATTTGTTTAGAATGATACCGGAAACCGGACCAGCGAGCCAGAAGCCAAAGGAAGTAAAGAAAATTATTTTCTGTTCTGGTAAAGTAGCGATTACAATCGACGAACTTCGGAAAGAGAAGAAATTAGAAGATAAGATCGCTTTGTGTCGTATCGAGCAAATATATCCATTTCCTTACGACCTGGTGCTCAAAGAGTTTTGCAAATACGACAAGGCTAAAGCTGTGTTCTGTCAAGAGGAGCACAAGAACCAGGGACCTTGGTGCTTCGTCAGACCCAGGCTTGAAAATCTGTTTGGAAAGAAAATCGAGTAAGAATCTTACTACCACAAATCCACTAACCTATTCTTATTAGCTATTAACCACATACTTTTTATACGGTTAATATTGTTCTTGAAATATATAAAACTCCCAATAAATAATAGGTAGCCGTGTTAAAATTATAAAATTATAGCTGGCTACAAACTAAATTGCTCTAAAATCGATTCAATGGTTAAGCTATGAATACGTCACAGGCAGACAGCTTCGCAATTATATTATATAGAATAGATAAGTTTTGTATAAAATAGTTAAAAAATCCTCTTATATCGTTGTTTAGGTGTATATCAAGACCACCCAGCGCAGCTTCTGCCACGGGAATCAAATGGATACATGCAAAAGAACTTAAGGAATTGAGAGAAAATATAGTTGATTTATAATTTATCATTTTTTATCAAATAAACTTTTTAAAAAAATAAACTAAAAAAAAATTCAGTGCCCACTTTGGTACCATAATATCAACGTAATATTTACATAAAAACATCCAGTTGCCGTCCAATATTGATTTCATTATTTTGATACTGATAATGTTGATGACGACCACGACCACTCTGCCAAGAGTGTGACGACAGAGAAGAAGAAGAATGATGATGACCTTCTAACGATTTCGGTCACAACGGTTATTCTAAAGAAAGACTAAAAAACTGACTTTTTGTAGCGCTAATTTGGGGGTAAACTGCACGCTATAAATCCTCACTCTTATAATCCGATGGGATTGCAAATCCGACACGACCGGAACGAGTTCGGACGCGGACCAACAGCTTTATGTAGTTTCGAGGCACGGGATTAAACACTTTCAATTTTCAGACTCTGGTCTACTAGTGATGATTTTTTTTTATTTCTTTCTGAAACACCCAATTAGTCCGACCCGGGATTTGAATACGGTACCTCCGTATTTGATGAAAAGATCAGAGGTAATATATCGGACATGAATATTATTTACGATTGAAAACGTTCAATTTCAAACAAACGTGGATAGATAGATGTAACAGTTCAGTAACAAGTTGCTAACAATTGTAAACTATATATGGAATCAGATCATTATGTAGGACACGCGATTACAGCTACGGAGACACGTTCAAGTTTGAGAGTTACTAATGAAGAGAAATTCAAGGTATTGCCTACTTTACAAGTTTTAGTGAGACCTTCAAATATTGTGTAAACTTCTACATATAATCCTTATATTATACAAAGGAATCATTTTATTTTTTATGTTCGGGTATATGCTTGTACAGTTTTACTTTTGATATTTTAAATTTTATTTATTATTAACGTGCAGCCTTACTTATAAGCGTTGTTTACTTTAACACAGATTTATCTCTTTCTGACATTATTTATTTGATATACGAAAGAAGGAGACAGCATTGTATATATGTATTACTAATACCTCAATATCGGGGCAGTCCATATATACAAAATACAAAGTAAATATTTCCCAACTTTAAATCGCTTTCCAATTTCAATAAAACGAAAGACAAAAAAATATTCATTCATTCAAGATATAAAATACCATTTCAATATCTATTGTCCGTTTTTTGCTTTGTCAATATAACATACATTTTCATATATACTTTTCTAATATATGTCGAGATCACTTGCCGTAATTTTCTCTTAAAATGTTATATATAACTAATTTACCAATATGTAGGTCTGTATATTTCATAAAGAAGGTTTATTACAGTCAACACCTCTCATAAGACTAGATCACCGAACTAATAAAACTGCTAACCCTCCGTCTGTCTACAAAAATACAATATAACCAATCAAGCAAGACCCTTATTATAGCCTGACCCTTGTCCATTGGAGATCTTTGAACGAAACAAGAAAAGCGGGTAAAAGATTCTAAGAGACAATAAAAACGTCTAAAGCGCCCTTGGCAAGAAAATTACTCTATTTTCTTTATCCGTACAAAAGCCTTCTTATCAATTGTAAGTAGTACTTAAGCTCATAGCTGAAAACTGAATGACAAATCAATTACGAAGTCTACAGTGAGTCAAGGAGATGGCTTAAACTATAAACAATGAGATTATAGGATGAAAATTGGAACGCTAAAACCAATTATGGCTCTGACATTTATAGCCGTAGGTAATTCTTTTTCGGTTAAACCATAAATCGTATTAATAAATACAATACAAGTTTCCAACAGATATCAATGTTCCATTTTTGAACTTATATTGTTACAAGACTTCGACTATCTGAAGTGAATACGTTTATCCTGTTTGTTCGTGATGCGATAAGAAATCTAAGATACACGGTTATACTTACGTTGGATTTACTGAAAGATTGACTGTTATAGGCTGTATAAATAAATAAACTTTATACAGATGGCTCAATGGATAGAACACGAAATCTTAGGCAAGGATCTGGGCCAAAAACATTGTGTAGTAAATTTCAACAATGTGGTCCAATAACTTCTAATCCTCATCCTTGTGAGAAGAAAAGGACGGGAAACTACATATTACTGCAGAACTCAAAACACCAACGCAAGTTAGGTGTTATCGTCTACAACTCTACACGAACAATTGTAATTTTCAGAAATTGAATAGAACAGCGGTTCAATTTTCTTCTTTCGTTTTGTCATCAGATTTTGTTAATTAGTGAATAGATAAATGACAAATTTGTTTTCTATTCAAATACGATTGAATAACATTTGGATTATCATCATTTTAATAGGACAAATTTAATGAAATATTTTTATCAGTTATTTTTTAGTAATTGTGATTTAGGAAGAAACCCGCAATGGTGCGACAAAATTCGAATCTTAAATGCTGTATAAAATCTCCATAACACTAGCCTATCTCCAGCGTTCCTTTTCGTTTTCGTTTACTTTCAACTTCACTGGAATTTAAGCGGAGTAATAAAAATTTTATACATCCTCGAGGGAATTATAATTTCGCTACGGTAAGCTATGCTGAAAAATTCTTTATTTATTGGATATTTTAAACACTTCCTTTTCGAATAAAAATAAATTAATATTTTCTTGTTGGTAGACCTTTGGGCTCCCCGTTCTGGGTAGGCACTTATAAGATATTCTGCCGCTAAATAATAGTAATACTTAGTATTGCTGCGGTTCGTTTTGAATGATGAACTAGTGCAACCAGGCACAAGGGACATAACATAATATATTCGGTCCCACGGTTGGTCGCACATTGGCGATACGATAGTGGTTAATATTTCTTACAACGCCCATGTCTGTGGGGGTTAGTGATCACTTAATACCAGGATACCTACTGTTACCCGTCTGCCTGAATAAAAAAAATAAAGCATCTGTTCAAGCGTCTAATACAATACATATTTTAAATAAGATTTTTATACTTTTCGCATTCCCATAGATTTAGAATGGCGTTTAATATTTATTGTTTAATTTACACTTTAAGCGACCTTGTTCCAAATCCAGGAGTTCATAATTGTGTTCGTTCAGTCGTTTTTTAATTGGGTACATACTTTGGAATTCTTTTATTTAGATAAAAACACAATAAGCGTGAATTAAGTTGAATGGGCGAAAATTAGTCACCTATTGCGCATATTTAGTTAAAATGAGTTAAAACAGATAAAATCTGGCAGCGCGGTCAGTAATGTTTATTGTAATGAGAATCGATTTTCATTCTACGATATTTAAATATTTGTTTAGATAAAAGATTACCGATTAGCTAGCGATTTTATAAACGCTATAGAATCGATATCCATGAGTAAATATATATCGTCGTCAGCATTCGCATACCTATATGGGTGGTCTTAAACGAAGTTGGAAAAAAAGTGAAATAAAATTTGGTTACAGCGAAGCTCATTACCATGTGCCATCACAAAAAAAACAGTCATGAACTCAATACTCGAGTCAGTTTATTTCGAGCTCCAACTGACAATAAACAGATAATGGGAAAATAAAAATATTCAGATGAATTTTGTTTTTAACACAAGGGATATAATTATGTCTTATGGTAATCCACTTGATATATGTTGGGTTAAAATGAATCAAGTTTTTAATATATTTTTTCAGATGTTTTGACAAATTGCGACGAAAACAATATCAATCATTGTTCCTCTAAAGATGAACATTAAAGAACCTTGAATGATTTTGTACTTTATTGGCCAAATACTGAAACGTCTTTCAAATATGAAATGGGACTTAATTATTTGGAACGCCATTAATTTCAAATTTCGCATAGTAATTTTGAAATTAATGACGTTCCAAATAATTAAGTCCCACTTCATATTTGAATGACGTTTCAGTATTCGGCCGTATGTATACTAAGTTGTTAGCTGCAAGCACAGGTTCGATTTTGCCTTAATAAATGTAGACACATTCTACTTTAAGTCGGTCGAACCAACTTTAGTCCCTAAAACGGCCGTGCAATAAAACTCTCCCGAGGTGACATGGAGCGGTTTTACTGCCACCAGGACGTGTGAATTGCGCCGCGCTCGTTTAATATTCAAGAACTTTTGTGACAGGGCTATCAAATATACCCTGTTATAAAAAACATCTTGGACCTAAGCCGTGTTTTGAGTGTCAGAAATCTAATAAAACATTTTGATTAAATATAACACACGATGAAATGTTTAAGTAATGAATAACTAATAAAAATAAATTAAAAATTAACCACGTTTATTATTTTTTTATATATCCACTTGAATTAGTGTGAAAATATTAATAAAAGTAAAAATAACTAAGAGTACAAGCGCAGACATAGAATGTTAGAAATTTAAATATGTATATAAAGTATTAACTAATTATGAACGAACTGACTATTCTATGTTTTAATAATTTCAGCACTTATTTGAGCTAACATGAGTTTTTAGCTTGCCTAAACATAACGATTAAAATAAAGGAATCTATTTGAAAGTATAATTTTAGTAAAGTCTCTTAGGTAGGTCATGCAAGAACTTTTTCATGAATCCATCAATCACGGTCGACTTATCCACAACCCTGATGATGCCTCACGAATATTCGTTGAACCCGAAATAAAATTTTCTCAGAGGGTCGTCACCGAGGTCAAATTAGACACAATTCAACCCTAAAGCTTCTAACTTAAAATCTCTAACATCAAACCTTGGGACACTTTTGGAAATAGGTCATCCATATTGAATAGTTAAATAGTGTAATGGGTTATAAGCCAAAGTAATGATGCTGATCCATAAAATTGTGTAATTCGTTTCATACTCTTGGGACGACCCGTTTTAATTAGGAAATGTATCCGATTGGATCATTAAAAGGATTATAATCCGCATAGAGGGATGTACCGGTATTTAACGAGTACTATATGAAATTAGATTTAATTGTTAAATATTTAGTTATGCTTCTAATGAACATTTGATACCTGTACAATACTAATAACCACCTTTACAATTTAGATAACAATTTTGATATTTGAGGGGAATTAACGTCACCTATTACTGGGAAACTTCTAGTCATATTCATTATAAAACAATTACCCTGATTCATAGATTGCATATATTATAAAATAAAATAGCCGACGTCTCTGTATCTGAACTTGTTAAAGTCAAAAACTATCTAACAATTTTTTATACGTTTTCACCAAGGGGCGAAGTTAGTCAGTAGTGGAGTAGTGTTCACACTTCACATGTAAACTTCACTAAGGTTTCTACCGGTCACCAAATTCTACCGGTGTGAAGCAAGGACGGTTAGCTAGATATCAATAAAAGTAATTGTACGTCATATTCATTTAACAAAAACGTTTGATATTATTGATTGTATTTAAAGCAACATGTATTAAAATATTTAATAATATTAATTTTAACATAACACTGCAAGAAACGTTCTTCAACCGTTTTTTTTCACAGTATCAAGTATCTCTTGCAATCTGTCACATATTACAACAGATCCGAGTTTATTTATAATCACAAACAAAACGTATTGAGTCGTGAACAGCTTGCCTCCACTGTACCATGAAGGGAGAAAGTCAGAGGCAGTAACAACGAATATACGCAAAATACATTTCGTTTTCTATCTAACTATGAATGGTGGGTGACAATAGCTGTAAGTGAAAGCAATCAGATTTGAATTTTTAATAATGGCATTCCGTTCGACTGATCTACATACGAGTCCCATATTTAGTTTGAGCAATCAATTGTCTTCATTATCTAAATCATCCTGATGAATGAATGTAATGTAAGTAGAAACATTAAGTTTGGTACGCCTTTGAAGACTATATTGAAGATTGTGAAGACGAGCCAGTTGGTGTGGCTGGTAGATTGCCCTTCGCACCGCAGCTCGTGGGTGCGAATCCCAGGATAGACATTTGTGTCCATAAACATGTCTATTTGTCCTGTCTGGGTGTTAATCTATATTTGTTTGTATTTACTAAAGAAAAGTAGTATATGTAGTAAATCAGTTGTCTGGTCTGGTACGAGCTCTGCTTAGTTTGGGATCAGATAGCCTTGTGTGAATAATCTCTCAGGATATTATTGTATTCAAAATTTTTTTTTACTAAAAGTTGTAAAAAACAATGACTTTTATAAACAACAATCAACCTGTACGAATCAAAATCACAGACTCCGTTTGACTTTCGTTGCTCGCTACTATTTCCTATTTGTTTTCGTTAGTCCAAGTATTGCGTCAATTCCAGTCTCGTCTCGACAAAACAATAGAGCAATGCAACCACCTAATCATGTCCAACATTATCTGAGATCAAGAAAGTTTAGTAATTGTTAGAACTCTCACATCGCTAGTTACGTGACGCAACACGTCTATGGCCATATCTTCTTATAGAAGACGAATTATTCAATTTTCCGCACGCAATCGATTGTTCGCTAAAAATATAATTTCATAACGTTTCAAATCGTATTTCAAATACATTTAAGTCAAGTATAAGTCTTCTAATTTGCCAAATAGGAACATTAATGATATCAGCTAAGGAAATAACTAATTAAAAGAATACAATTGTTATGTTGACTTTATTACATAATTATTACATAGCTAAGAAAATATTTTTCAAGATAATCTCAAACCCACTTACTAAATTAAATCTATACTAATATACAAAGCTGAAGAGTTTGTTTGTTTGATCCGGCTAACCTCAGGAAAATACTGGTTCGAATTTAAAAAATATTTTTGTGTTGTATAGTCATTTTATCGAAGAATGTTCTAGGCTGATTTTTATTCATTATATTTTTATATGGCACAGCTAGTCAATTATATATATATATATATGTAATAACGGTTATAATATATATATATATATTATAACCGTTAAAGCCGTTCCGTAACTAAAGTTATCTACATCCGTCATCATGCTTGGAATTTTAAAGATTTATTTATAAGTCACAAAGTTTGTCCTTAGATATGTAAAATAAAATACAGTTTACTACAATTTCAATGTTTTATGTACAGGGAGTCTGTATCAGGTAACATAATGACACAATAATTATTTATTTACGCGCAGGTTTGCACAGCGTGGGAGCGAAGCGGTAAAAAAGCAGCGCTTTTTACGCAACGCTTATTTATCTCCCATGTGAACGTGCACTTACTCCTCAAAACAACTAATAAAAATGTGGTAAGCTATAGTCTTATATCGCTACTGTTTGTGGAAAATTTCGTATATTATACGTTACGTTTCAATTTAAAACTGAAAAATGTCGTATGTTACTGGTATTTCTGTACCGGTTACGTAGTTTTATTATATTTTAGATGAAATGGAAATTACAATGGTAAACAAAATAATACTAGGACAAAAAAGAGGAACTGACTAGTTATTTTATTCTCCCATAAAGTGCACTTTTTTTTCTTTTACATACGACCTTTTTCAGTGATTCAATTTTGTTCTAAATTTAAAGATTTCTCAAGAAGTATCGTGTCCAACTGTCCATCTGTAATTCGTAAGAGTGATTTCAGAATTTATTATATATTTATAGATTTCATGCAATCGTAGCCACGTAACAGGTCCAAAACCATCCAGTTACCCTCTGAATTATATACAAAAAAATCACCTGGGACATTATTCACACACGGCCATTTGATCCCAAACTAAGCAGAGCTCGTACAATGGAAAGCAAAAACTGATATACTACATACACTAATTCTTCTTTTTGTAAATACATACTTATATAGATAATAATTACACCTAGACTCAGGACAAACAGACATATACATGCACACAAATGTCTGCCCTGGGTGGGAATTAAACCCACTACCTGCGGCGCGAAAGGCAAGTATACCAACCACGCCAAACATCTTTAATTAACGTCTCAAACTAAAGCAATCAACTGTTTATACATTAAATTAATATGCAAGAATATAATCAAAGAGCGGTATACACATAGTTCTCATATTGTTCGCTATGTTTGTACTAGCGTACATAATTCACCAGCTACGGTCCCTCGAGTGAACTAACGAACACATAAACAGTTGTATATAAACGCTAAATGAACGAGTTACGAACTTCGTTTTAATAATGTACGTTATTTTTCAATGCCTCCGCGGAGCGCTTGTTGATAATTGACCGCAGTGATTACCTGAAACGAACAAAAAAATATATTAAATCATGTAATTTATACTAAAAAATACTTATATTATATAGGTACTTAATCGAAAAATATTTTACACACATATGTACATAATATTTTCTCTCTCCCTCTCCCTCTCTCGCCCTCTCTCTCTCTCTCTCCCTTTGTATTGTGTAATCTATATATCATATTTAAAGGAGTTGTTTGAGTTCTAGTAGTTCGCGCAGTAATAAATTTATTTTTTATATATTACTAGCTGCCCGTCCCGACTTCGTACGGGTAAATTAAAAAAATTATCCCGTGCATTTTTTAATCAATAAGATATAAACATTCACCAATCGATTTATTCGCCCATACAGTACAGTTTATATATGTTCAGTACAGGGCATATAATAATTCTATTTCCTACTAATATAATAAACACGAAATTTTATATGGATGTATGGACATTTGTTACCCTTTCACGTAAAAGTACTGAATGGATTTTAATGAAACTTTACAATAATATAGCTAATACATCAAAATAACAAATAGGCTATAATTTATAAAGCTATTAATAATTATTAATTTATAAATTGACCAAAATATAACAATAAGAATTTTAAAGAAGGTAACTTTTGTCTCTTACACTATATCATTTGGACAAATGTTTTAAAAGTTACGACGATGACAAAGTGAGTGCGCGACACTATGCAGCAGTACACTGTGGGAGAAGAATTCGGTCATCGGCTCATCGCTGGGTGTGCGACTCGCATGCAGGAATACGTCATCGATGGTTGTCCGTTTTGCGGTTTTTCAAGTCCCTAGCGATTGCTTAAAGACGCACTTTACCTGTATGTAATTTATTAATAAGTAGGTTTTTATAGTGCCAGGTTGCATACCTTCGGGTTGTAGCGGAATGGGCCGGCACGCCCAGCCGGAGTTACCACCCTCTCACTTAAAATCGGCGTAAAGTAATAGCTACGCTACCATAATTTTGAGTGCAAATAACAAAATGCTAAACACACAATGACTTACTGCTACCCTATGACAACCAAAAGTTCTAAGACCTGTCGTTTTCAATGACCGCCTTGGTTGATTTTAGTGAGAACTCTTATCACATGTACACTTATTATAGTGCATGCTCAAACAATGTCCATTCCCTGCATCGCTAATTCGCCATCAACCGTAGGAACGAAGATGTTATGCCCTATGTGCCTGTAGTTTGATAGAATAAAAAAAATTGTACGCTTGCTCTTTTATGGTTTTAACTATACTCAACGGCGTAGATAGGCGGCGGGCTATTTAATATTAACTATAAATATATTAAGTCAAACTACAGGAATTCATAATAAGTCCACTGATGATTATTTAAAGAATAATCATCAACTTCAAAATAAAAAAAAAACCGTTACTAAAGTTTTTCTTAACAGAAATGCATTTCATACATATTAATTTTAAATCACAGATTTTCAAATTTCAAGCAAACATTTATCCTTTACTTATATTTATGCGGGCAACAGCTAGCGTACGGGCGACAGCGGGACGCGGGGCGCGCAAGCGGTTGCATCACGCGTTTGTATGATGGGTGTTGGACCGCCTGAATTTATTTAGTGCGCGATAATTTTAAAATTACGATTACTCCTAAGATATTGATTTAAATTGGGTGGTGTAAAGGGCAATTATAATATACATTAAATGCTTAAAGTAAATAACGTATTTATTTTAATAAGGATTAATATCATATCCGTTTTTATAGCTTTCCAATTTTACCATTTTTATGTAAACATTTTTTAAACATTAAAATGGGTATAGTTAGCTATCCTTAAAAGATAGACATATGCCATCGCGGACTTTTTTGTAGATCTATGAAAGGGGAACAATTTCACCATACATTATTTTGTTATAACTCAAAGGGATTGTACAGCGTTTTCGATGAAAGCTCCCAATCGACTCGTTTTTTTTCCGACTTCTTCAACAATTATCGCTATATTTCAACAAATTTACAGAAAACATTAATGCATTATACACGTAAACCTTCCTCTTGAATCACTTTATCCATTGGTGATAACCGTATGAAAATCCGTTTAGTACTTTTTTAGTTTAGCGCGTTTATACAGAAAGACATGAAACGCGGGGGACTTTGTTTTATAATATTTAAGGAAGCGGTTGCATCACGCGTTTGCATGATGGGTGTTGGACCGCCTGAATTTATTTAGTGCGCGATAATTTTAAAATTACGATTACTCCTAAGATATTGATTTAAATTGGGTGGTGTAAAGGGCAATTATAATATACATTAAATGCTTAAAGTAAATAACGTATTTATTTTAATAAGGATTAATATCATATCCGTTTTTATAGCTTTCCAATTTTACCATTTTTATGTAAACATTTTTCAAACATTAAAATGGGTATAGTTAGCTATCCTTAAAAGATAGACATATGCCATCGCGGACTTTTTTGTAGATCTATGAAAGGGGAACAATTTCACCATACATTGTTTTGTTATAACTCAAAGGGATTGTACAGCGTTTTCGATGAAAGCTCCCAATCGACTCGTCTTTTTTCCGACTTCTTCAACAATTATCGCTATATTTCAACAAATTTACCGAAAACATTAATGCATTATACACGTAAACCTTCCTCTTGAATCACTTTATCCATTGGTGATAACCGTATGAAAATCCGTTTAGTACTTTTTTAGTTTAGCGCGTTTATACAGAAAGACATGAAACGCGGGGGACTTTGTTTTATAATATTTAAGGAAGCGGTTGCATCACGCGTTTGCATGATGGGTGTTGGACCGCCTGAATTTATTTAGTGCGCGATAATTTTAAAATTACGATTACTCCTAAGATATTGATTTAAATTGGGTGGTGTAAAGGGCAATTATAATATACATTAAATGCTTAAAGTAAATAACGTATTTATTTTAATAAGGATTAATATCATATCCGTTTTTATAGCTTTCCAATTTTACCATTTTTATGTAAACATTTTTCAAACATTAAAATGGGTATAGTTAGCTATCCTTAAAAGATAGACATATGCCATCGCGGACTTTTTTGTAGATCTATGAAAGGGGAACAATTTCACCATACATTGTTTTGTTATAACTCAAAGGGATTGTACAGCGTTTTCGATGAAAGCTCCCAATATGCTCGTTTTTTTCCGACTTCTTCAACAAATTTCGCTATATTTCAACAAATTTACAGAAAATACTAATGAATTATACACGTAAACCATCCACTTGAATCACTTTATCTATTAGTGAAAACCGTATGAAAATCCCTTCAGTAGTTTTTTAGTTTAGCGCGTACATACAGACAGACATGAAACGCGGGGGACTTTGTTTTATAATATTTAAGGAAAGGATATGTCAAACAAACAAACACAAATATTTTTGCATAATATTTTAAAAATGTTTACATAATATGGAAATAGAACGATACCTAATAACCACTTCATGGGTCGGACACTTATTTTGTTACAACCTGTATTAGTATAGAAGTATAGAAATTAGTGACGATAAAATAGCCTTTCTCAAACAAAAACACAGTGCAAAATATTAAAGGGCACAACAGTAATTTCATTTAGCAACTTGTAACTTAACTAGGCAACACACTACACAAATTAAATTTCGAATATAAAACTTATAACTGGGAAGTTTGGGGGCGATATTTGATACAATATAAATTGTACGCTAGGTACATCAAGTTCACTGTTTAAAATAAATAATGAAATATATATTTAATATATTATGTTAATTAACATAATTAACTGTTCTTAAGCTTTTTTTCCATTCATTAGCATTAAGCCGTTACGGGCGTGAATTTCCTTTGTTACTTCGAACGGAGTATTCACGTCTTACTACAATCATTTCTTATAAAACATTAAAAATGCAGTGTTACTGACAAACACACGATTTTGTATCGAAAGCTAAAGAGTTAAGGTATAAAATTGCTTAACAGGAAGGACAAGATGCGAACAAGTCAATTTCCTTTTTATCCATCGACTTTGAATGCGCTTAACTTGTATTATCAACAACAATTTTTTGCATCATATTTACAATGTCAAAGTGATGTCATGACTGTATAAGTTTTGCTTTTGAATCCATTAAATATTCGAGATTTTAACGTTTTTATATCAAATATATTTTAACTTTATTTTAATTAGGAGACGAAAGGAGACGATTTTAATGCGTATAAAAATACTAAACCAATAAATATAAAACAGATAAACTTACACCAGAATATGCAATGAGTTGCGGAGGTATTATTATTAATTTATATTTTACTAGCTGATACCCGCGACTTTTTCCGCTTTTCTTGATATATTAACAAAGTTTTCTTATGTACGAAAGAAAAACCATCAAAAAGATCGGAAGCAAAAATATACTTTGTTTAAACATACATCACTGAACACGCAGTGCATATACAAATCGTTGTTTCTTGAAACTAATAACTTTTTATAATTTTTTTTTTTTATTACATAGGAAGGCGGACGAGCTTATGGACCACCTGATGGTACCAGCGCCCATAGACATTGGCGATGTAAGAGATGTCAATCATCGCTTACATCACCAATGCGCCACCAGCCTTGGGAACTAAGATGTTCTGTCCCTTGTGCCTGTAATTACACTGGCTCACTCACCCTTCAAACCGGAACACAACAATACCAAGTACTGCTGTTTTGCGGTAGAATATCTGATGAGTGGGCGGTACCTACCCAGACGAGCTCGCACTAAGCCCTACCACCAAGTAAAAAAAAAGTAAATGAAGATATCGCAATGAATTTTGTCTAAGAAATAAAATTTAGAAAATTTCATTGAAATCTATCCAGTAGTTTTTCCGTGATGCGCGCACAACTGCAGACCTCTATCATTTTATTTATAGCGATTTAATGGGACATATTATTATTATATATTTAAGTAGTTTCACCTGTGGCATTTTAGACAACTGACTTGACAAGCATGAACTTGAATGTTTTTCTATAAAAATATAGTGAATACTAACATTTAATTGTATATGCATTGTATAAGATTATGATTGCAAAATGAATGCAAAAGAGTATTCCGAACAGGTAGTAGCTTCATTTTGAATGTTTGAAGTAAATATATTTAAAATGGGTTAATTTAATAAAATATATATTGTATTTCAATTTTTAACAACCCGTTGGCAATGAAATTAAGCCTTACCATTTTAAAACTAAAAATAGATGTATTCAGATGCTTAAAGATATTGAAATCAAATTAATTAACTCGCGTCTGACGCTTTTATAAATATTTGAAACCAATTTGAACCGAGAGAGGAATCAAATCAAGTGCTCTGATGTAATATCTCGAGCGCAACCGTACAAAATGGCGCGTCATAGTTTAAGTGAAATCAGTTAAATGATAATTATGAAAATATTGCACACTTATTTGTAACGTAATTTACAAAAAGTATATAATTAATAGAATCTGTCGAGTAAATAGAACGAAGTTTTAAATTGGATTATTTACGTTATCAACGTGAGAATTCCTGTCGACAAGATCTCGAAGGCGGCTGTGCAAAACTATGCGTGCAAACAACGCGTTAGCATAGGAATTGCTACACAAAAGATCCTGTTGGGCAAACACGAGCCGCGAGAGCATCGGGGTGGAAGCATTCGCTAACGAGTTCGCAGTTGGCACGGCAGCCTCGCGACCATTGTGACTCAAAACGAACTGACTCCGACTATTCATAAGAAGATATTTCTAACGAGATGTTTCGAGAATAAACAAGTCTTTCGTACGCGTGTATATAGAGCGCAATATTCAACTCTGCGTTACATGATTGTGTCATTCAGGGCGCCATCGGATAGCTAGGGCTGTATTATAACCAGAAAAAAAAGAAGAAAGTCACGATCCATTTTAGTATTTCGTTTAAAAGCAAGAAATGCTTCTGCCATCTGCCAAAGAATGATCGAATTTCGACTAGGTATATACAACTACTACCTACATACATTTTTTTATAATTATATTTGACTTTTATCGTCAAAGCACTCGGTAAATTTATTCTAACGTTTGGTCGTGGTTTTCCGTCCATAAAATTTAGTCCTGGCAGACGTCGAATGTCGAGACCTTTCTTATTAATGGGGCGGGTCTGCGTTTCTCGACTAACAATGTTCTTGGGAAGCAATTTTTCCCGGCGTTAGAACTTTTGCAATACATCGAAATGTCGCATTACGTCCAATGATACAATGATAAACTTAGAAAAAACCAATTTAAATTAAATGATGGGATTTAATTTCGCAATGCATAAGGACTATAGAAAGTTCGATCAACATAGATACTACTAGATAACGCGTCACGAAGAAAAACAATACTCACAGTGGCACAGACCACATAATGAAGAAAACGATGTAAACGGTTTAATAATTTAAACCTAAACTATGCCTTGTTCCCGAGCAATAAAGTGCCGTTTAGATTGTATTGGCATTCACTTACGATCTTACACCATGAATGACAGAAAGACAGGACATGTACAATAACGGCTGTTCCATTTTATTCAAACTTATTTCCTTAGCAATTAGTTATGATTGGACCATACTAATTGAAATAACCTCACAATCGTCATTGTGTTCTTACTTTTCGGGCTGTTTTTGAAGCCCTTACCCCTAATCTAGTACATTATTGATCGAAGATTGAAAGTAAATTTTTTATATATTTATTATAAAAATATTATTATTATAATGTTGAAAAAATAAATCAAACCAATGAAATTTCTTTTAAAATGATTAAATATTTCTATTCCAAATTGATTGTAACTAAATAATTTCTAAAATAATTATACATCACATTTAGTTAATTATATCGGTTAATTATTTTTTTAACTAATTAAGACTTAACTGTTAATATAAGTGGTATGTATATTAGTCGAATTTTTAACAGATAATTATATATCAGTAATTAAACTAATCAGGTGTAACAACATGTGTTCAGTTTCTCACGCTTTTAGTGACTAGTTAATTAGACACGTTAAGTTCATTTCAATTAATGAAATTACCATAATATGTTATCGAATGAATTATTTAAAAAAAAAGGAATGCGCTTACTGTAATTATAATCTGGGTAAATCAAAAAGGATTCATTTTAAAGGAAAATAGTAAAATTGATGTATACTTAGTAATAACTACTCGTTCAGAATTCGCATATATATCGACGTATGTATAAACATACATCCAGTATCGTATATATATATATATATTATATATCGATGTATATATCGACGGAAGCGGCCGCGGATGCGTTATATCAACAAGATCCCGCAGCTTCTCCGATCCGTACTGAGGACGGCCGTCGCTGTGGTTTTACTGGGTACGAATCCCACATAATCCGACTCTCCCCCCATTGGAACCGGGTACTATTCTGAAGGTTTCCATTCTATGTTGGTTCATGTCTTATATGTAGCGCAAGCCAGTAAAGTTCGACTCAACATATTTTATTCAGGCTTCGTTAAAAATCATCCTTATACTCATATTTCAGGCATTTTATATAATACTTAAATTGTCTCCATTAAATATTCCGTCCATAACCAAAAGCGAATGTAAATCTGTTCGGCCGTTTATCTCGTTCATAGACAATGTGGGTACTTTTTTATAATATGTAGCGTCTGTTTTAAATACATAGTTCAATATATTATTAGCAATTATGACAATTTAAATAAATTAAATGAACTAGACAAGTATTCATTTATATACAAAATACAAAAGTTAAATACTTCAGTATTCACGTCTGTTTATCAAACGATTTTAATTTTTTTTTATTTCGTAGCTGTTGAAAATCATTAGTGTTTTAAATTAAAAATTTCGAAAAATGAGTAGACAAATAATATTCGAAACATGCAAATACGTTTCTCTTAAATTTTATTTTATGATTATAGTTAAATTACGCGAACTATGCGAACACTAGTTTAGATGCAACGTTGAGTTTATAAAACAATACATTTAAAAGACAAAATATGAATCAAAACTCTATTCAATATTCTACTTCATATCCAGTTAGTAAAGAATGACAAAGAATTCTGTAACTAAAATAAAACTAAGTCGAATACTAAAAAGATAAATTAAGATTGAGAAAAAAAACCTAGACAGTAAAATCCTGACGCACCCTCACAAGGGTAGCAAGGCTAATAAATCAAAGACCTCCAGCGACGCCAGACATTTCAAATTATACAATACTACTACGCTTATAAGCAAAATTAACTGCGGGCTGTTTGTCATTTGATGTTATTGAACAAACTACTGATACAGGCATTATTACTCAATTGCGGGAAAACTTTTGATTACTTATGTACCTAGTTTTAACCAAGAGTGAGCAGCAATAGTGCAATGGTAGCGCAATTCCTCAAGATGTAGAAGTCACCAGTTCAATCCTCACCTACTAGAATATTGTCGTTCCCATGCCTAGCACAAATCTAACGGTTAATTGGATGAAAAAATACATAAAGACAAAACAGCTGAGTACTATTTTACAGTTTAGTACAAGCTCTGCTTAGTTTGGGATCAGATTGGCGTGTGTGAATAATGTCCCAGGATATTATATTATTATTATTTTCTCCTGATTGTCAAATGTTTATTTTTTGTCTGGTAACTAATAACGAGCTCTAGTGTTACCAATAAAAAAAGTGGTGTATAGGGGTAGAAAAGAAATGTCAATGCAAAATTATGTTTCTTACTTAAAATTCATTTTCACTTAGTTTTCAATCAAACGTCCAACTCTAATATGAGTAGTTCTTATTGTATTAATTCAAAAACATTGATTGCTATTATAATATGCAAAAAAAACGTTAAATAATCGACTATATGAAGATCAAAACTATTTAGATCGCTACAATGTTGATACAAAACAAACATTAATGTCTGACAAACAAATACCAGTACATTTATTTTTATGTATTTATAGGGCGACGCTCGACACATAATTATAGTCTCGTCATGAATAACATCAATTATATCAAATCACCGAGTTTTTATTATTAATAAAAATAAAGATAATGCTTAATGGCGATACTTATCTAAAGACGGAATTTCATAATTATTTTATTGTTCGTTACACGATGAAAAAAATTATAAGCCCTCCAAGACCAAGCTTACAAATAAACCAAAATGGTTGTATTTAAAATATTTGATGTATGTGTAATTTTGGGTCACTTCAGAGATTCAGATATTTTAGAGATAATGACGCTTTGCGAAATATTAAACTTTCATTACACCAATAGTATCTAAGATGTTATATTATCTCTGCCTGTAGTTACACTGCCTTACTCACCCTTCAAACTGGACCACAACAATACTACGTTTTATTTTAACAATAGAATATGGGTCACCTGATGTGATGGCCACATTATGAGATGTAAGTGGTCAACAACGCCCAAGGGCATCGGCATTGTCAAGAGATGTTAACCATCGCTTACATCGCCGATGCGCCACCAACCTTGGGAACTAAGACGTGCATGGCACATGACAATGACACCGGCTCACTCACCCTTCAAGCCGGAACACAACAATAGCAAGTACTGCTGTTTTGCGGTAGAATATCTGATCAGTGGGTGGTACCTACCCAGACGAGCTTGTAAAAGTAGTAACCAAAGTAACCAAACATCAAGTAAAGTATTGCTGATTACATCTTATAAGTCTACAGAAGCCGTAATGCTCGTTCGAAATACATCTGTGTTAGTTGTTGTGACGTCACATATCCCATAACATTTATTAGACAACAACACATAACATAACATATACATAACATTTATTATGTAGATTACGGCACTTCTGCAAATTCCTAGATCTGCAATAGTGTAAATAAATAACTTTGTTTTGCTGAAATACAAGATTGCAATACGTAAAAAAGAACTCGTCCATGATTACTTTGATTCTAAAACGCTGTCTTCAGCGGCGTAGCCAAGTGACCGTGACCACAGACCGAGTAACTCAAGGAAAGGGCGGATGACGATTACACTGTAATTTATGTAAGAAAATTAAGAACTGATGATGTATAATGTAAAGGCACCATTCAAAGTCATTTTCAATTTACATATCTTCAAAATTAATAAAACCATTACTCTTATTATTTAAACAGAACTAAAGATAAACAATTCATTGTACGGAAGCAAAATGATAATGAGATACCAGAGGGCCTAGCCAAGTTGACATTCTACAATTGTAAGCGCTATAGAAAAATAAACAAATGTATGAGAATGACCACGTGACTTATCGTTGAGAGATGTCATTCTCATACATTTGTTTAGTTTTCTATTAGCGTTTACGATTGTAGAATGTCAACTTGGCTAGCGCCTCAGAAGCGAAAAACCTATAATATAACGAATAGATTAGAAATGCAAATATCATATATTCAAGTTTTGAAGTTTTCGAGTTGTAAGTAAGTTGTACCTTGCATTATACTTTGAGAACAAAAGGCGATATCGACTCCAGGCAAATTTCATACGACGTGTAATAGCATAATGAACACTTGATTCATTTTTATGTAGTTCAATTCTGCTGTATTGTATGCGATTGTATATCATTAAACTCCTCTGTAATGTAGATGAAATGACTTAAATTGGAAGTTGATACTATACACATACTAATTCGCATTCAGACCGTTTTACGAAATTATTTTTAAATTTGAATAAATAAATATACAGGTTTCATAACTTTAATAAACACGAATTTAAACGTAGAACGTTAAACGTAAAAAGTTAATCTAAATGTAGATATAATAAAAACAGGCGATAAGGTTACAGATAAATCTATATATGCATAAGATAGATATTAATTCCAATAATTACCTACTTTCAAAAGAATTAAGAATCTGTAAAAAGTTATCTGTAATAACAAAAAGTTTTTACTAACATTTGTTTTTTTTTATTCGAGTACAACAACATACTAAAAAATTAACAGCCTGTCCAAATAGAACAAGATAAATGGATGATTCTTTGTTTCAGAAGCAAACAGCAACCCTTAGCGACTTCGTTTTTATCCGAATTACGTTTTTATGGATAACAAAATATTACGCGTATATGGGCCACGTGATGTTCATTGATCATTGTCATTACTTTTTTTTCGGAAATGCTGTTGTTTTACGAAGGCACACGAACAAATATGTCATGTTGTGGTCAGCCATATTGCCAATAGATACTGGTACTGTGACAAATATACAACCAATAGTGCGTCTTATTGTTGTTTGACGGCCACCAGAAAGGCCTGTGCAAAGCCACACTAGTAAAATACACGTAAAAACACAAATATAACATTATAAAAGTAATACTTATTCATTTCAATTTCAACATTAATTTTATTTAAATTCCTTCAACAAAATACAAAACCACAGAACCAAAACATAAAACATCAACAAACCCACAAATTAAAGCGAAATTATCAACATACAAATTCCTGAATCAATTCAGACATTTTATTTGTTAAACTAGAGTTTAAAAGTAACAGCATCTAACGACCCACAGCTGGGCCTGAGGATGCCTCTTCTTCTGACGCTTCGCTACGTATACGATGTCTTTCTTCAGTGACGAGTGTTGTACTCGTATGAATTGAGAAAACAAAATTTGCAGATAACTCAGTGGTGTTTAACCGGATTTAAGCCTGCTATCTACATTTAATATCCACATATTTTCATGAGCCACTTCAACTTTTCTAAAGCTAACACTAAAACAAAAGAATATCTTCAAGTATGAGTATATAGTATAAGTACATTTACCTACTATTAAATATACGAGCCATCATTCAGACGAACTAATGAATCTCTCTTCAACAGTAAAAAAAGACTCGATAGATCTCATAAAAAAAAAATACCAGCATTTTACCGAGCGAGTATGGACAAGAAAACTTTGAAAGGAACAGTTACGTTTGATAGAAAAGAATTGATTGGACCGTAAAGCTTGGCGAGGTATCTTGAAGCTGATTCCCAAAAGAAATCTCATTAAACCGTCTTGCATTCAAGACTGATTAACGGCTGAATTTGTACGCTCGAGGAATACTGATTGGAAGATGTATCCTTTGATTCACAATGAGATAACCGCTTTAATTTAAGGTTACAATAACTGTTTCCGAGGCCGGCATGACCGGCATCTCATTTGATTTTTATAATTTATGAAGTATTCAAAGGATTTCTCGTGATTAACACGCTTTTATTAGCTTGACCTGTATGTATCTATGTAACGGAATCTTTCAACGCAATTATCACCCACTTCACATATTAAAGACCGATGACAATACAAAAACTGAACTGTCCCACACCTGTGACCCCCCCTTCCAAGTGCATTTTCGTGCAGTTTCGTGCGGGCCGAGGCCATGCCGCGTGTTTTTTAGTTTTTTAAACTATAATTTATTTTAAATTTGTTGTTTTATTAAATGAATATGTTTTTCGAGATAAATTAGAAAGGACTAACGAGCATTCAGGTACTGCACATTAAAATTGGTACGTTTAGAATTGTTTACGGAAAGGAATTATGTAAGTCCTCGTATGACTGAAATTGATTACAAAGCAATTGTAGCGAAAAAAAATACCTTAAAAGTCTTTTATTTTGTACGCATCATAAAGCTAACGAACCGATTTGTATGGAACTTTCACTGGGATTATCTTTAGGCTCTAATTAATACTTTGTTTGTGGAACTCATTTCAGTTCCATAAACAAAAGACCTTTAAAGCCCCATACGAGTTGATACAAGTAAAGACGCGATCGACAGCTTCGTGTATTTTTTTATTATAAAAACTAACAATTATTTAAACAAAAACTCGAGACGAGAAACGATGACGTATTCAATTAAATTATAATATCAAACCCAAAATACAAGGAGGCGTTATAAGAACTTTTGATTTATGTTTTGGAATGTAATGTTTACTAACCCTCGTCATTCATGTATTTTAAGATAAGATAGTATCTGGTATTATTCTGTTTTATATTATCGTCGTATTTAAATAAACGCAAACACTATGTTATTCAACTTCTATTCATGAGGAATTATCATTTCATAGTAAATCGATAAACAAACAATATTTTTTTTAATATGAAACATAATTAAAGCTAGCTCGATCTTTTCTTTAAATATATAAGTGTGAGCAATTTTAATGCACAAATTTTTGCTATATTTGTTAGTTTCGCAAGCGTGCGGCACTTCAAAACTACACAACTATATTAAACGTATATTTAATTATATATATATATTACTGACATAGGTAGGGCTTGGAAGTGGGCCTGATGGAAAGTGGTTACCAACGCCTATATACATTAGCGCTTAGAAATATCATAGCCAATGCGCCAGTAGCCTTGGTTAGTAATATGTTGTGACTTGTCCTTGTAGCCAGTGTCACTACAGGCCACCCCTTTAGTTACACTCTCTCATTCTCCCTTCATACCGCACAAAAATACTATGTATTGCAGTTGTGAGATATATTTATTGAGATAACATTGAAAAAGCTGTTAAAAATCAATTTCTTGACCATTTTTCCGAGTTTTGACCTTGAAAATTAAATTTGCGCCAATTTTAATTAATCATATTCGTGATCAGCGACTCAAAACACAAGAATACGAAATCTCAAAAAAAAAGCGGTATGAACTTGGTGGTAGTGACTAGTGCGGAACTACACCCGGCCTACCACCAAGTTCATACGAATCGAATTAGTAGTTTTGTCTTAATCCGAAAACACACACAAAGCACACTAACAAAATGAACCCCTTTAAAATATTAGTATGACAGGATTAAACAACAAAAACACCGTTTTGAAATTCCGAACGGCTATCAATTGTGTTCAATTTTAACGAAGCGAGCAGTTTAGATACATTGGGTTAAAAGGGAATTTGATGAAATTTCGTCGCGTTTTATTTTTTAGGGACGAGTTTTCAGTTTTAAATAATTCCTTTTAAATTGATGTACATTGCGCTATTTTAAATAAGTAAATGTTTTAACTCGCATAGCAACCTTACAATATAAACTAAGATAAATTAATGAGAAATACTTAATTGAGACACCCTTAACAATATAAAAAACAGAAAATAGCTTCACCATAAAGAAACGTCGCTAGACCAACTTGAAATAAATTTCGATGATTTTTAGTCTAGGAAAATATAACACAAGTACATGTACAATACTTATGTAAATATATAGAGCTGAAGATCTTAGAAACTTCCAGACCGATTAAAAATATTATAATACACTAAAACCCACGGGACAAAGTAGAAACACGAGGGTGAAACCGCGCGGTGCGAATAGTAATTTTATTGAGCTGGTTGGCATGGTTGGTAGATACTTGCCTTTCGCGCCGCAGGTCGTGGGTTCGATTCCCACCCAGGACGGACATTTGTGTGCATGAACATGTCTGTTTGTCCTGAGTGTGGGGGTATTTATATATATATAAGTATGTATTTACTAAAGAAAAGTAATAATAATATAATATCCTAGGACATTATTCACACATGGCCATCTGATCCAAACTAAGCAGAGCTTGTACTATGGAAACCAGACAACTCATATACTACATATTATACTACTTTTCTTTTTGTAGAACAATATGTAGTATATCAGTTGTCTGGTTTCCATAATACAAGATCTGTTTAGTTTGGGATCAGATGGCCACGTGTGAATAATGTTCTAGGACACTTATTTATTATAATTATATATAATAAATAAATAAAATGATACAAATAATTTTTATTTCATTTAAATTCAACATCCGTTCTTGTTTATTATAATTTCTAGATATTTTTCTCTGTTTACAACTATATATTTCATAATAACAATGTCATCTGCAAGCATATACTATGACGTAATTATTGTATTAAATATAATTGTTGTAACTAGCTATAGGTTCTATATATTTTTTTATTGTGTAGGAAGGCGGACGAGCGTATGGGCCACATGATGGTAAGTGGTCACCACAGGCCTTAGACATTGGCATTGTAAGAAATGTTAACCATCGCTTACATCGCCAATGCGCCACCAACCTTGGGAACTAAGATGTTATGTCCCTTGTGCATGTAATTACACTGGCTCACTCACCCTTCAAACCGGAACACAGCAATACAAAGTGATGCTGTTTTGCGGCAGAATATCTGATGAGTGGGTGGTACCTACCCAGACGAGCTTGCACAAAGCTCTACCACCAAGTAAATATGATATACTAATGAACCCTCATACATTTGCATGCAAGTATAGAATGTTTTGGACAAACTAAAGCAAAAGATCTCAAAACATTATCAGAATTCAGTACAACAACGCCCCACGTATTTTATTAAAAATGTCATAATATGTCGAGCATGTACCAGATACGCCATTTTACGCAGTTGAATTGCAGGTTTTTTGGGGAACTTCACAATTCTAAAAACGAATTTATGCCGTGGCTCAGTTATCCCCTGACAATATTTTAGAGGAGCGACGTTGAAATTATACCAGACTCAGGGTATTAAATATATGTTTTACCATTCATACATCTATATAATTTATTTAATTTACAAATTATATTATTATTTAAATATTTTTTATTAAATAAACTTGATGCTGATACTTTGCAATTTTGACTCAGTTATTTAAAAACTTATATCTGACATGAAATGAGCTCTACAAACTAAGTAAGTCTAGCTGAATACGGAGAAAATACACTTTGTTTTGTAAATAATATTTTTAATATAACACACAACACAGACTTTAAGTGTATTATAATTGCTTTACGACACTCGGGCGAGCTAGTCTCGACTTTAAATGAGAAACTCAGCGACAGCTCCAGATAAAGTAACTAACAACTGTTAGTTCATAAGCCATGAATTTTAATTAATTGTGAATAGTAACAGCCTGTTAATGTCCCACAGCTGGGCTAAGGCCTCCTCTCTTCTTTGGAGGAGAAGGTTTTAGAGCTTATCCCACCACGCTGCTCCAATGCGGGTTGGTGGAATACACATGTGACAGAATTTCAGTGATATTAGACACATGCAGGTTTCCTCACGATGTTTTCCTTCACCGTCAAGCACGAGATGAAGTATAATAACAAATTAAGCACATGAAATCAGCGGTGCTCGCCCGGGTTTGAACCCACGATCATCGGTTAAGAGTCACGCGTTCTTACCACTGGGCCATCTCGGCTCATTGTGAATAATTAAACGCCAATTCACCACAATGTACTCCGAAAACTAAATATGACAAATTTGCATTAATTTTCTCCTCATTATTGAAAATTTCGCCCAACGGATGTAATAAAGTATTACAGTATTTAATATTCAACAATTCAACATTGAAATATTGATAAATCGAATTTATCTGTTAATATTTCGAGCGTCGTATTTTATGAACCATATTGTTATTAAATGTTACCAATTATTATAATTACCATTATTATTATAACGGAATTATAATAATTACCATTATTATTATAACGGAATTATAATAATTACCTTTATTATTATAACGGAATTATTATGACAAACATGGACAATGGTAAACTATGGACCTTTTTTTAGACAAACACTAAGAAAATAAAAGAAATATAAAAATATTTCAATATACAAAACACTCCATAAAACGGAGTGTTCTACTATAGGATCTTTATGAATGTGAGTCTTTTGTATTTGTCATTATTCTAACTTAGCAATATAAGTTATAAACAGTGGAATAACGGACGAGAAGATGGTACCCATCATCCACACCCATCATCCATACATACATCTCAGTTATGTACTCTTATAAAAACAAATAAAAATTTCTCATAATAATTATTTGAAGTGTTCTTGTAGTTACTACCTTCAAATCTGTATTTAAAACTAAATACTCTAAATATACGGAACAAATCCTATGCGATAGTGATAAGGAAGGACACGTTACTGTCCAATTTTACACGAACACCGACGTCACAAAACACTAAGTTAAAATATATAAGTCTTAATACAAGGTATATAAGGATTAATATAGGAATATTTGCCGCAGAACATCGGACATACGACCAAATAAAACTGAGCACAAAGTTTTATGCAGTAGTAGTTTTAAACACTATTTGAAAGGATTTTAACATGATTAACATGCGCTTAGTTTACTTGCTACTTCTTTGATTAATTATATATTAATAGTTTAATAAAACTGGTCGTTCTTCAAATTATATCGTTATAAATCAGAAATTTATCAGTTGATATTTATATTAGTTGAAATATAAATATGTATATTAATATATGTCGTATTTTATAACAAATAGGATGAATTATTTATTTCTATTAATAATGTTATATAACACACATCGATAAATTGTATTAATTTAAAATTATTTTCACACAATACATTAACGATGTACCTTTCACATTTCCGAACGACAGTGATTTGAAGTGAAGAAAGTAAGCCTATCTAAATATGAGCGAGCGAGGGGAGCGAGAGGACGCGAAGTATTTCTGCGTAAAGTTTCATTAAGTGCGCTTAAACACGACAAAGCTTTGCGGAACTCTTAAAGACAGACCGAGAGCTAACTGAGGTTATGAATTAAGCTCTACCTTTAAGATAATAATATGAGAAATATTAACGTGAAATTTAAACTTAGTTGTTATGTGAGAGTGAGATTGCGATCCAATTCATAATTATAAACTAACTTTAATACTCATATTATGAGTTATCAGTGCATATACTGTAGAGTATAATACATATGTATATTTACATCATTAAGTTTGATAAGTGAATATTAAGCGGTGATCGCGGTTTCAAACCCGGGCAAGCGCCACCGGATTATCATGTGCTTAATTTGTGTTTATTGTTCATCTCGTGCTCAGCGGTGAAGGAAAACATCGTCAGGCAACCTGCATGTGTCTAAGTTCTGTCACATCTGTATTAACATGCATATGAACAGCGGTGTAGAAGCTTCAAACCTTAAAGAGAGAGGAGGCCCAGCAGAGACATGTATAATAATTATCTTAAATACCAAATATTAACATTGTGAACCTTAAAAGTACTTCACAAATCGCGATAGCATGAAAAAGTTGTAGGCATTTCCGCCTTGAATCGCAATTCTGAATATCTGAACGGAAAAATTTATCCTGTCACCGAGGGAGACAACAAACACGATGAGAGGTCGACGTGAGTAGTATATCACTCTAATAACCTTAAAATTTCAAAAATAATAGATAATAACAAAAACCGGAACTAGATACAGTCGTGGGAAGATCCAACATTGTTACTTATATCAGCGGTAATAGCGTAATAGCTGTAACTGTCTACAATACATTGGTATATATGTAACATCTGACGCAGTATGTGGAGCGTGCGATACGGTTCACCTGGTCGTTTAACAGATAACGGTCAATCGTGATCGACTGATGCCTTTGTGCATACAGCTAGCCAATATTATGTACAATTGCTTTGAAAAAAAAAACAGTTTTAAAAAAAGAATGCCATTGTGAAGCGTTCTTTCGAATTTCTATCGTGAATTCGCCACGAACGAATTAGCGATTCCTTAAAATTTAACTTGAATAAAAGTAATAAAGATTTTAATTAATGTATTATTATAATCTGCGTCTCCGTCGAAGAAATTCAAATAAATTAGCCAACTTTTATCCTTATCCTTAAGAAATTAACAAATCAATATGCAATATTGATTGTATAATTAATTATTACTGATCAATGATTGATGCATTTGGCACCCTTAATTATAATAAAGGAATTAACTATTCATATAAAATAAAAAGACAAAGCTTGTTTTAAATATGCTTTTATTTAATATAGATAGATATTACAACTATAATTTAGTTTAGTTCAGTGTCGTATCGAATGCCACCAGTAATTTTTAAATCCATACAAACTATTTAAAAATTCTGTTGCAAAATTCCGTCCACACATTGTATCAAAGGGGAGTTAAATAAATGCATTAAAACAACTAGGCTTCGGTATGTGTCCGTCAAGCGTGCCTTAACATCAATCGATTTTGACAGATGTCATTAGTAGTTTATTAGTGATTTTTTTCTGTATCTGTGTATCAACGCTATTTGAGCGCAAAATATTCTGCCAACGTCAAGTATAGGAGAGATGACACATTTGGTATGAGATTATTGCTTTTTTTAAAGTTTGAAGTGTTAATGATGATGAATGAAGAAACTATGTAATACTGTACTAAATATTTACAACAATATTATAACTAAATGAAAGAATTAATTGAACACAACATAAAATTAACATATTTTAATAGTGGTTTAATAATAATTATTACAAGTGTCATTGGTTCCATGACGTCACCAGTCTATTATAGCATACCTTAACGTCAATCGATTTTGACAGATGTCTTTACATTCATAGTAGTATTTTAATTAAAAGTGTCATTGGCATGGAGCCAGTGTCCATCACCTGTCTATTACAGCAGCTGTCGTAATTTTTTTATTATTTTGAAATATTATACTTGAATACGTTTTTATTTTAAAATATATTAACCGAAGGTTTGGAAATGTTGTAATTGTTGAAATAGGAGGTGCACTCCAAAGTGCAACTGGATCTCTCTTTTTATAAATTCCAAGTTTAATTTAAGTAGTAGTAAGGCAGTTTAATTTAATCCGTTGTTTATTCTATGTGCATTTAATGTATTATTCATTACTTTGGAGACCAATATACACGCCTGTTTGGAATAGACGATCACTAAGATGAGAATTTTAAAGCATGTAATAATTTTGACTTCAAATTGTATTTGAATTACAGTTTTATTTTAAAACTTTGGTTACAATAATTTGGAAAATCAATAATGTTTTCATAAATAATTATTTCCTTAATTTCTTTATCATTGTATTATGTATATTCATAAAAGCGTACATACATAAGTGACGTAGGTACATGTGTGGTAAATAACAATAGCGACATTTCCGATGATAATATGCCTTGGAAATTAATCTTGCTGAGTTTGTCTCGACGGTTCTTTTCTGATAATAATATTTCCATATAATTTAATCGTTACTGTGTATTGTGTGTATTTACAACATACTAAATAGATTAGGTACTTAAAAGAAACTTGGGATGTGTAAGCTGTGGAGTCGGAAACTTGCTGTCACAAGTTTATCCTTACTGTTTGTCGTGTTTATATACAGATGGTCACCATTTCTAGTAGTCCTTATATACATATTATCGTTCTAAATATATTGTGTACATCTTTCACGTAAAAAAAATCCTGTTTAAGACCACGATTGACTAATTTCTTTAATAAATAATCATAACTTTTAAATATAATTCGCTAAAAATGGTCAAACAATAGCCATAAGGTCAATCACGACGTAGAGTTGAAAGTTAAAACATGTAAAGGCAATTTCACGGATGTAGCACACGACGATAATGTCAAGGCTTGTGATTTGGCGACTGTGAGATATGACTATTCGACATTGAGAACATGTTAGTGAATACTACTAAAGCTAGATCCACACGATCGTTTCTTTCAATGGCAAGCCGATACGGACTCTCTATAATATCCAAAATATCTTCCATGCATAGCCACGGCGGCCAATCTCAACAACTAACCAACTGCATAGAAGATTTTATAATGCACAAATGTCTGCTCAAATATAGGTGCACTCGTTATTCGTATACCCTCTTAGTCCGGACGGCAATCCTACAACCGGAGATATATCACGGGCAAGAACAACTTTACTTATTTTCTGAGGCACGAGAATGTAACATTACCACCTTTCTAATACCAAACTGCTACTGAAAAAAAAAACAAAAATAAAATACTCAATAGCTCGTAAACCGGCAATTCTGGAATTTTTAACGTTTTGCAAAAACTTGTTCTCGGAATAGTTTTTTAACGGTGCCTAATACAGCCTGAGTCTAACCTACTAGTATTCACAATTGATCAATATGTCCAAAGGTTTATCAATAAGATATATAACCGCATAAAACCGGCATAAGTCTTGTCCACTCCTTACAGTGTCACAGCCTCGTATCTAATCAAACCGGTTTTTTATATTAGCGTTATTGACTCACCTCAGTTTAATAGACTCACAAAGATAACAAACATTTGACCCACTTAAAGTTTCGCATTAGTAACATTAAAATAAATAAAGTTATTGATTAGTTTAAAAAGCCTACATTGACCTGAAAGATTGTTAAATCGTCCGTGTATAAATATTAGTTCCTTACATATGAAATTGGCGTTTTAAGTCAATTTTTTTTTGTAAATTATATTTAATTAATCAAAGTATGCACCGTTGTTATCATCCGTGTATGTACACTTTTGCCATCTCATAGGTAGTTCATTGATCCCTTTACTAAAACACCATGGAGGCGAGAATCAATAAACTCTTTGAACGCGGTTTGGACTGCCGCATCCGAGTTGAATTTTTTTCCTTGTAAGAAGTATGTTTCCTTGCAAAGTAACACAGCAGTCGGCGCGTGTTTGCAAGTTCGATTCACTCAATTCATGAGGTACCCATCGTTCAAGGTTTTTTACTTTCCCGATTTGCTTCAAGTGGATTAATACAGGTTTATCACTTACCCTGAAGCTATCTCTGAAGTGCTTTGTGATGGATCCACTTCCACAATACCCTTTAATTCGTCATTTTCCACATTGGTCTCCGGCCATCCACGGGGTTGGTTCTGAAGGTTTCCAGAACGAAAACGTTGAAACCAAAAACGTACCGTGCTTTCTTTTGCGACACCAGCGCCGTACACATCATTAATCATTCGAGCTGTTTCTGCAGCACTAGTGCCACGTTAAAACTCGTACTCGTAAATATACCGATATTTCATGTGAAAAACATTGGTCGGTAATAAGCGACGCCAAAGAAAAAAATAATGAGGAAAAAACAAATGTTTTCAAAACTCAAATGTACCAGCTAAATGAATTTATAAATTTGAAGTTGAAATTCTTAACCAAAGAGGAGATATTTCAGATCAAAGTGGTCAGTACGACAAAACTCTAATTTCATATGTAAGGACCTAATATTTCCGAAAAACATAACCAATATAGTTAAAACTATTTCTGTAATATTGGAATAAGAATGCTACGTTATGATACGTGGCACAAATTCATTTTAAAAAAATGCAAAATTGCAATTATATTGTCTGATTATTATTTGATTAATTTTTCAAAGTTACATTTTAAATGTTAGGTATATTTAATTGGTTTTGTTTGTTTGAAGGGCGTGAATCAGTCAACGTTTTAGCTTACGAGTATTTCAATTTTCATAAGCAAACCAGCCGTTCCCATTACTGATAATAATTGTATTGTTCACCTACTCATAACCATACATAACCATACATAGATACGTCTGTTTACCTGTCACACCGTCATAAAATTTATAATTTTCCGTGAATGTGGACTTAAAATACATTAAACCTAAAAACTCTTACGTCTGATGTGTATACTTCAAAAACCTGAAATATATTATACATTGTTAGTAACTACTGTAATGACGAAAAGTAGCTCGTGGTTCTAAAAAAACCGCTTAAGATTGGAATAGAGATCAATTAAGTACATTGATCCTGTTGTTACTTTTTAAATTTGTCCTAAGAAATTTAATATAAATGCAGTTTTAGACTTTGAATAAAAGCCAAATAAATTAGAAGCAACGGTACATAGATTATAAACATTCGGAGGTAATAGATTCAGTGAATCAATCGGGTAGCGTTTAAAATGCCAGTATTGGCTCGTTATCAAATAAAAGTAATTACAGGTTAAAAAGAGAAAAAGTTGGCGTTCTTTGTCGAGTACAAAGTCGAGTACAATATATTTAGTTCGCACTACTCGCTGCTTGCCTACAAATATAATTAAAGAGGCTGGCTATTCATAAATTAAACAATTTGGCATTTCAAATATTCTCGTCTTATGACTTGTTTCAACGTAATCGTAACTAATGTTATTAATGCTAAAGTGAGTTTGTTTGTTTTCTTGTTACTTTCACGCCTAAACCACTAATTTTAAAAAATGATTTTACCATTAAAAAGCTACATTCTTAGGGAGTAACATAGGCTATATTTTATCCCCGCATTCTCACGGGAACAGGAACTACTCGAGTGAAGCCGCGGGAAAAACGCTAGTGCTTAATAAAAAAACATTTAACAAGTATATCAAGCAAGAAATTTCGGTAAATCTAAAAGTTGTATATTTTTTTTCTAAATCTAATAGATTTTTTGTCTGCTTTGTTTTATAATTATTAATTAAAAGCTTTTTAAAGTACCTAATTAAAAATTTTGGCCAGTCACTAATAAAGAATCAATTACACTTAGATATAAAGCTTGAATATTGAACACTTAGCGACCAAAATGCATGCCGCCTACATTTTAGACCTAAAAATTAAATCTTGCTTGTCATCCATGAAAATAATCATTTATTCTTTGTTCAAATTTATTTAAACTGTTAATAATAGTTTATATGCTGAATAACTTGAATTAAGTTACTGAATTTATTGGTCTTTTTAGTAAAAAAGGTTTTGCTCGCTTTTAATTTAAAATCACTTTTAAAGTATTAATTTGATAAAAACAATATATGATACATTAAATCACTTATATTAAATGATTTAAAGAGTAAAAAATAAAGCAGACAATAAATAACAAATACATAATACATCAGTTTAAAAAGTTTTGTTTTTAGCGTATAAAACCTTAAAGAATAACAAGATGTAGGCAGCAATGCGGCTCTGCAAGACCTCACTTCATTACACAGTACACACCAGTGAAATGTTGACAAACCGACTTTTTGTGATATGCTATTTTGATACGTGTATTTTTGAAATGATACGATTATAATGGTCAATATCGCATAGCACTTTCTGAAATTTCACGAACGATTTCTGCGGTAGCTTTCAAGTTTGCTCTTACAGAATAGCCCTTCAGATGATGAAATGTGACATAGTTCCGTGTGAAAAACAACTTTCAATCTTGACTAAAGTAGTTAATTTCAAAAAATATTTTTAACGAACGAAAATTATTTCTGCTTTAAAAACATTAGTGATATTTGTTATTATACGGATATGACATCTGTCTTTCCATACAACACTTTGGGTTCGCTGAAACGGAACGTTATTATAAAAAATAAAAGATGAATTTATAATTTTATAGAATACAAAATCATGTAACAAGCGATTGTTTCATAAGCAACAAAACGATACCATTGTATTTGTCACGACTTGACTGACACGTCAATATCAGAGGTCACTGACGCGTCTTTACAATTTTATTCAAGCAAGATAAGGTTGAGTTCACACTGTGTAGAAGTTTTAAACAAGTCGCATATATATTTAAATAAAGCCTAGATCTGTTTGAGGGATATGTGGATCCGAATACCACAACGACCATAGACAACTAATTTATTTCTTCAAAAATAGAGAGTATTTCCCAGTAATGGAACATTTACGGCCTTTTCATACTTAATTTCGCATTTTTTAAATTTAAAAACTTAACGGTTTATTAAGCATATAACAGTATAATATATTTAATACCAATACAATTGTAGTGGGCGTAAATAGGTTAACGAACGATGATTCCATTTCCAATCTTAAAAACTACTATTAAAATAATATGAACTATTAGAGAAAAAAATAGGTTTTCTTTAAATATGTAAATATTTGTTTTGTTGTATGTCTGTTTTTAACTCGAACTCTACTGTACTGGTTTTAAAAATTATTTTACCTAAAGAAAACGATGCCAGCTCAGACTAAAAAAATATTTACAAAAAAAAAATTAGCTTGAAACATTTGCAATAAGGTATAATTTTTTTTAAAAAAAGTAATAATTTGGCCTGCTCTGCGAAAGCTATTAATGATACCCGGAACAATGTAGGTATTAGGTACATGTTTATAGTAATCATCGTCACCTACAAAAAAGTATTAAATATTAATTAAGTCACAATATCTGCTCCTTTATTGACTTTGCTGCGGGATCATTTTAAAACTGTGATATCTCAGATATTCGTCGTAAAATCTAAGATATTCGTTGAACCAAATGAAGTGAGGACAATTTTCTTTTCAAAATCAAATACTTGTGATAAATAACGTGCTTATTTAGATAGGAATTAATAACGTGTCTATAAAAATAACTTGGCAAATAATGTATTACTTTCGAAAAAAAAATGATTACTATAAAAAAGGTTATAGTGAGTCAACCTTCAAAGTTATTCTATCCCAGACTTTGTTTTAGAACTTTTTCAGAGGAATAATTCCGTCATACATTATTGTTGTGTAACTTTAACCGTTTACAGAGCGCATGCAACTGAAGCTCTCAAAAAGTAACAATTCTCCCGTTTTTGCAACATTTTTCATTGATACTTCGCTTTTATCAGTCGTAGCGTGATGTTTTGAAATAGCCTAAAGCCTTCGATGAATGGGCTATCCAACACAAAAAGATTTTTTTCAATTCGAACCAGTCGTTCCTGAGATTAGCCGATTCAAACAAACAAACTTTTCACCTTTATATATTAGTAAGTATAGATATATTGTAACAATCTTTGTTTGACTATTAAGTATATATTTTAACGTTTTTCGATGACGTAATATGTCTAATCTATTCATGGCATAATTATAAGAAAATTATTAAATAATTTGAAATAATTGCATCTACCTGTTCTCTTGCAAAGCTTCATTCACCAAAGGTTGTCTGTGAGAGATCGCTATAAGCGATTTTATCGCTTGCGCGCGCCTTTGCGCGCCATTTGTAGTTTGAAAGTGTCCTATTACTTATATGTTTGTTTTTTTTTGTTGTGCAATAAGTATTAAATAAATAATAACAATAAAATTGTTATGTCAAATGAACATGTTAAATAATGACATACAACCCGCTAGACGGAACAATTACTTTGAGACAGATTAATGCGAGTTAAACGATATAATTACACACACAAATTTTCGTAAGGGGAGTAACGAAAGGCAGTCATTAGCGTATCCTCTGTAGGCGTTTCTTTTACTCGCATCTGTAATTTAGTACCTCGTGTTTAAGTTTTTCCTACATCGACGGGACAACTGCAAAATTCAAGTATGGAAATGGCATCACCACTCCGACTTAGATCGATTTAATATTCAGTTATCAACTTACATACTTTCATACATATTTAATACACAAATGTGACATGAAATATTATTATTAAATCAAATGAAGAAGTATTTTACACCAAATAAAAAAAATATATATATTTTGCCATGCCACTTCTAACAAATCTTACGCTGTTCTATGGTTTTTACGTTATAATTGAAAGCTGTTCCTTAAACAATTAGATTGTCAGCGTTGTCGGCGCTCGGGGCGTCGGGCCCCTTAATACAGAAACAAATAATTACTTTTGTTTAACATTTCCTACGGAATTCTCGTCACAACACACGCTCGTCGTCGTATTAAATTTTTTAGCTTAAAAGATATATGAGACTACTTTATTATTCATTCAAATATACTTAACTATGTGGAATTCCAAAATTATGTGATTTATTAAGTCTTAGCACTACTATTTTCTTATTTATTAGAACAGATAAAGTATACACATATGTATTTTTAAACACATTGCCTCGTTCTCTAAAATACATGTCAGATTTATCCTTTCCTCGGATTATGAGAGTGGTAGTATATTTGTGATGATGAGTAATAGAGTGAACTGGAGTTTGTCCAAACGCTTATGCACTTTATCTTCTCGTTTGGTCATAGAAGCTCAGATTCTACGCGAAGGAATCTCTTGTATCTAAGACTATTAATATTAAATTTTCAATACAATTGCATTAAAACAAATGTTTATTGAAGACTATAAAGTTAAAAAAACGAATACATTAATACCTTATACCCACGGCGTTTAATATAGTAAATATCCAGACATTCAATTTGAAGATTGAGGTCAAACAACTAACCTTTTCTACCTGTGTGTAATGACCTTTACGAACGAAGAAGACCCACTAAGCTCATCCAAATTACGTAGGCAATTACATTGAATAAAATTAATAACGTTTATTTTCATAGTATGTACTTCTTATATATCATTATTAACGTGAAAAATTAATTAAATAACATAAATCATAACAATTTAAAATCGGTTTTCAATATTTAAAAATCAAAATTTAACAATTGCCTCGTTGTTCTAATGACTAATATGTAAGGTTTCAAATCAGGAGTCTTGGGTTCAAATTGGTTATTGAGTTCTTTCAGTCGGGCAATTCTCAGTAGCCAGGAATTTCGGTATTATCAGTGTTAAAGCTGTTAACACCAGAAACAAGTATAAACTTACAACCACTAAGGTACTAGATTACACAGGGTTAGTAAGTCTTTTATGGGACAATATATACGCTTTTACAACACGATCCCAGAAAGCGTTCAAAAATAATAAATTGTGAAATTTTAAATAATTTTTAAGGAACGCTTGTGTGCTAAAGGATGATTGAACACCTTGGAAATGAAACGATCACCTCCAGGCTATTTCAAATAAATAAGATTATTATTATTGTATTGCTATTGTGTAAATCACTATAATTATAAAGAACGAGCTGAAAAAAAACCCGCTGAGTTTCTTTCGCCGGTTCTTCTCAGGTCTGTGGCGTTTATTTCCGAACCGGTGCGTGGTAGATTTAAGACAATCAATAAGCAAGTAAAACACTTTGATATTTGAATTTGAATTGAATTGCTCTCATCCCAGCAAGCAAAAGCATTTGCGAGGCGCTTGAAAACTTCTGGTCGTGTTGGATTTGCATTCCTACCAGATTGAGAGTGAAGGCACAGAGCAGTACTAGCATTTGTGCACACACTTGTTAAATTCGTGCTTCTCAGTTGATAATATCCGAGAAAGGCCACCGTGGCCGAAGTCGTAAAGGCATTATGATCATTTGGACACATTTTAACTTCCAAGCATTAATCATCATCAGTATAATATGGATCAGGTTGGGTATATACGCGATATCGTTAGTATGTGTGGATCAATTAGCAACAGAATTTTAAACCAATTTTCGGAAGATTGATCTGAAACTTTATGCACTTTTTTGAAGTATTTTCGTTGTTACACTCAAGTACTTTCATCAATAATTGATAAATTTTTAAAAAAAATATTTTCGACTCGCTGGAGGCTTCCACTTCGTTTTTGCCCCAGGGCCTCCAACCCGTTAAATCTGACCCTGTATTTATTTTACCGTATATCGCAATTTGTTCAATAATTCCTCTGAATAAAAACTTGATCTTATTTTTATTTACTTATTTTAACTGTCTACTTACTTATATTTTATTAATAACTGAAAATAAATAAAAGTCGAAGAATTATAAGTTACGTCTTTAGTAATATAATTAGATTCTTGTATAAGAGGAATATTTCAGATCTATTTTAGTAAATCACATTACAAAGTATTACGAGTTACGTATTTCATCAGAACAAATGCGTAACAGTTACATTTTGATTCGCACAGAACCCGGAGAAGTGCATTATCCAATAAACAGTATATATTATATAGAAAATAACTGTAAGTTTGTTTTGTATTTTATAAGAAAGAGTACATCTATTTACAGGTACATATGTGCGTATATTGGAGGGACATAAAAAATTTACATTTTTTGTATTATACTTATATATACATACATACATACCTACATTTTGTTACTCAATTAAATATATAATTAATGCATATAGCAAAACAATAGGCCCCGTCTTTCTGCGATAAAATAAAAAACCGGACGGATTTTGATACAGTTTTCACTAATGGAGGGTATGATTTATGAGGTAGATTTAGATATATTGTTATTAATTAAGGTTTTGTGTAATTATTATGTAATTAATTGACTGAAACGTGTTAATAATTTTCGAAGAAATCGAAAAAAATCTCGCATTACTATAAATGCGAAGTCGGGTCGAAGTGTAGGTACTTGTTCGTAAGAAGTTTTGAAATTCTACATCGCTAGGCTCATAACCTATTCACAGTTCTCTGCTAAATTTAGTCGCGCTGAATACTAACGCGCTCACTACGGTGAACTCTGTTACATCTTCCTTGATCTAAACGGGATTGTACTTTTGTAGCCAACCATACAGACATTTGATACCAATAAACTTATAATGTTCTATGTTCATTTATACATCTATAATATAAAAATGAATCGCAAAATGTGTTGGTAAGCGCATAACTCAACAACGCCTGGACCAATTTGGCCAAATCTTTTTTTAAAATGTTCGTTGAAGTTCAAGGATGGTTTTTACGGTGAGAAAAATTAGAATTATTGCTGGAAAAACCCTAAAAATGGCCCTTCTTTTTCCCATACAAATGATTTGTAACTAAAACGTAGTCAATTTGAGCTTTATTGCTATGGTATAAAGTTCATATTAAATTACAAGCACTCACTGTTGTCTAAGCAATGTAGGTGTGTTCCTAACGTCAAAGATCATATTTATCAAAACAATGTGCGTGTGTGCGTTGGAGCACAGAATACATAGTTGGAGGAGTTTAATGTCGCGTTCCGAAACTCGCTTTTCTTTTGTATTAGTTTCGGCACGCGAAATAAAATGCATCAGTTTCCACGTCATTACATCAGTCAAACAAAAATCGCGTTACCAATAGTGTTTTATTATTTTTAATATCCAAATCTATATATATAAAGGAGATATCCACGTATATACTCACTCATCACGATATCTCTGGAACCAAAAGGCGTAAAGACTTGAAATTTGGTAGAAATATTCCTTTCGCCGAGTAGAGGTCAGCTAAGAACGGATTTTTGGAAATTCCACCCCTAAAGGGGCGAAACAAGGGATGAACCGTAGTATGTAAATCCGTCATTTTCAAAGTTAGAGCAATGATATTTTATACACAATTTACAGGTTAGAAATAAATAAGTACACAAATCAGAGTTTTCCCAAATTCACTACCTAAGAGGGTGAAATAGGGGTTGAAAGTTTATATGGGGAGGTCGTCATTTTTAATGTAAGAAGTATGAAATTTTATATACAAGCTTTTGGTTAGAAATAAATAAATATGTAATACATTATTTTTGTAAATTTACCCTCCAACAGGGTGAATAGGGGTTGAAAGTTTGTATAGCGGGTCCGTCATTTTTGATGCAAGAAGCATGAAATTTTATATACAAGCTTCTGGTGAGAAATAGATAAATAGTTATTTATGGGTATTCGAAAATCTACCCCACAGAGGGTTAAATAGGGGTAGAAAGTTTGTATAGCGGGACCGTCATTTTTAATGTAAGAAGCATGAAATTTTATATACAAGCTTCTGGAGAGAAATAGATAAATATGTATTTCAGCGTTTGCGAAAATCTACCCAAGAGGGTAAAATCGGGGTTGAAAGTTTGTATAGCGGCTCCGTCATTTTTGATGTTAGAAGCATGAAGTTTATTATACAAGCCTCTGATTAGAAATAGATAGTCTATATATATATATATATATATATATATATATATAATTGTATATGAGATTTCCACCAACATATTGACTCATCACCATATCTCATCACCATATCTGTGGAACCATAAAGCGTAGAGACTCGAATTTTGGTAGGAATATTCTTTTCGGCGAGTAGAGGTCAGATAAGAAAGCTGATTTTGTTCAACTCTCATCCAAAACAGATTTTTCACATAATATATGATAAGATATATTATGTGAAACATCATTAACAGTTGTCATAGTAATCGATTTCATGATGCTTTATTGATAAACTAGCTGTTGCCCGCGGCTTCGTTCTTTAACTATACTAATACATATTTTAAAGAGGTAAAATTTGTTTTTTTTTTGTTTGTTTGTAATTTTGTTTAGTATAGTTAGGCGGACGAGCAAATGGGCCACCTAATGGTAAGTGGTGACCGATGCCCATAGACAATGGCATTATAAGAAATGTTTATTTTACTGGATAAAACTAACGCTTATATCACCAATGCGCCACCAAACAAATTTCGTTTAAAATGTTTCAGTTTTGTTATCTATCAATTTTAATGATATCGTGTCTTTTTCTTATTCTTATTTTATTTTGTACAACTCAAACGTTTTAAAAAATAGAGAAATGTCGCTTTTTTGGCGCGCGTTAATAACAGACGGCACCACAGTTTTGTACTATAGCAAGTATTTTGTTCACGTTTTGTTAATGATCTGATAATTATAATGCTTTTGAAATAAAATTATTATTTTTCAATTAAAAAAGAGGTAAAATTATTCATTTTGTATGTTTGTTTGTGTCCTAATTTAACATTTTTTGCATTGAAAACCATATAAATATACAAAATAATAAGAATGAAGTCGAATAAAGGAGGACAACGCTGTTTAGTATGACAATAAAAATAATAATAATGCCCTCCGGAACAATTACGACCACATCTTCAGAAAACCTTAAGAAAGGTGTGCCAACTGCGCAGGATATTATAATGCACAAGTGTGTGCGCAAACACAGGTGCACTCTTTATTCCCTAACTCTCAATCCAATGGGACAGTAAACCGACACGAACGGAAAAACTTCAGACGCAAGACCGACGCATGGGGGTGTAAAAAGTACAGAAATATAATCAATTAAAAATTACATATTAAGACACGTTTTTGGTAGATAAACTAGACTAAGCGTAGTACCTGCTGTTCGCTCCCGATATCTATGTTGAGCTTTTTGCTCAATTTATGCATGATTTTATGTACCAGTCCTTCTAAACGAAAGCTCAAATTCGAAACTATTAAATTGCATAGGGATTCATGTCATAATAAGAATATCATCATCGTTCGTTTCTATTCTGTTTTTACAAATTGGAACAAAAAAGCAATAACTGTGACCTAATTATAATAGCCTTAGTTATATAGATATATAGCCTCCCGATCTATTTTTTTGTTAAAGATAAGTAATATAAACATGTGGTACGATATTTTTAGTATCTCAAATAGCTTTCGTGTTTTTTTATAATCCTCATTTAGATAAATATGTTAATAATTGTTATTATAAATATTAATGCCTTGGCCACTTAATATAGATTAAAATTGTCTTACACTTATTTGAATGAATACTTTAGAAGATATGTTCATGAAACCAGAATCGATGGTAACATTGACAGGGTGGATGAAATGGCGACAGGTGGACGATTTGTGAATGCCCTTGAAGATCAAAGGTAAGATTTATAAGACCGTTAAAATACCTGTCATGATGTATGGTTCTGAATGTTGGGCAGCCAAAGAAGATGATGTAAAAAGAATGCATGTCAGAGTTGCGAATATTAAGAGGGATGTGCGTTGTAACTAGAATAGACAATATAAGAAACGAGTATATCAAAGAAAGTTTGGAAGTAACACCGACACCTGAAAAGTTAAAGAGTAATAGATTAGCGTGGTATGGGCATGAGAAAGGATGAAAAACATATTACTAGAACGATGATCAGTATGAAAGTTGATGGATATAAGGGAAGCCGAAGAAAGTGTGGGTAGATTGTGTAAGAAAGATGTAAGGACGAGTGACAGAAAGAAGTGAAAGAAAAATACATATTGCACCGACCCTACGTAGTGGGATAAGGGCAGGAAAAAGAAGACTTTAGAAGATATCATCGATTCCTTAACATTTTCTTTAGTAATTCTTTATTACAATGCCCTATACTGAATATACACGATAATGTACGGGCGAATAGATCGATAAGTGAACATTTAAACGTTATTGATTTAAAAAATGCACGGAATAAAATCCTTATTTTACCCGTACGAAGTCGGGACGGGCAGCTAGTAAATATATAAAAAGACACATTTACTTAAGTACCTACTTATAACAAATTCAAGACACAGTTAAGTCCACCATGGCAATCTTTATGTACGTAGTCTATCACAGTTTCCCAGTCCAGAGACTACGTCGCAGATGATAAAATAAAACATAACCTGTCATTATTAAGGAGTACTTTTGACCGTGTTGCCAGTCAAAAATAGTGTTGACCGAAAAAGAGTGTTGCCTGTATCATATTGGGTTGCTCTTACTAAGACTGTCGAATAAAATCAAAATTTTAACGGACTTGTAACTTGTAGCGTGCATTGAGACGTGCATGTACAAGGCGACGAATTATACAAGACGAGTGTCTATTGTAGTTCTATATCAAGTTGTTAATTGAGCACTTAAATCCGTGTATAATCTCGGCATGGGCACTTAACTATTACATAGACAAGATAGTCTATAATACGGGATGCGAAGTCACTTAACCGTAATAACTCTGTTGGTCTTAATAAAATTTAATTACAATATACCACGCAAGTTTAGTTTTCTTCAAGTAGTTTATTTACAAGTTTTTTTTTTTATAACTTACTTTGTATAAATATGTATATCCCCTTGTTTCTCCATTAATAGAACGGCCATGACTGTGGTGATTAATATTATTTACCATAATTAGATGGTTCATGTGCTGCGCAGTGCGGAAGCAGTGTATCAATTTACTCGCCCTATAAAATTGTATTAACTATCCAAGGTCTCAACAGTTTTGCGTTATCTGTACTAATAGCGTTAATATATATTTTTAATCTGTATTAAGTATAAACCAGTTATAACCCACGTTCCGTTAAGATGACATCACCATACCATAAGGGGAAAAGATTGATCATGATTAAGTTCGAACATTTGTTGTCAGTCAAACTATTCTCAATGCCAAAGTTATAACACTTATCATTTTACTGATTAAGAAGTTCTTTCTTTGAAAATCGAACGTCCGAATACTGAAACGTTTTTCAAATATTAAGTGCAACTTAATTATTTGAGACGCCGTTAATTTAAAATTACGCATACTAAATTTGAGGTTAAGTGCCTACTCGTTTTTATAACTAATATATTTATATTGTAAGCTATCTAATAAGTTATGTCTAAGGTGTAAAAATAATCTTATTCAATTTGTCACGGAATCTCCTACATATATAGCGCAGACACGATGTTAGTCGTTTTTCGTAGCAACTGAGTTAATCTTAATGTATGCAAAATGCAAATACATACTAGAATATACCGGACAAACGAAGTGAAGAAAAAGTTATGCATTAAAGCCTGCAATGATTCGATACTTCGTTTACCTATTTACTAACCTATGTATTTGTTACTTCTATGCCAGATTAAGGTTTAGGAGTCTATGGGTGAAGGTGATTTGCTAAACTGTCGAGTTCGGATGTCTGAAACCATGTAAGTACCTTAAATCGATAATTCTGAGTGAATTTAAAGACAAATTAGGCATATATTAAGATCTCTAAGAAACTGGTCGACAATTCTGGTGATCCAAGAGCTGGTGCTTATTTACTCCAAAGTCTGAGTTTAGCGTTCTAGACAGACAATAGTGCCAGCGTCTTGGGTACAATAGCTCAGGAAAATATTTTACACGGCGTGTTTTTCTTTAAAAGTGTAATGTGTAGTTTGTTTGTTATTTTAGTTTTAGAATTTAATAAAAATAAATATATTAAGAGATCTTGATTGATTGCAATAATATAATTTTCTATATTTCATGTCTACACAATTAAGTTCTAAGTTTAATAGCTACGTATTTGCACTACAATATGAATCTCAGGATGACATGCGGTCACGTTTTATTTTGCCGGTTTGCTATATTATAGCACTATCGAGGATACCTTCCATGTAAATTTATTTCCTGCGAGAACTGACTTCGTGTGTTCGTACGTGACTTCCTTTAGTGATGAGACACACCGATGATGCACATATTAAATCTATGATAAAAGATAATTCTAGAAAATTAACATTGTTCAAGATTGTTCACTTCTTATTAGTTAATGGGTAACCCGCAGTGCAATTATGGTAATACCTATTTAATAATTGTGCAATTAGGGGCAAATTTTTAAAATGAAAATAAGTAGATACGTTGTCATACGACTGATCTTAGACATCTTATGATGAGGAGGATGGTCCTTAAAACGCTTAGCTCAAGTAGTCAATTACAAAGTTCTTAGAATTTCAGTCTCCTTTGAAGAATCTTCGCGATATATTTATGACGATAATAAACTGGCGAACGCTAAATATATATTATATTATTGTGTGTTGTGACGTAGAAAAACTTTTTTTATGAGACCCCCTTTCGTATGATCCAAGGTAAGCAACATAAATCCTCCTTTATTGATAACACCTGACTGATATACATACGTATATGTATATAATTTTAAATCCGAAACGATAAATCATTTAAAACAGAACCAAATCCAATTTCAGATTTATATAATTATTATTATCACTTTTCTACTTACGTTAGTTTACCTTGTTTATATAAATATGAAATATGAGTATTTGGCCGAAGTACTAAATACGTAGTTATACTACATAAGCCAGTGGTCTAGAGAACACCGAACTCGCCAGTCGCCACAAGGCCTTGTGCGAGTAATCTAAGCAAAGCTAATTGAATGATTGATGCTGTTTCAGAGAATGGATAATTGATGATGAAAAATTAGGCGTCGCCACTTTTGGTTTAATTTTTTTTATAGTAACGTTGAATTTTCAGGTGTGTAATTTTTGTTTATAATTCATTTCGTGCGTAGCGTTGAGGGAAAACATCGTGAGGAAACCTGCATATGTCTAATTTCACTAAAAACTGATCATGTGTATATAATATACATATAATATACAAAAATGTTTACATAAATAGAACCGACTCACGATACCTAATAACCACTTCACGGGTCGGACACGAAATTTGTTACATCCTTTATATACCGACCAGTATTGAAACAGCGTGGTGGAATAGGTTCCATCTCTTCTCCTCATAGGGAGAGGAAGTCATAGCCCAGATGTGGGACATTTACAGACTTTTATTGTGTTTCCTTTATTTTCATACATTTTTTTATATTGAAATTTAGCAAAATTTATTACAATTACTTATGTTCGCTTTAAAAAGCTTTGTCTATGTTTAAAAAAACTGTCATGTCAGTGATAGATTCTAATGAATGGTGTGAAACTTCAATTTGATAACTGGGCCGCAGACAAATCCATCCATCCGCGATCCATGCATATCTTATCGATTTAAATCTGGAGTTAATAAATAATATTGATTTAGCAATTAAACATATTAAGTTTTAAATAAATATTCTTTATCTATAATTAAGTCAAATGAGAATTAAAATTAGTGTTTTTTTATAACATATTTATATAGTACCGTTGAATTAATTCATATAGAAAAAAAACTACCTATTATGTTTGTGCATTCACACAAACCGAAATACAGGTAACACAGATTAATAACGTAATTACTTTAATTAAAATTAACTGTCGAAATAATTAGCCGAGTAGTCTGTAAGGAATCGACCTTGCTTTTGCCTTCCTTCTTCATTTGTTTAGTTTTCAACAAAAATGTGTGTGAGTGTGTTTGTGTGTGCATTTACCTTTATTTCAGTTTGGATATAGATTAAACAACAAGATTAAGCGATTAAAATAATAACGTCCAAATGCGTTGGGTCTGTACGAAATTTCTTAAACCACCAATGCGCTGCCAACCATAGGAATCAATAAGTTATATCTATTGTGATATTACAATGGCTCACTCAACCTTCAAACCAGAATACCGCTGGTAACTAACTAGTAGCTACACTGCTATGCGGCGGTAAAATGAATGAGTGGTCGGCGGTAGCAGCAGGCTTACCGCTACTAGCCCACTACCACCGCTTACCGTTTAGGTGATAAATTTGATCATAAATCATCATCAAATACCATACCTAATAATAATAATATAGGTAAGTAATGTAATGGTAACTTAAGATCAGGCTTCTAAAATCACGGTTAACATAGTTTGTAGATACTTTGGATTTAGTAAAATAATTAAAATTAAAATGTACTTTTATAGTCTGTTAATGAATCGTAAATCACTAAAGAAATTTACCATTCGCAGTCGATACAAAATATATTATTCCACGAGAAAAAAAAGATAGAATTCCGTAAAATACCCGCGATGAAGCAATTGTATTCGAAATTCAAATATCGGTAATCTTGTAGACGGTTTTTCACCGACGACGCCCGAAGTCAACATAATGTAATTTCAGTCGTTGCTCGCTTCATTACACATTGGTTATTGTTGCGCCCTTGAACCGCCATTTGAAGGAAATAGAAGAGAAATACGTAATCTATTTACGTTAAGTAAATATCTTTTACGTTACAATAATTTTATATTTTATTTTTCTAGCAAAGTTTGTTTTTTTTTAAGGTCTGCCTCGCAAAACGTTGCAAACGGGCTAAGGCTGAATGTCATTGACGTTTGCAACATTTGGAATACTTTTTATTCTGTCATTATGTCCTTAATCTGAAGTCTACTTAAAACATGTATGTGTTTTATACATTAAATACCACCATTTATTATATACTGACTTTAACAAATTGGAGCTTGTCCAGGTAAAGTTTTAAAGAAGAAAACGTAAAACTGCAAATGTCCCACTGCTAGACTAAGCCCTCATTTCCTCCCGAGGAGGAAGTTAGTCCGGCTTAACACACCACACTCCTCCAATGCTTCAAAAATAACTTATATAAATTACCTAGTTATATGATTGATTTAAATGAATGTCTATTATATTTAAATAACAATAATAAGTTTAAATAATATATTTCTTGCTAAAACAATGAAACTGTCTGTGACGAGCGTGCTTATTATCTTTTAATAATAGAAATAACAGTTTACTAACTTTCATATTAATACCTAAATAAAGAGAATAGAAGCATTCCATCCGTATTTAATCTGTGAGCTCTACGTGTGAACACGTACTTCAAGTCCATTGGGATCTTTACTTCCACCGTCACTGAACATTAATTAGCATTAAATGAAATATATTCCGACGAGAATGAAGTTAAACTAAACTATTGAGCGTATTTTATACGCGCTGAATCGTTGTCATTTGAAGAAAACTAAAATGGCGATAGCGAAAAGCTTTTGATAGTTTTCAACTTTTATCAATTTAAGTTTTTATTATTTAAATTAAAAATTATAAAGTAGGGCTTACTACAAACCTGTCTGGGTAGGTACCTCTCATCTCATTTTCAAGGTTTTTTTTTATTGCATAGGACCTTCCTATGCAATAAAAAAAAACGACGAGCCGTGAAACGGACGAGCGTATGGGCCACCTGATGGTAAGTGGTCACCAACGCCCATAGACATTGGCATTGTAAGAGATGTTAACCATCGCTTACATCGCCAATGCGCCAAAGGTGTTTTAAAATTATATAACACAAAGGTGCCTTAGTGATGTAAAGTAATGACCAATTAATATCACGTCGCCATTTTCCCTATTATTTAAATACTGGATCCATATTACTTCGTTACTCATAATACTATTATAACATTAAAATAAAAAAAAATTGGTTGCCTGTAAAGTCGGTATACGGGCGAAAGTTTTACGTGACAACGACTTTGAGTGGTAAAATAATTTTAATGTGAATATTCATTCGTATAGTAGGAAGAAGGATGAAATAATAGTAACAATTTAAAACATTTATTTATACAAAGAATTATATTTAAAACATTAATTTATACAAAGAATCTCGCACTGAATTTCATATTAACAAAATTTTATTTTTACCTTTACATACGTATTTATACTTAGAAGGGACGCGTGCCTTTCACTTTTTATGTCTGTCTCTCTCGCTCTTAGGCGGGCTAACCATGCCCGAGTGGAAGGGACGCGTGCCTCTCACTCGCTCTCATTGTGAGCGCATAACGTGAGCGGAGCGTAACGCAGTTTCTTGAAGTGTCACCCGGCAAACCAATTTATAAGACGTTGTCACGTCAATAAAAACTACAACAACAGCAAAAGAAGAACATATTATGAAGGTATCTTAGTGTTCAATTTAATTTATTTCAAATGGCATGATTAACAAAAAAATGTTAACTTTCGCGTGTATTAAATCTGTAAATCCGTTAAAACCGCAATTCTCGGTGCTCTCACGCCAACCGACGATCGATCACTCGACTCAAGATTATTATGACATTAACTTCTTATGAAAGCAGTGACGCGATCGGTACCGCGATAATGGGTGCAACATTGGGTAACAGAAATATTATTTTAAATTAAATTCACTTGGTTTTAGGATAACAGAATAAAGATGTCCTCTATTATGTTGTTGTCTGTGTCTGTTGAGTCCCTTCGTCTGGAGCTAATCATGTCCAGAATCAGGTAATGTCAATGTAAAATTCCAAATCCGTAGTTAAGTTTTTCGGGCTAAATTTGACATAAACAAAGTAATAATAATGAAAATAACTCAATGTATTATTTTACTGGTCCCACCCCTGATCTATTGTATTTTTGATATAAAAATTTTAAGAAGTAAAATTTATTTTATTATTTATAGATTGTTGGCTGTATGGATACAGTCCTAGTAATAGTTTCGTTTATTTTTTATAATCTATGTTACGAACGGTATACCTTAATAGTAGCGTAAAAAAAGTTTTTTATTAGGTACTATATAAAAGTCCAGAGGAGCACTTTTAATTACAATATATACACATACGTCCATTATATCTAAACACATACATTATTAAGTAACTCAATCCAATTGATTTGTACACAAATGGAAATTAAATAAAGAAGTATTTTTAATTCCTTTTTTGCAATGGAAATCAAAGTTTGTCGGGTTCAAGTTTATCGATTTATGTGGGAAACTTAAAACTATAAAAAGGAAAATTGCGATAACCGTCGTCGACGCGGATCGAAGAGCACTGCTGTGTCCTAGACTAAGAAAGACTCAATGTTACATACCTATATATTGTGTACTATATACAGGACTTAATTTCTTGTCTATGTACTTATATTATTTAGTTAGATTCATTTTCAGTGGCTATATAGCGAATACGATGTTCTGGGAAATAAAAGTTCGTATTCGTTATCATTTTATGTTTTGTTCACAACATAATATTATTGACTACTTGTATATGTAAGTTACTTAATATTAAATTTAACAAATCAATTTTTTTTTTATTTGGTTCTTCAACAATGTGTACACTGATTAAAATAACATAATATAACAAAAGGAAAGTTCTATTCTAAGTGTCACCATTACTTAAAGAAGAACACAGCATGCACAAAAAGAAACAATTCAACATCTTAACCTAATGTAGCTTCTTAATTTCAAAAGTACTTAAAATAAATTTTGATTACATGTATATATTTAACCGATAATAGACAAAAGTTAAAACATGCCAAAATATGTTTTAATCGATTTTTGTTGCTGCAAACACTATCGATTCCACTAAAGTCGACAAGTGTGAACGCGGTTTGCGTCGCCTTAGATGCGACCGCGAAGTACACAAGTCAAGATGGCTAAAGTAGCAACAGTTACAACAGAGTGCATAATTGTTAAAGGTCAGTCTGCGTACGAGTTCCAGGCATTACCTGCGATTATATATTAAGTGAAGTAACATTACTTGAAAACCGGTTACATTTCTATTAATAATGTTAAACTAACTGTAGAGATGGGTTTTATCTTGTTATTGTAAACATGAAAAAATAGATTAAAACCACCGATACTGTATTTGTATCGTTAGTTAATATTTTGGATTTTCTAATAATAACGTGGAACAAAAAAAAACTGTACACAATTAAAAAGTATTTCTTATTTTCTTCTCACATTCGAATTCATAATAAATAATATTTGAAAATTATTCGTATTTTTCCATTTCTATGACATTGTCAAAATTTTGTTTGTTTTGTGTTCAAAGGCAGATCCTTTGAAGAAATTTACTCTTTAATTGTAAAATTATCTATTAGTACTCTAAATTGGTAATCAATTATATATAATTAGTATTGAACGATAAAAAGTTATAATTTATAATATTTTTACTGTAATAATTGTTCATCATAGTTTCCAAAAAAGGGGACACCATTGCAGTAATTAACAATGTAATGACATTATTTTTATGACATCTTTGCGTTCATTCTTTTAGTTAATAAAATTTACCTACATTATTATTTACATAAATTTATTAGATTAATAAATATAACACAACCGGTCATAAGGAATAACTGCCAATACGTTTAATAAAAATAACTACAACCACAACATGAATAAACCCAAATAAACAAATTTGACACCGAATTAATGCGATATCATTGGTCGATATCTTGAATAATCTATGACATTTACTATGGATAAGCGAAAAGATGGCGTTTTCAGTGTCCGCGAAGTTGTATTCGGAACTTTGAAAGTTAAATTAACGTGGTTATAACAGGGGTAAATTAATCAAGTACTGTTTACAGTGCATAATAATGCAGAACAATTTGAAAATCGCATGCAATTTGTAAATCTACGGTGTGTTTACATTTATTTCTATTCCAATTGGAATACGATATATGTACCTACATAACAATAAATCAGTCAAACCACACTATAAGTGCTCGTATACTATAATACACGTAGTTGCGGACTTTTTTCTTACATAATATTACAAGCATTTTTTTTATTTATGTCAATATTTCATATAGTATAATATTTTTAAGAGTACCTAACACCTCTGTAAATATCTGCTCTATTGGTTAAAACTTAGTGTACACTATCTTTAGTAATTAATATGGAAGAGCTTGTATTATAATCGCCTAACGAGTAGATGGCACTTCATGCTAAGTGGTCACTTCTGTTCATAGACATCGACCGTATCAGAAATATTAAATATACCCTACGTTCTCAATATGCTGCTAACCGTGAGACTTAAATTATTATCCATTATCCCCATAATTATTGTGTCTCCCACAGACAACATAGATATTCATTATAAATATCTTACGATATTATAAAAACCTTTGACGTTTATAACAAGACAAGACATTTCTTTAAGAGAACCATTTTTATAACGTATTCTAAGAAGTAAGTCCATCTTAACCTTAAGTGCTGAAATTAATCTCGACGCAGAGATCTTTCTCGAGAGGTAAAGAGAAAGATAAAAGATTTACGTATTTATCTTCCGATGAAACGTCTAGGAAAAATCTCGAAGTCATGTTTATTTTAATAGATTTTTCTAATTTAAATATTTATAAAATGCAAATACAAGAGCTTTGTAAAGATGTAGATAGGAACAAAAAGCCGTTTAAAATACAATAAAAAGGAACGTTTGATTCCGAAACACGGTACAAGGAAACTTTTTTCCTTCTGATATTTAAATAACGATAGTGAAAAAAACAACTATTCAAAATTTATCGTTATTTAAAAAAAAAAAGACTAACATGTTTTTTAAATTAAATTAATTATATATGTATTTAAAATATTACATAAAACTCGACAAAGATCTAATACTCAACATTTTATACCGCTGACAAGTGAAATTGTTTAAAAGTGACACTTTATATAATGTTTATAAAATTATACACTTTAAACTGGTAACACTGACAGTCATTATGGCGGGTTTATTATAGCGAGGATTCATTTTTAATTTATACTGAGGATAGAGTTGTAAAATATAACGATTTTTTGTGATTATAATTATGAAATGATATACATACTAATAATAATATACCAAGTCCTTAGATCGAAGGATAGATATATACATACCTATATGTAAATTATTTATTTTTAATGTAATAAAAAATATAAAACCGATTAACGTCTACGTATCTTGTTTTTAAGGGATCGATATTACAGACATATCAATATGTATTAATTGTGTCGAAGATAATTCAAGAAGATACACTTAATCGCTGAAGTTCAAGCAGAGAATGCATACGAATCACGAATATATAATAGGTAAGAATGTCCGCTCTGAGTTCTTACGTAAGCCTTAATAATAGAAGGGTCATACTGAGAAACGACGGTAAACCGAGCATTCTCGTATAATAGTGGAATATACAAATCCTACAAGCTGACAGGCCACACACCACAGTCTATTGTGAAACGGCCTAAATAATAAATCTTCACGTAACTAGAGGCCGTACAATAATTTAAACTAAGCGCCATCTACATGGTCGCATAATACAAGCGCCATTTTAAAAATCTTAATCTTTTAATTACTCAAGTTATTGTACGTGGCAAAGTAAAAATAAATGATTCTGGTAGAAAAAAACCAATATATGTCAGATTGAAAAAGGCTAACGAAATGCACCAAACTTTTAACTTCATAATTATACAAGAATAAAAATGAATAATTTGTTACAAATTTTCCATAAAATAATATTATGTCTGTTTATAAGAGATTAAAAAAAAACATTCGTGTGGAAGAGGCATTATCATTTCCGAGACCAAAACAATCGCGGACTAACCTGTCGCAACATTCCCATCATTGAGATGGTGTCGTAATCTTATTATGCTCTTTACCCACACGTTATCAAGATTTACCCGTGCATATTGTTTTTAAGCGCGAACACAACAATGTATTAGCCTTTTTGCTACTTACAAGTCACACTAGGAGGTATATCTACAACCTTGACGTTTGTGCGTTTGCCTTCGCTTGTTAATGTGATCGACACATTCGTTAATGATGAGGTAATACTGTTAACATTTAAAATATATAAAAAAGACATATTAATATTAAGAACTAGCGTTTTCCCCGCAGTTTCACCCGCGTAGTTTCCGTTTCCGTGGCAAAAAAATGACAAAATGTAGCCTATGTTACTCGCTGATAATGTAGCTTTACATTGGTGATTTTTTTGTTTAAATCAGTTTATTAGTTTAGCCGTGAAAGCGTAACAAACAAACTTATATTCGCATTTATAATATTAGTTAGGATAAATACAGTAATAATCATAAAAACGATAAAAGTTATTTCTAGTGTTATCATATCAATGTCATATTTCGATCTATACCGCTATTTAAATACTTGATTTTATTTCACTATTTTTGTTTTTTTTTTACGTCTGCTTGGTCAACTATTATCGCCTGTCAACTTTTTTTTACCGAACGTAACATACCTGTGGTCAATGTGTCATTAGATAGTTGGAGCTATGAAATGTCCAATGAACTCTTCGAGTAATTTAAAAAAATAAGACCTATATCTGCGGTAGTTAAAACGAGGCATGTGTTTGCGCAAAAGAAGCAAGTTTTATATTTATTTGTATAAATACTCTCAATTTCTCTGTAAAATAAAATATCGATAATCGAACTATAAACCCTTAACAATCGGCCTCATAATGTGCAATAATCACATCACTAGTTATGTACGTAAATTTATTATTTATCAAAATCAAAAATATAGAATGAATTATCTTTTGAAGCAATCGGAGATGACACGTCAAATAAATTATAGATAGATCAAACGATGCTAAATATTACTAATAACTTCATTTCTTTGGCCCTTTTTTTGTTATGTTATTTATTGCTTTTTGAAAAATTGAAATAATATACTTCAGGTCATGTTTCTGCTGTTAACATCGAGAGATAAAAAAAACATTGTCGGAGCTTCATCGTACGAATCCTTGAAAGTAAACGCGTAATGTTGTACCACACAAAGCATTTCTTCGATCCCATACATTTGTTTATATATCGAACGTTAAAAGTTTCAAACCATAAGAGACCCAATGACTTTCTGTTTCGATGGCAGTATGCCAATTCTGGCAGTATGCAGTATGCACTACCATTGCGTTACCTGCGACGAGAGGTCCCCCGCCATAGAACGGGCAACGGCATTGTGATTGCAAAAATAAGTTGTAACTGAATGCTTGATACGAAATTCAGTTCTCATTTAACATCGAACTGTTTTTTTTAATCTAGTATTTTAAAGCTATAGTTCTACAGCTGTTCTCGTCATTTCAGCTAAATTTCTAAATAAAAAAAAAATCAAAATAATAACAAAAAATATTATATATTTAATGCAAATTACTCGCAACGCAACATATATTATAATTGATCTTAATAAATCAATGATAACAATAAATTCCGTCATAATGTCGGAAGTCGTAAATGCAGCAGTTTTGTTTTCTTATTTTTACAAAGTTTCAAAACGTTAGTGATTTTTTTAGTAACAAAGATAAACGTTACATGTTTTGTTTATATATGTACTTGTACGTTATATATTTTATGTAGGTATACTGGCTAGCAAAAGCTTCGGGCAACACAAAAAGGATCAAATTATATCAATTAATACTTACACGTCTTGGCTTGAACAAATAAGTTTTCCTACAAGACAAAAATAAATTGCCAATCTTTCTGTGCACTCGTACAACTTAAAAATTCAATTTAAGATCTTTTTCATTGTATTTTCATTGAAGTAGTAGCAAATAATTAAATTAAAAATCGAGTTCCCAACCCAACGTACCTGCAAACAAGACTAGAAGCTGTTTTTATTTTTGTACGACTTAAAAATATAATAAAATCCCTTTACATAAACTAATTGACGTCAATAGATAATAAGAAACCCAAAAAGTACAGCTGCAATATTGCGTTTTCTTTCAACCGAAGCACAGATAATAACCAACGTCATGCAACTAAACGTGATTAATGCATTTGTATTGTAGGCTTCATGCCGCTCTTTTACAATGAAAGAGTCACATTCTAATATATAGCAGAAAAAAGGTTGAACAAATGGGCCAGCTGCTCACAAATGGTCAGATCTGCTCATACTAGATACTCGCTATTCAGTTTTAGTTACTTTACGAGGTTGCTTGGTTTAATACTTTTGCCTTACCCTAAAGAAAAACAGATTTATGACACAATACTTAAATTCTTTGGTCGATATGAATGAAAGTGAATGTTCCAAAAAAATATAAACATAACCATAAAGTCTGAGTGCCTTTGCCTTTGATTTGAAACTTTTAATGATTATACCTAATATTATGGATAAAACGTTTTTCTTTATTTCTTCTAGTATAAATTGAAATTAAATGGCAAAAGATTTACCTTTATCAAAATCCAATTTTAAATGTACACGAAATAGGTTCAGTGGAGGCCTTTAACACTTGGTTTATCCAGCTGCGAGGCTCGTTATACGGAACAAAGGCAAGCGACATCAAACAAGTTGGGTACTTATTTCTTCATACTGCGATAACTTTTATGTGATTTGAGATCTTCTGAACTTTCTACTTACTTTGATTTATTTCCAATGTTGAAAGAACATTTCCAATTACCTCCCTTTTCTTCTACCGTAGTAGACATTTTTAATCTATATTAATCTCAATTATATGCGTGTTTCGTATATTGAACGCACAAATCACATTGTAACATTTGTTGTAATAAATATTCTTGCTCTTTTCTTTCTTGATTTTTTCGATGCTTTAATTCTAAAATATTACGTTTAATCAATGGCTCAATTTGATAGATTTAATATCTTGATTTTTTTAATTGAACTTATTGAATTTATTATCTTTCACAGAATAAATATTATCCAGGTTTTTTTACAGGGAAATTTTATTACAGAATTTAAAAAAATACAACAACAGTGCAGTAACTGAAATTGTCCTTTTTTCATCGAGATCATCAATTGAAAAATCTTTTCACAAATAAACATGATATCAATGAACAATACAAAACTTTAAATAAATTACTTTGATTATATCTTTCGGCGGTTGTTAACTTAATTACTGAAATAAAAACAAATATTGACCACAAACATATTGCATTAGGTATTTTCATTGACTTAAAGAAGGCATTCGATACTGTAAGTCATGTTAAACTACTTAATAAATTGAACAATATAGGTATAAAAAATACAGCACTTCGTATTTTTGCTTCATATCTAGAGAATAGACACCAAGTAGTAAAAATTGGAGATTACACGAGTAAACCACAAGAAATAACATATGGCGTTCCACAAGGTTCTATCCTCGGGCCTTTACTGTTTCTTATATATGTTAACAATATTAAGAATATTGGTTTAACTGGACACCTAACAATGTATGCGGACGATACTTGTCTTTTCTACTATGGCCACTCAATGTGTGACATAGTTAGGGAGGCTCAAAGAGATCTTGATCTGCTCAATGACTGGTTTCTATGCAATCTTTTAACAATAAATACGTCAAAAACATCATATATGATTTTCACTGCAAAAAATAAAAAAATACAAAATTTTCCGGCCCTTACAATAAACAATATTCGAATACAACGATCAAACTTAGAGAAATATTTAGGATTATGGTTGGATGATAAACTGACATGGAAACCACACATTGAGCATATCAGATCAAAACTTTCATCGCTTGTAGAAGCACTCCGAAAATCTAATAATTGTATACCGAAAAAAGTGCGAAGTGTTATCTACAATTCCCTGATAAAGTCACACATTAACTACTTAATTGAAATATGGGGGTCAGCTTCAAAGTCTAACCTTAAAATCTTACAAACTACGCAGAACAAAATTATAAAAGTACTTTTTCACTATGACTTTTTCACACCGTCGACAGAACTATACAAAAAATCAAAATTATTCAACCTAAATCAAACATATATTTATAACACATGTATTTTAATTAAAAAGATACTATCTAAAAGTATTCATTCAAACATAACATTTACGCAAAAATCAAACAAGCATACATTAAGAAACAGACACAAACTTGAATTACCTAAAGTCAGAACCTTAAATTATGGACATAAAAATATACGTTTTGATGGAGTAAAACTATATAATGATTTGCCGAACTACATAAAAGAATGTGAATGTTTAAATACTTTTAAAAATAAACTTAAAAAATATATATTAGACAATATTAAGTAGCACTAGCCATTCCATGTATCAAATATCAATGTATGTGTTTAACATTATTTGATCTCATGTAAGTGAACCTATGTATGTTCTTATGAGAATAAAGATCTTTAACCATTTTTTTATATTATCAGTATACATTAATAATATGATGATGATAAGAGAAATGAGAATACATTTAGTGCATTTCACTTTTTGAATATTAATGATAGAATCCATCTCGAGAATCGTGACCATCCACTTAAAAACTTTGAAGTTAAGTCTTCCATCTTTTTGAATAAAAGCATAGAAAAACTGCAGAGAGCACAGGAGGAATAAAGATAGACGAGTGAGATAATCAGTCAGGCATACAGGATGAGGCCGAGCTATCTGGCGACCCTATCGCGGAATTGTGGATAATGGTCTGGGAGTCTGGATAATGCGCTTAACCGGGCCCTACAGAGTAAATTGAACTGGAATACGTGGAAAAAAAGACATTTTCGAATAGAATTTTAAGTCCACCGAGAAAGCTTTGAAATCCAGTCCGGATTAACTTAGCTCCCTGGTTTTAACATTTTGCTTTTTATAAGAACACGTGGCTATTTGAAACTAAATGTTTAAGTCGAAGTAAATGATATACACTCTTTTGTCAAATTCCACAATTATTCAATTAATTTGGTACTGTATATTAATGCTTAATCTTTGGTCATATAACATGTTTGTAGTTATTAGTTTCTATTACCTATATTGAAAATCATGAACAATTGGAATTTTTAGGCCAGGTTTATTTTCATTTCCGAACCGATTGTAGTTTTTACTTTGACTATCAAAAATTGTGATGCTTCTGTATTGAATAAAGAAAATTGAATCACAAAAATATTTTTATGCTACTATTGAAGGGTTCATAGTTTCATACGGTTTATATTGTTATAAATTTGATAAAAGTAGATAATTAATGGATCGCTGAGTACATATAATCCATTACAATTAATACCAACTGATGTCATAATTAATAAAACTTCATACGATATAATACTTCAAAAACTGTTAAGCTATCACCGGATCGGAATGTAGATTCGACCGGGACGAAGACGAACTGACGAGAAACATTATTTCATTGATAAAAAATACATGTAATAATTATACTGTGTGAAAATCAATGAGATAGAATACTCCTAGGTCTTTTATTGTTTACATACTCTTTATAGAGCTAGGCTTATAGGTCTCGTAGTGATATTTAAAGATATTTTACCGATTTAATGTACCGTGCTATTTTACTAGTGAATGAAAAACATGTATACAGTAGCCAGATATAGTAATTGAAACAAATAAAGGCACACGCCATTGCCCTTACGAACCAGTTCGATGTACACACAATCAGCAAACAGGAATCGCGGTTCGCCTCTTCCCCCTTGATTATTATGATTCAATTACATGAAAGTGCGTAACGCGAGCCATCGAGAGCTAAGTGTAGTGCATTCAACGTTCAATACTGAGCAACCTTCTATTAACAAACCCATATCGACAGGGGGCATTGTGACTATCAGACACGGTCTCCATCACGACTGCACGAATAGTCTGAACTGGCTCCAATCTTAATAAACAATACTATTTCGTGACGAGAAACGTCAAAACAGGAACATTCGTGAGACTATCGTTCACTTGTGACGTGAACAAAATTGGGCAGATGCAAATGACCGGTCAATGTAGCTGTATTGGCGAGCCTGAGTCGATACAGTCTCTAGATGGAGGCTGACGAGCTCCCAGCTCGCGCCACAGTCCCGTTACTTGGACGCAACGCGCTTGTTATGCAACCGATGTGTCCCGCGATCATCGTAATGCCGGGCACACACAATTCACTTTACAATTAGAGTGATTTATACTGTATATAATCTCCATGACAGAAAGAAATAGGTCACACGAACATTGGACTTGATGAAGTAAGGATCATGATAAACCCTCTTTGAGTTCATATATTTGACTTACTCTATTTAATCAACGTACTTTTGCTTAACCATTCTACAAAAACAGAAGAAGAAAATATGATAATTAAAAAATAATACGTGTGACAGCCTGTGAATGTCCCACTGCTGAGCTAAGGCCTCTTCTCCTTTTTTGAGGAGAAGGGTTTGGAGCTTATTCCACCACGCTGCTCCAATGCGGGTTGGTGGAATACACATGCAGATTTCCTCTCGATGTTTTCCTACACCGTTAAGCACGAGATGAATTATAAACACAAATTAATTAAGAAAATAAATTTCTAATTAATCAGCAGACATTTTTAAACTGTAATTAAAGGCTGTTGTCGTTTATTATTTGGTAAAACCTTCACGGTTTGTATTAGCCCGACTTAATCCCAACAGGGCGACGTACAAAGAGATTAATTACGCAGTCTGCGCTACTTCCATCTATGTAACTCAGGATGCTACCTGTCCTTATATAACATTCATTAGCAAACACTCGCGGTGGAAACATGTCTTGTCCAAAATCGTGAAATACACCTAATCTAATATGGAAATGTTATTATTATGAAAGGATATCTTATTTTCAAACATGGATTGTAAAATTAATTATATTTAATTAAGCAAGTATTATATGAGCACCGGTATTAGTTACGATCGTTAATCAATAGTCTTTATTAAATAAAGCTCCGCGTATTCACGTTCCGACTAAAAACCATTTCAACGATCCCAAAACGAATTGAATCCGAAAATACTCAATGTCATCCGATTAAAAGAAAATGAGAACATTCCAGCGCGTAGCCAGAACTAATGTGCCTACTCGATGGAAGCCTTCCTCCCTAGCTTGGCCCACTCGTAGCTGCCAGATTATCGTTTCTCAAAGCAATTTGTAGGGATTTGCGGTTAAGCTTTGCGCTGACTAATAGGTAATTCATTGGTTTTTCGTCAATTACACTTTAAATAAATCTAAATAACAATGATAAATATCTCGATCACTAACATTTCATTGTAATCTTAACTAGAAATAAAACAATTGAAAAAAGACATCTTCTCGGCTTTTTATATGCTTAAAATAATATTAATAAAATGGAGATGTCGCGAGTTGGTACAAAAATATTTAAAACATGTAACTGTAACTGGGCGCATTGGCGATGTAAGCAATGGTTAACATCCTTTACAATGCTAATGTCTATGGGCGTTGGTGACCACTTACCATCAGGTGGCCCATATGCTCGTCCGCTTTCCTATACAATAAAAAAAATATATATAAAAAGCTTTCCGACATGTGTACAATAAAACAATGTATAAAATATATTTAAGCCTTGAATACGCGAGAATGGTAAAAAGTAGTAAAAGCAATTTATAACTTTAAATAGCGTAGTTTCAGTCGCCAGTTCATCTCAGGTCCGAGTTCTTTTTGAACTGGTGGAAGATTTTTAATAAGCAAATGTATAATTGTAACTTATAAGTTATCTATTGAATGAAGACTGACTAAATTTTTCATAACTTTTTTAAAGTTACAAAATCAGATGATATGCAAATTTCTAAACTAGGTATGCATATGTAGTAGTTTTCTAATGCCATTATGTATGGAATATGCAGATCCGTTTTCAACTTGATGTATTAAGTCATATACGGGCACAGAGACAAAAAATTTAGCCTCCTATTAAACAAACATTTGTTATTTGATCAGACTAAGCGGACAGAACTAATTCTAATTTGATTTAATATTAAAAAAACGGTTAATCCGAGAAATATGCTATAGGATATTACTAGTGTATATTTTTATTTATAATATAAAAATTAGGTACTTAATAATTTACGCCAATAAGATCTAGTAATAAAATAAATGTTTGAGTTACTTTATGATCATCTTTAATATAGAATATTTTTAAACCAAAATCATTATTATGTTTCAACGTATCATGCATAAATAATAATCGTTATTGTTAACACAATAGACACTGATCCAGTCCAGCTATAGAGGGATGTTTTATGAGATACGACTACTATGAAGAGGTTTCATTTTTCTTCAGGATGCAATTCTAGCAATTAAATTAACCCCATGTATTCAATGCTTTCATTGAATTTTAGTTTAATTCATGATGTCTATTGCCATACGAACATAATACCTACTTATAATCAATTTCTAGATGAAAAATTCGTAGATAAAATGGTGGCTTTAGAAAATCTGAGAAAAGTTTATATTTCTATGTTTTAAAGAGAAATATTTTTTATCTAAGTAGTTAACATTGTTTTAAATGATTTTTTTTTATTTAGTTTACAATTTGGATTAAAAATGTATGCATTAAAAAGTATTAGCAAAATACTGTCTGCGTGCATTTGTGTCTCACTCTATACTGATTATATTACACACCATTAAAGAAATATTATGTAGTATTACCACTTTATTTTATATACCTTTTACATTATTTTAACTCATGCAAAATTGGATAAGCAAAAAGTGTGATATCTTTCACCAAATCATGCATAATTTTTACGATAAAATAAATAAAATTAAAAAAAAATCCTTAATTTTCCTTTAAATAGTAAAACATTAATTTGATTATTATAACATACCAATAAAAACAATTAAGATTAGAGGCTATTCTTATTAAGTGATTAAGATGTATTTTTTAATACTTGGACAAGGAACTCTTAACAATTATTAAAAATATAATTCGGAGTGATACCACATTACAGTTTAATATACAAAAAATACTTGTGTCTATTTTATAAAAAAAAAAAAGAAAAATATCAAAATCATATAATTTAATAAAGCATGGATGGGCATTTTATTACATTTGAAATTTCTTATATCAACAACCTTCTGTTCTATATTCTGAGCAAAAACTTTTTTGTATAAAGTTTTATTAAAACATGAGTTATTTCTTTAATTATTATAATGTAAAAAAAAACATATATTTTATAGCTGTATAAAGAAAGTGTTTATTTAATTTTACCAAATAATTTTAACTTAAATAAAAAATTAGTAGCACAACATAAGATAACTTTCATTATTAGTTACTAAAAGTATAATCTTAAATGTATATTTAAAATAAAGTTAAAAAGACTTATCATAGCATAATCAAAACTTGAAATGAGAAGGGAAAAAAATAATAAAATAAAAAATTTATTTAAAAACCAAATTATTCTTGAAAACACTTAAGATATCAGCAACTTTTAGCTAGTTTAAACTCAAATACACATTTTAACACATTATTTTGATATCAAAATTGATGACAAAAATAAATAAAACTATGTTTATTTTATAGAATTTAATCAAAAATCTAAATTAATTTTCATTAAAATTAACTTAAAAAGTAGTACGGTACGGTGTTGCAGTAGCGCATGCAGTGTTAATAGCAAATAAACGAGCGCGTAGGAAGCAAAGTTCTTCTCTCACCTCGCAAAGTCAGTGGCGCGGGATCTAGAGGTGTCGCCACCACCCCCACGAGCTGTGCCAGGGCCTCGACGGTCCATAGCACACCCCACATGTCCCACAGCCGCATCACAACACTCCACTATCTCATTATTGGCACAACATACACAGAACTTAACAAATGTGAACATCTAACTAAGCTAACTTCTTGTGGCACGATCATACTTTGGTAAAAATCATCGCAATGCAAATACTTATTATTGTATGTTACGACGTTTTTTACATTATGTTAACTAAGATCCTTTTGAAAAACTACTCGAATGTTATCGAAACAAAGACAGATGCTGCACGTCATAACATTTCACCGCTGAACTCAGAATACGTTCACTATCTACGACCCTTTACGTCTCGCTGTCGTCCTCGTCCAAACATTAGTGTTGTGCTGCTTTTATTTTACCGCATACGGTATCTGAATGATGGGTTCGGAAATGTTTGCTCTCGATTAAAAATCGATTTCTTAACCGTAACACTTCTTTTTTTTAAATTTAACCCTTATTTTTTGAAGATGCACTACAAATATTCGCAAATGAATAGAATAAAATTATATGTCATATTTCTTGATAGATTTTTTACGCTTACAAACACATGGAGTGTAAGTGACAACTTGCTTTAAATCAGCTTTTTTTAATTTCATAACAATTTCAGCTATATGCTGTAAATATGATATCTTTACTTGTGGATCTTTTGGCATCATATATCCACTCGCTGGTCGCCATACGCCATTTACTAAGTGTGCGGGTTGTGAAAATACCCCATTGAATGTCAATCCAAATGATCCTGTAAATATTACAATATTAAAAATCCTTGATAAGATAAATAAAAATACAAATAAGTCTAAAAGTCTAAGTAATAAATGTAGTACCGTCACACTGTATGCCCAAATTTACTATGTAATTAGGATTAGGATCGAATAGCCATATTTTAATCAGATTCAACAGAGCTACTGCTTTTACAATGGAAATTGGTCTTTCTGCCATCTTCTTCTGAGCCTAGGATTTTATTATCATTACTATTTATATAACAAAAAACTAAATTGCATTAATGCATATATGATGCATACTTTTCGATCAGATACTTTCTTCCATAAAGTTTCATCTAAAAACATTAAATATTCCATTGTTCGCATTTCTGGCGTAATAGTGCCAATACAGAGAGTTGAATTTTTTACTTTTGTGTATCTTTCATATGGTTTAAATGAATCATATTTGTGTATTGTTGTTTGAATATCAGCTAAATGATTAATTCCTACAAAACCCCATACTGGTGGACAAAACATATTTCTCAGAGGAACTTCAGCAATTTCTGCGGCTACCGATGCCATTTCTAATCCTATGTCTGACGTAACAACAACAATATTATTTTTTTTAATTTTAGTTATTGAATTAGCAATTATAGTAGCATTATAACAAGCTGGTCCCAGATTTGGTAAAGCTACATAAAGCTTAGGAGATGCGGTTGCATTAATGTTACTTGCAATGTTTTCCATAAGTTTTTTATTTTTATAAAGCCATTCGCCAATTGAGTACGTAGACCTATTGAAAACCATAAATATTACTTCAAATATTCATAAATAATACATAGTGTTTCTCAAAAGTACGTAACTTATTTACTTACTGAAATGGAACATAATCGAGAATTATTAAAAGATCAGAACTGGTTAGGGCAGCTCCTATTTTCTCAACATATTTTACTATCTTGCCCAAATATTCAGTACCCACGTAATTACATTCGTGTTCAATAAATTCCATTACACTTTGTGGACATTTTTCATCGTATATATAAATTTTGGAAACATATTTTTTTACATCTTGCTCTAAAAGACCCGATATAATAAAAAGAGACAAAGGATTCCCTGCGCCCGATATACATATTGCTCCTTTATTTATACTGGACTTTTCAAAGTAATCAGTGTTATCTATTCGTGCTACTGTCCTCATGTCATGTTTCAGCTTCTTTTGAAATTGTCCCAAACTATCGATCAAATATTCGAATCTTTTTGGAGCAAAAAAAACGTCGAATTTATAATAAGAGTAACAATATTCTAGAAATTCTGATGCACCACCTATATAAAATGGCTTACTACCAGCCATTAATAATTCTTTCCAAACAATCGGTGATCCAGTGTGGTGCCATTTATTTTTTTGATTAATTTTCTGTAGCCACGGCTAAAATATGTAACAGTATAAATTTAACTACTTTTGATTTCTTTATACCTAAAATTTACGGTAAACTTGACTGTATACGGTTTTATATTAATATCCTGCTGACTCTTTTACGTTTATCAACTAATGAAAGCTTATATCAAGAACAAATTAATAAAATGATATATATTTTGTGATTAGATATCCTTGGCATTTAGTACCCGTAAATTTGACGTGTAATATTAAAGTTGGATAAGTGCAATATCTTTAATGAAATGATTTATTAAATTAAATACTTTCTTGCAGGTACGTCACAATATAATTTACACTTGAAATGTTCGTGTAAGATGCTATTTCTCCGATTTTCTGAATTTAAAGAAATGAATTTTAATTTGATTTTAACATAATTATAAAGTTAGCCAGTTCGTCAAAGAAAGTAAATTATATTTTTGAAATATTAAATGATTTTATCATTGACCTTCCATTCTGCTACTGGTTTTTCTATTCGTTCGTAACAAAAATCAGGTAAGCGTTGTGCTAGGTAATCTGCGACTAAACATATTTCTGCAAATAAATCACATTGAGATTCTCCAGCGATTACATAGCGCACTCCCATATTACTTTTTATTTTTAACAATACTGTTTTTAAAGAAGAAATTAACAATAGTATGTTTATTTAGACAAATCAGTATAACTTAACTTTGACGTAGTCAAAGAGAGTGTCTTTATGTCCTGGAAATATGTATATGTATTGTTTTTTTTTTTTAATTTTTATTGTAAAAAAAAGGTTACATAGCTAAGGACTTAAGAAAATAACAGGTTTTTGTTAAATCTATAAGAACTTTCAAGCTAGATCTGCATGATTTTGATTATGGTATCGATTGCTATTTAAATTAATCGATTAAAAGTTCGTTTTTTTAGAAGTGATGCTATCTGTAGTGAACTCCTCAAATCGCTATACAAACCATAATGTAGCTACGTCAAAAGCAACACAATGTTTTCAGTTTAGACTTTTGTTATGTCATTGTCACTTAGACAAGACAGGAGAAACAATTTAAAAATATTAAATATTTCTCATACTAAATACTTATTACTTCTAAGAAAGCCATGGTGTAACGTTATACCGTAAAACGATAGTTTAACTAGATTATATTTTAGCTTACATATTATCTTATTAATAATTCAAGAAATCAAAACAAAATTAAAATATAACCTCATAAATTACACGAGATTTTGAAACAGAAATGCTAAATACAAACAGCTACTCGGGTTTCTGTGACCTGTTTATAGATAAAAAATATGACATTAATAATTTAAATTTTATAGAAAAACTGGGATTTAAAACGATTGCTATCAATACACATGTCGAAGAAGGAAGTGATGAACCGAAAAAGAAAAAAAAGAAAAATGATCCTACGGAAAAGAGAGATCCTATACCATCACCTGTAGAAATACCGGAAGGTGTGAAAAATACAACTAAACTCAACATTTTGCAAAGAGTAACTATTGAGTTCTCAGATTCTAGTATATCTCACAAGTTAAATCAGTCAGACAATATAAGGAAATACGACATCATAGCTGTGTTGCCAAAAACCGTCCAAGCTTTTCATTATGCTTGCGGTACACTTGATGCAGATATAATTACATTTGAACCACAAACAAGGATACCTTATAAAGTGAGTCGTAAATTATATAGACTAGCTGTTGAACGTGGAATTTTCTTCGAACTTTTATATTCACCGGCAATAAGAGATTCAACATCGAGAAAAAATATTATTTCCACTGCACATAATTATCATGCTATTGGTAAATCAAAAAACATCATAATTGCCAGTGGAGCTGACAATTCCATGCAAATAAGAGGTGTCCATGATGTTGTTAACCTCGGATTCATCTTAGGCTTGAATAGTAATCAAAGTTTAGAAGCTATTAGAAATAATCCACACAAACTTATTTTGAAAGCTCAAGGCAGAAGATGCGGGAAACATTATATGGAGGTTACCTCAGCAGATATACAAAGCGACAATAAAATCCCTGAATTATAATGTTTATTTATTTTACACCATTTCATTTTAAATACATATTATATCATTATTTGTACATTGTATCAGATCCATTTTTACAGCTTAATAATAAATTTTATATTTTTGGCATAATATAAGGAATTTAAAAGTTACAAAACATTGAAATACTGCATAATAACATAATTATTTGATTAAATATATAAATTACATTATATAATTATAATAATTATGAATAACATCACAGATTATACAATAATAAAAGTAGTAATAAATAGTTCAATAGATTCAAAGTTATACTAAACAGAGGGTCAGTCTCTTTACAATAATAATATTATATTTACAGTGTCATTGAACAAATGAATTAAACTTGAACTTTGTACAAATTGCAGTCATATTACATACTTATCATTTAGACGTATGTCTCACTACTATGTACTTTAGATTTGCAAAGAGACAATGAATTTTGAAGAACAGACTTAGCTGACTCCAACCTTCCTTGGAGGAACTTGAGCATGCTTGATGTGGTGATTTGGTTCCATAGGTGTGAAGTGCTTAAATATTCAATTGGATGTTCATTATAAAAATTCCCATAGTTTTAGCCCCTTATGGCTGTATTTTACAGTAACCAAAGTATAAATTCATTAGCTAAAAAAAATTTAATAACGTCGTAATATACTCTGTTTTCATTCTGTTTTTAAATGAGATTTTTCAGTCTTCTCATCAATAAGTGTTCTATCGGCAGACAATGGTGAAACTGTAGGTATATTCGGTATTGGCAAGTCTTCAGGTGTTATAAAGATCTCGGCTACCCATTTAAATCTGTATAATAAAAAGTAACATTATATTATTACAGTAAAAATTGTCACCAAACGAGACTGAATAATTTCTACTATCAATGCTAACTATATTCAGTTACATACTACAAGAAGGAAGTAATTTGTAAGCAATGTGTCGAAGCATGATAAATAAGCAAATGAATTTGATTAAGTAATTGATAGAAGCAATTTATAATCGTGATAAATTATGACAGTTAAAAAAAAGTGAGAAGCGATGATTTCGTTTAACATTACCAGAGCTGGCTATATTTCAACCTTATATTCATTCTATAATTAAATCCACTTGATTATTTGATTGCTAAAATTATATCAAAACAAAATGGGAGAAAATAAAAATCATTAATTTTTCTTTCTATATATTTTTCAAATGCAATATCAACGTTTGGTACAGATAATACAAAATGTATAAAACTCACACTAGAATAATATATTAGCTAAATCAAAGATCTACACACGAGAGTTATCCTACATTTTAACACTAAGTGCCTTTAATTCTTGTAATTTTATAATAATTAGACAAGGCAGCACCTCAAATCATTTATATTAAGGTATACAATAAAATGATATTTTTTATCGTTGTTTCAGTTAAAATTTCACCAAATAAAAATCAAACTAAATAGTAAAAGTTCTTAAATACTATTGAAATAAATTTATTTTAGCTTAATCATTTGTAATAGATTATTCTATGAAAATTATTTGATTATGTTTAACATATTTCGACATTTTCTAAATTAGATTAAAAAAGTTTGAATTCTAAAAAGTCAATAATAATAATATAGCATATTATTATTATTATTGACCGTATTGATATATATCCAGATTTATTTGACATGGTTTTTAAAATTAACAATGTTATTTATTTATATTAAAATGTATGCATGAACCAAGTGTTAATAAGTGCGTTAGTAATGGCAGTCTCAATGATTCTTAAGCTCGACCTGCAGCAGCTCTAGAGATCCGGTACGACTAGACAATTTTCAAGACTCTAGAATACGGTCTTGTATACAGGTCTTACAACGGAGCCTAATTTCAGTGGTGAGAGATTGGTATGATCGTGTCACAACTTTGTACGTCATTGCTATCGATGGGTGCGGCCACGTGAAAGTTGAGCGACACGCGGTACGCACGCGTTACGTGATAGAAAAAGATACTGCTATTCTGTCTTCGTTGCACAGCAAACCCATCTGTCGTCATGCCTCTGGTGGCCTTAAATTGAACAGTACAGCGCAACAATTAAGCAGACGGTTGTTGATAGACCTGTGTATAAGACCGTACGATTCTAGATAATTTCACAACACAAAAATCTTGTCATATAGCTATTGCAGGTCATCAGGTTTATAGTAACATTGGATCAATACGCACAAACGTAGCGAAAAAAGTTAAAATATAGCACAGATAACATCACATAAACCAATCGACAGATCCTTTGCTAATTTCATTATAAATTGAGCAAACAAATCAAGTTATAACGGTCACACTCTCGTTTATTAATTTACGTAAACGTTAATCGATTACATTATAATATTGTTATCTTTATATTCATACAAAAGTGCAACCTCATTGTAACATAACTTCATCTTAACTAAACAGTCTTGAAATGTCTTTTTGTAAATAACTTTAAATGCTTACAAACAAAAAAATTTCGAGACCATATGAATAATCATCGAGTCATACCAAACATTCATTACATGTTCACGGCTAAAAATATTTAATACTAAATTAATAAACTAGGTCGAATTTAGACCATCACTTTTTTACACAGATAAAATAAATAATCTCCCGAAATAAATTCATATAATAGTTAACAAATTCAGTCTCATTGGTTAAAAAAAAATCAAATTAACTTAAAGATCTGCAACCTTTCCTCAAAAACATTCAATATACATTATAATGTCAGAATTTATTTAAAAATAAAATTATAGTAAAACAATATACAATTAAATTCGAAATATTTAAAATAAATGCATGGTAATTAAAATGCAATTTAATAATTAAATAAATTCATTATTATCGATTACTGATTTTTATGAAATTTTATTTTAATTTACTATTTTTATTATTATTTAATATTAAACATTATTCACACTACATAAAACGCATCCTACACAAGGTAAGGCTAGTTAGAACTAAGATAAAACATTTGTGATATCAAACATGGCAATTTACATTATACATACTTTTTAAACACTAAATATATATCACGCCACACTTTTAATATTATTTAAATTCGAATTCATACAATAAATAACAAAAAAAAAAATTGTCCCATGCAGTCACCATTATACAAATATATATATATTTTTTTTTTTCGATTAAATGGAGTATTTTAATATATTGGTACAATAGGTAAGTTACGTTTTTAAAAATAATAGCACGGGTTTGATCAGAGGGAGAGAGAGAGTGTGACTGCAGGAGAGAGTCAGTTGTTGAGGAAAGAGACGCAGTGCGCGACGGTGTTGACGTTTTCCACCAACCTGTTGTAGAGCTCGCGGCGCACGCTGGCCGTGAACTTGCTGACGAGGCACAGCGTCACCGTGGCCGCGAAGATCGCGTTGTACAGCAGCACCAGCTTGAAGTTGCCGAGCCACTCGATGCGACCGAACTCGCCCAGCAGGTCGAAGTTCGTTATACCTGCGACGGGTTTATTGGCTTACTATTTTGTTTTAATTGTTCATTTTAAAAAAAAACTAACGTTTCGACATAATTAGGAAAAAGTTCCCGCATTTATAGACGTATTTACATGCAGACGACTAAAGTATCTGAACATTTTGTGAAGTTTTTAATATTGGTATTGGTAAAGGTTTGTAATTCGGTATTGAAATTATGTAGTGTAAAATTTATAAAAAAAAACAATATTTATATTAATATATAAATACAGTGTGAAGTGTGTGTGTAATTAAGAATTAGTAAAACGTTATTAGCTGAGTATGGTCCAGACGAAGTCAACTTACATATTGATTATCATAAACCTACCATCTGTTCGGAAATAAACACCTCAGACCTGAGAAGATCCGGCGAAAGAAACTCAGCGGGATACCTAGTATCTTGACGAGCAGCGGCTGCGCCGTGGAGTGCGCGAGCAGCACGGCGCACAGCGCGATGATGCGCGCGAGCGGCGTGCGGCGCGCGCGCGGCAGCACGCGCAGCGCGCGCATGGGCGTGCTCAGCCCCGTCAGCGACGCCGCGTGCAGGTACAGGATGAGGAACGCCTCCAGCGTCGCGCCCGCCCAGCCCAGCTTCGACAGCGACGCGATCCCCAGCGTGAATTGCTGAACGGTTACAAATATATAGATTCAGCTAGCACTGCAGATTGGCTGGCGGCGGAGTTGAAATATTAAGATGCATAACGTTTGTAAAATAGGACGAATAGACAACGATCGTTCTATTAACAAACAGTTTAAGATTCTATGAAAGTCACTGGTGATTTGTCAAAAGTGACAGTCCACATTATGAGTAAATTCCAAGTAATAATAAAAACTTCAACAAATAAATAATTAATTACCCGAGTGCTTAGCGGCAAAGCCTTAATTCCTATGAGTAGCTCCAGCGTGTTTTGCAGCACCATCAGAACCGTTATGGTAGTGAGCGCGAGTAGGAGCAGCATCGCTAATGGGTACACCACATTCCGCTGCAGGGAAGAGGTCTTGCGTTGATGTTCTACTTCCTGAAATGTTTTAAGCATAGAACAATTATGAAATACATATTTTTTTGTTTATTTGTGACGTATGTAGTTTGAAAGTTTTCGTTTCTATATCAAGCGTGTCATTTGCATACATCGTAACAATTTAGCTGAAAATAGAGTCCGGAGCCTTCACAATATGACTTATTATTATTATTATCTAAAAGCATCTAATCGTATAAAAGAGAAAAAAAAACATAGCTTTGTTTAGAACATTGGGGTAATCATTGCATATCTGTGTTGTTTTTTTATTGGTTAAAAAAATATTCAGCCGACTACATCATTTTTACCGAGCGCCTAAATATATTGTATCTGTCCCTGTAAATCAAGGCCGTTTAGCAGGTGTTGCTACGAATGTAATATTGCCACAAAATTTTACTCAAATCATAAAAACAAGAAAAACATATATCCTAGTATCATTATTGTAAGTATATATTTCTATTCGATACATAAGCGACGGATGTGAATAAAAACCGACCTGATTTTATCGTTCAAGACTAATCGATTATTATCAGTGTATATAACATTACCTAACTAAAACTTGAGTACGTTTATCATGAGCTATGTTGCTATATATGTGCCGAAAAAAGTTTTATTATATCGTTACTAAATCTAATCTATAACAAGTCGTATTTGAAAACAATAATTACTCTTTTCGGCTGTCAACTCATTGATAACATCCATTCAAATATTAAAATGGCGTTTCAAGAAGTCTCGATTTCAATCTTCGAAGCAATTTTGAATCTTTACACGCGCAACCACATCCAAATATTTTTTTTATATGCGTATAAGATTTAAATTTAAAGTTTGTTATTGAATGCAATAATATTTTCTAATTTATGGCAAATGATAAATAGAGTCACGTGTACTGAGTTTTCTTAGATAATATATATATCAAGTAATCACTATTTAATATTTATTCATAAAATTTAGAAAACTTTTTTTTCATCAGACTGAATTGTTATTTGCGAATTTCAAGAGAAAAAAGTTTTAGATCTCTATCTAAATGTATATAGATGTATTTAAAAAGTGTGACATTTTCTTATCGCAATATCGGATTCAATTATATTTATTGACTGCAACATAATTGATATCCGCATAAACAGAAATATATTATTCGACAATTTAGATAAGCAATATCTTTTGAACAATTTATATAAATAGAGATGATTAAAAACCATTTTGTCTTTATAAACAAATTAACAATTTCAAATATCTTTATATATTTATTTAAAAAAGAAAAGTAGTAATATGAAGTATATCAGTTGTCGAATATAATATGTAGTACATTTATATCAGTTGTCTGGTTTCCATACTAAGAGCTCTGCTTAATTTGGGATCAGATGATATTACATGAACACAGTGTGAATAATGGATTTAATGGATAATACACTTTAAATATCTCCCAATTTCTCAAGACTTTATTTAAAACATTCTTACCTTATCACTCATTATTTGTTAGAAGGACGAGGAGGATTGTTACTGAAATATATGAGCAATAAAAAACAAATTTCTTAAGAAACACACCTTTCTCATAGCGACAACTCTTTGAAGCCTCTCTTTAAGACCAGCTTGTAAGGCTCCATTCCTCAGTCTAAGCAGCGGGATGCCTTTTCCTTCGGGCGAGGAGTTCTTGCTCCCTTTCGACATGGACGAGTCCGAGTCCACGGGCGCTGATATGTCACCGCGGTCTGGGTACATGGGTTCTGGTGATATGTAGCCAATACCTATAAAAAAAAATAGTACAATCTATGCGTTGTATATGTATTTTCTAATATTAATTTGTAATTAATAATTTATCAAAACTGTATATACACTATAATGCCTAGTTGGTCTATTGACTAGATATAAGGCCGCAGACCCGGTCGGGCCACAAAATCATTGTTGGATTTATCTGTCAGAAAATTGTAAGTAGTAGTCCGGAGTCTGGAAATTGGAAGTGTGTACACTCCCGTGCCACGGAAGTCGCTAGTCCTGCGCCTGAACTCTTTGCGGTTGTATCCGATTTGCCGTTCTATCGGATTATGAAAGAGAGAAAATCTCACAGTCGTTGCAATTGAGTTTGCGCACACTTATGCAATATGATATTTGTGGCCAAAAACGGACACCGCCGTATCGTATATAGTTAAATAAGCCAAAAAACCGGAATTTTTATGTCTTTGTTCCCAAAGTTGGTGGCGCATTGGCAATGTCAGCGTTGGTCAACATTTCTTACAATGCCATTGTCTATGGGCGTTGGTGACCAATCAGGTGGCCCATATGCTGGTCCTCCTTCCTATACGATAAAAAAAATCGAATATTAGAGTCATATAGTAATCAAACATTTTTACGATGATAAAGTGTTGTTATTTATAAGAGAACACTTGTTCTATAAGCAGAACGTTGCATAAGGATATATCATGTTAATACATATCGTTGTTATATTAGAAAGCATGGAATATATTAAGAGAACTTTACATGAAAGAGTTTAAGTTCGTAGTCATCGTGTGTGGGTTGATCATTTACATAGTGTTGCTATTAATCAAATAAATATGCATTACTAATTGTCAGTTAATTTCAAACGCTTTAGAATTAGCATTATTAGTTGTTATATTCATGAGCACCTGCATTATTATTCCGTGCATATAATTATTATCAAAAGTTTACGCCTTCGGTCATGGATTAGTTTTCCGCATTATTTAAATTCGAAAATATGAAGCTTTTAGCTCTATTTGTAATATACACTTGTAATCGAACCTTCTTTCATTTTATGGGATGAACGACAGAAATAAACGAAATGTTTGAAAACTACAACATTTGATTATATTATAAATATAAACCGTCGTATAAAAAAATAAATAAAATGTTAGTCCATATATAAGTAAGTCCATACATAAATATACATGAGTGATGTGTATACAGTTCCATTATAGGAAATCCAATTCAAATGAAGAACAAAGTCAAAGTCATGTTATCGGCCAGTAAACTTGTATAAAAAAAAAGAAAACTCTTATACGTATCCCGGTAATTGTTAATCGACAATATGAAAGTAAGATTTTTTGGAGCGTTTCAAATATTTTTCCAATAGCAAAAACGATAATCAGAATCAAAAACAATCTTACGATAATAATTCTTGACGCTCCGATAATTTTGTATTTACTTTGTCGAGTATTTTTTAAAGGAAAACGAGACTCATACTCCTTGTTCGAAATTCATGTTATTAAGCGTGTGATTTTTTAAAACAAATAAATTTCAAATCAGTAATGATAGAAACAGATAAATCCGTGTTCAACAGCACTTAAGCAATTTTATCTAAAGCCATAAGTTTTTATAAAAGATATTTCAAACAAGTCAATGAAGTTTTATCTCTAGAGATGACGAGATTCTCCTCTTTGTTTACATAAATATTTTGACTGATGCTCATTTAGCTCAACAGCAATTTCACCACTTCCACCAAAATACAAAGCGCTTTTGTAAAATCCCTAAAACATGAATCAAGTTAAAAAGTCATTCACACAAGAGATAAGAGTGTGTACCTAAATACCTACCTTATCCATTTATTATCTATGCTTTAAATCTGGTCAAGAGAATTTTAAATGGACTCATCGTATTTTGAAGACGACCATCGGTAGGGTTGCTCATTTATTAAGGTAATGCAAAAGTTAGTTAACAGAAACTGTTGTACAACGTCAAGGAGACATTTTTCATGACCTATTTAAACCTTTCAAAGGTTAGTACTAAATGTGTGTCACGAATGCTCTCGATGTCTCGGAAAACTAGTACGAGACGAGTGTCGTACGCGATTTTCAGAGGAAAGCCGAGTGTGGTGTGGTAAACATTCGTCAAGTATTTAAGACCAAATTGAATTTCTGGTAATGAAATATCACCCGTTTTCCATTCATTATGACCATGAAATTAAGCACCAATTTACACAGCGGCAAAAATTTAAGCAGCCTTTTCCAAAAAAAAAATTAACTCGCCGGAATAGTCCTAATCAAAATGTTTCCCGACTTATATTTAATTATATGCAATCGTTTTGCATAATTAACGATAATGCGATTTAAGAAAAAAAAAGCTCCTCACTGATAACGGTGAGTTTTTTCAGCCTATAAGACTAATGTACCCGACATCACGATATCGTATCGTACCGTCTACTCTCACAGTTTACATAAATTAAAACAAATCTCTATGCGACAATTGTACTTGGAATATTTAATTCTGATTGTATTCATTGTAATAGTCATGAGAATATGAGAAGCTACGTTTCTTAATATAATTAATTAAAGTGCTTCCGTTTTCACGACAACAACGGCCAATAAAAAAAACAACAATATAAAAAGTTGCCATTTAATTTAAATATTATTTTGTGAAATAAACTTAGTTGAAACATTATTCCATCTAAGATTGTATATCATAAGCAGTACAATTGCGTGTTCGTATTGTTTGGTCAACCCTAGATACAGTGATTGTAGGGCTCATTAGGCTTATTTTTAAAACCTCAATAGCTGCTTGCAATCTTTACTTATATAAAGTTATACAAAATTTATTGTTCTTATGATCCGGGTTTAAATTGATACTCCACAACTTAACCTTCACCTTGTGTAAAGTAATAAATAAATATTATCCTTATGAAGACAATTTAATTTACATATCTTCTAAAACACCTAATTCCTAAACAAGAGTTTTTTCTTGCATGTGGCGCACGTAGAAGGTCGTGTCAGTTTGGAGGTTAACTGATTATACGTCTTCAAATAAGAATAGATAAAATTTGAAAGTTATTTACAGTAGGTTCATACAAAACAAATATGAACTTGAAATATACAAAATAAATTTCGAATCTCAGTTTAATTGTGTTCATTTATTTTAGTGATGATTGTAATGTTTTAAATATTTTGTTATACATATGTATATTTTATTTGCCAAGAAAAATATGAATTTTATACGAATAAAATATATTGAAAATATTTTTAATTTTGTATAATGCAAAATGTTTACATACGACCTTTTGCACTTACAGTGACATTGTTACGTGAGGTTTCGTTCGCCTGCACCTTGGAAGTGAATATACAGTTACCTTAAATATTCATAATACGCTAAAAATATAAACCGATATAACCAATATTGAATAATTAATATACATATGAAAAAAACATAACGTGTAAGTACGATGCTTGTTGGTTTATTACAATTATGTATTATATTATGATATATAAGATAGTCAACTATGACTGTCTCGTTGGTCTAGTGGCTAGATTTAAGGCCACAGACCCGGTGGTCCTGGGTTTAATTCCCAGGTCGAGCCAGTAAATAGTTATTGGGATTTTTGGTCAAAAAATTCTCAGTAGCTGCCCGGAGTCTGGAAGTTGAAAATGCGTGCCTCGGAAAGCAGGTTAAGCAGTTGGTCCTGCGCCCCAACTCTTTCCGGTCGTGTCGGATTGCCGTCCCAACGGATAATGAGAGCTAGGGAAAAGAGAGTGCACTTGTGCACTATAATATCTCCTGCGCAGTTGGCTAATCTCTCTTGAGATTGGCCGCCGTGGCCGATAACGGTCTGGAGGACCTTATCTCATAGTTAACTATGAACTTATTGCTCCCAGGATTGGATGGGTTATTTATTTATTGACCAAGTATATATGTTACATAACATCACGCTAGCCGTAGGATAACAGAAATAACATTTGACGCAGATGAAATCAAACGGTGTAGCTAGTAGTATATTTTATTAACTTACCCGTAGCCAACGAGGTCTCGATCCTCCGTCTAATCGTGTCCTCCTCAAAAGAGTAAACATAGTACTCCTCGTTGAGATCTCTTAGGAACTGGGGCTTAACGAGCACGCCACCGACAACTCCGAACAATCTGACGAATCCCAGCGGTGTGAACACTGTAATAGACAATGTTGAGATGTATAAAGAAAAATAGAATCATAATTAAGTATAACACAGGTTGTAACAAAATTCGTGTCCGACCCGTGATGTGGTTATTAGGTATCGTGAGTCGGTCCTATTTATATAATCATGTTTAAAATACTATACAAAAAAAATTATCTTTTTACTCTTGTTTAATTGACGTAAAAAAAAAATTAGGAGATCGCTTCGGCCTTTTATGTTGCTTGATAGCTTCGACGAGTGTGATCGGATTTAGATGATTATTTTCGTATTAGATCTCTTTTGCTGGTAAAAAGCAAAACAAAGCCGTTTAGATATGAACACGGACTCCATAACTAGGTAATTACTTATTGCAAATGTTTAAATATTTTTTGAAAGTTTTTTTTCTCAATAAGTACATACCACTATTTAAGATCGGAAACATAATAAGTTTATGTGTTATAGTAATACATTACGTACAAACATTTGTAGTTTCGATAATTTCATAAACAAAACCGACTGCCAAGTATATTATACCTAACCACTTGACCCACTCTCCTATCTACCACGGATAATATAACAAGAAAATTACTTGTTGGCGCGTTTCTATCTGAAGAGTGAAGGAGTTATTGTAATTACAGGTAAAAGCGCATTGGCAAACGAAAACATACCTAAAGGTGCGTTTTCACTAAAATAAGTGGAAAAATCTGTTTGAAACTTTTCGCAATCACCGATTCAATTTGCATACAATTACCAACAACAACAACACAGTATTAGGCGTAAATAGACACTAAAGGAAATAACAAATTGCGTCTTTCTACAAACAAAACATTGTTTATGCAAATATCGTTAATGTACATTTCAATTATAATGTTACAAAATTTAATTGGATGTAAAACTACATTTTCGATTCTACAATCTGATTATGAGCATCAGCCCCAAGTTTTTAACAAAGTAATAGCGTTATATAAAAAACAAATCTCAGAAATCTCCGACCGTATTGATATGAATTTGAATTTCTATCAATCCATGAAACATGAGACAATCATAATAATCATTCCATCACTAGCAAGTTTTGACTTTCGTGTTACAACCAATTGTACTACTAGTAGTAATACTTTAATTTGCCTTACTATACGTCTACGTATTAGTATACGTCATTTCTTTGATTGACTTTGATATTGATGAAAACACGGCATATATTAATAACCCTTCTAACAACTTACTACTGCAGTGGTAAGAAAGGTAAAACAAATTAACAGTATTACGACCAGTATTAGAATGTGTAGTAAGACGACGAAAGAAGTTTTGACGCAAATACAGATGCATGACGCGTTAAAAGTTCATTGCGGTTCAAAATTAACGATATTTCGTATAAATATATACCTAGGCATGTAAAAACTAATCGTGGGTACAATAAACAATGACGTACCATAGTTTTTAACCGACTTAAAAAAAAGGAGGAGGTTATCAATTCATCTGTATGTTTTTTTTTGTGTTTGTTGTGTTACCTCAAACTTTCGACTGGGTGAATCGATTTTGATGATGACATCGACTCCAAAAATAACAATAATTGTAACTACATTATCAACCACACAACACATTCGTACCTCCATATTGATGAGTAGAAAATAGTAAGTTAATCGTCAAATTATAGAAGAATACGCAATTATTTTTTTACTTTTTAGTGCATATTTTGTTGTTAATATGAGCTCGGTTTTTGTTTTGTTAAAATTTTTATTTATATTCAAACGTGACTTAAAAAAACAAAGTGTCACGAAATTAAAACGAATTAAAAAAACAACAACCAGCGATTGCGTGTTGAGGTGACGGTTCCGTACAATTGCGTTTCTCGTTAAAACTTACATTGAATTTATTTTGAGGTTTTCTTGTAAATCAATATTTTTTCTAAATGCTCCGTATAAATGTAATAATTTCTTTAATATCTTTTAAACTATACATTTAAAAAAAAAAGTAATTTTATTTTACAAGTCAAAGAACGGAAACGACATTTTCAATCTCGAATTTGTTACGAAAATTTAACTTAAATATTACAATTTGGTTTAACGCGTACGAGTACCTCATTTAAGCTTTTATTTAATTAAGTAGTCATATGGACAGGCACGCGAGCGGTTCTATTAAGATTTCATTTACCACCGAGTACCGGTATACGAAAACCTAAAAACATATAACGTTTTCTGTAAATAAACTTATCATTCATTCTATAATTAGTAACCCACATGTTTTTACTATCTTAAGCGCTCTGTAACCATAACGTTGCATTGCATTTAAAATATTAAAAATAGATGCACGTTTGAATGTAAGATATATTTATTGTACATAGTATAGTAACATCCTGAGACCCACTGCTGGGCTAAGGCCTCCTCTCCTTTTTGAGGAGAAGGTTTTGGAGCTTATTCCACCACGCCGCTACAATGCGGTTTGGTGGAATACACATGTGACATAATTTTCCAGCCAGGTTTCCTCACGACGTTTTCCTTCACCGTCAAGCGCGAGACGAATTACAAATCGAAATGAAACACGTGGATATTCATTAGTACTTATCCAGATTTGAACCCACGATCATCGGTTAAGATTCAAGCGGTCTAACCACTGGGCCGACTCGGCTTATATATTTACATTAATATATTACCAGCTGTTTAAACAAAATAAACATAAAGATCTGCAACAATATCAATACACGTAACGCTATGCGATTTGTAATCATGACACGTGAATAAATTATTACGTAATTACATAATGTCGTTGCGTCGTACGAGAGACATTCATTTCCTCGGTATTCGCGACGAGGAAATCGTTCTCGACTCTGTATTTATTTACGTTGCCGCTAAAGGTTGAAAGCACGGCTGCAGGTGGAAAGTCGAACACCGTTAAAGCATAGCCAGTTTAAAATAAACTTGGAAAAAGGAAATCTTGGTATATATAATAAAGACAAGTACAGCATATTATAAGTAAGCCGAGATGGCCCAGTGGCTACAACGCGTGAATCTTAACCGATGATCGTGGGTTCAAACCCGGGCAGGCACCAATGAATTATCAAGTGCTTAATTTGTGTTTATAATTCATCTCGTGCTTGACGGTGAAGGAAAACATCGTGAGGAAACCTGCATGTGTCAAATTTCACTAAAAATTCTACCACATGTGAATTCCACCAATTCGCATTGGAGAAGCGTCGTAGAATAAGCTCCAAACCTTCTCCTCAAAAAAGGAGAAGAGGCCTTAGCTCAGCAGCGGGACATTCACAAGCTAATAATTTACTTTACAGCATATTACAAATTCGTTCGTAGAAAACACGAAAATGTATAAAAATTACAGGTATTTGATATGTCACGTGACCAAAGATAATACGATTGAAATCGTTTCGGATACAATCGAATGTATTTTTTTTTTTTTTAAAAACGCAGGTAGTACGGATGTTATTTCTTAAGTAGGTTAAATCAATGTTTACTTAGTCGTTTTTTTTTTTTAATATTTAAAAATGACATGTCAAATACTCTTTTTAAATTAGAAATATTTTAGGCTTAATTATAGAAGACTTATAGTTGTTTTAATAATATTTAATATAATAATATCCTGGGACATTATTCACACGTGGCCATCTGACCCCGAACTAAGCAGAACTCGTACTATGGAAACCAGACAGCTTGATATACTACATAATATACTACTTTTTCTTATTGTAAATACATACTTACATAGATAATTACACCCAGGCTCAGGATAAACAGACATATTCATGCACACAAATGTCCATCCTGAGAGGGAATCGAACCCACACGACCTGCGGCGCGAAAAGCAAATATCTACCAACCACGCCAACCTGCTCGTCAAAACAAAGTTTTATTCCAACGTGACTTAAAAAACAAATAAACACGAAGTTAAAAACGAAGTATGAAAACGGACAAGTGCTTGTCGGAGTCGCTCGAAGTGGGTTCCGTACTACTTTCACGTGAAAATTCAGAATCGATTTGTGGTAAGATTTCCCTGTTAATTACGACTGTCGCTTCATAGACGGTATACCAGTTTTGATATTTTCCAAACGCTCAGTTGCTATGTGACATTTCCTTTAATATTATTAATGTAACTGTTTATTCATTTTAAAATTAAAAGAGAAAGGATTTTGTTTTTCTAATAAGAAAATGGCTTGTTCAATACAAATCACATGATACAGACAAAATGAATATAAAAAGTATATAATACAGTCGGTACGTCGAAAGGAAAATTTTTTCATAAACTTAGAGGAAACGTTACTAATATGTAATAAAAAAGTATTTTTATTGATTTAAAAATTAATAAAAACTTCCTTATTCCGTTGTTTTAACGACTAGCAAAAATATTTTAACAATGCGTATTGTGTGCTGTCGCATATATGAAAGAAAAGCGCGCGATCGTCCGTCAGAGAAACAGAATATTATAACTTTTTGACGTGAAGTTTCGCTGCTTCGCTGTACAAAGACGGTGTCATACAGTCACATGCCATTAATTTCAAATTCCGCATACTAAATTTTGAAATTAATGACGTTCCAAATAATTAAGTCCACTTCATATTTGAAAGACGTTTTAGTATTCGGCCAATAGGCTATTTCTCGTTTTATTTGTTTTTTTTTGTTATCATTTATTTAAAGTACATAATTAATGATATTGTTTATTGTTATTTGTTTACTTTTAATTATAAAGTCATATAGTTAGTATTATTTTATTTTTCATTTATATTTTCTCTTATGTAAGACTATCTAATCTATCCTATGTAAAATGACTTAATATTTGAATGACGTTTCAGTATTCGGTCGTAAGTGGCCAGTAAGCTCAAACTTCAATTTGAACAATATCACACTTATAAATCACCTTGACAACGGTATCTATGTACGCTGTTAAGTCAATACAACAAGCTATAACGAATCTGTTTACATTCACCGACGGACGAACAAAAACAATCTAGATTCAATACACAATGAGCAAGAATATGATAACATCCAACCCGGCACTAAAGGATCACAAACAGATGGAATTGAACGAGGAATGGAATAACTTTATGAAACGTATCGGCGAAGTATCGACCCTAGTCAAGGATCTCGCGAGCGGTGACAAGATCAAATCGGAAGCAGCTAAGGCGATAGCCGATCAGTATCTCGAGGGGAAAATCATACTCGATGAGGATGTTAAAATGACGATAAAAGAAAATCGAACGTTGATTAACCAAAAAGCTTTCGAATCGTTCAAGAATAACGATACAGTGAGTGACAATAATAAAAATAAAATCTCATATAACATATAAAATTATTTATAAACTATAGCACTAACAATAGCAGATTGTAAGCTCGTCTACGGGTTATGTCAGAAAATTCCACACAATGTTAACAGCATATGATCCACGTGTTTCATCCATTAATCCATCACGATTTCATTCTTAATTTAAAAAAAAGGATGAACTTTTAACATTCTTACTTTGCATATAATAAAAATAGACGAGTTGCTGTTATACGGGTTATCAGCGCCGTCCGCTACCCGTACGTGTATAGTGGCACACATTGCGTGTATATTTGCGCAGTGATTATTCAGTTTATTCACTGGACGATTTCATTGTTCTGCATCTGTATGCGTTACATACGCCAAGATAATGTTTGATTCGCGTTCATAATGGACTATATGTAAATATCTAATCTATTATTATATTATTCGATTGTTCGATATAAAAATAGTATTGAGACATGCCAATGAAAACAATTTGGCTCGTGCATCTCTATAAATAACTCTTTAAGTATAACTATAGTTTCAAGTAGAACTTTGATGATTGAAATGGTAATGATAAATTTGTTTCCATTATTATTTATGTCTATAGCAATAAAGCTCCAAAAACCTTCTCCTCAAAAGAGGAGAGGAAGCCTTAGCCCAGCAGTGGGACATACACGGCTGTTACTATAGCAATATAAAAACAAAAAATATCACGACACAAACATAGCCCGCGGAACTGTACTAATATTTTACAAATACAATTTTGTTAATAGCCGGACTGTTGATCAATAAATTGTATACCAAAATATCGTCCAACGCGTGTTATTCTCTCGAGATATTTTTAGTTGATACTTTCAACTATTTGATTGTTACTGACGTCTGTCACATTGAATAAATAACTTACGGCCGAATACTGAAACGTCATTCAAATATGAAGTGGAACTTAATTATTTGAGGTGCCGTTAATTTAAAATTTCGCATACTAAATTTGAAATTTATGGCGTTCCCAATAATTGAGTCCAACTTGATATTTGAACGACGTTTCAGTATTCGGCCATTAATCGTTTAAATTAATTATTCATTTAAACTATATCAAACATTCCACGTGCTTGTAAATAGGACTTAGAATCACAGGCTGTTGAAAGTTGCAAAGTCCTTTAACGGTAAAAGCGCGTGCCCAACATTCCGTGAATTCTAACAGATATTTATATACCTATTACCGTATTACCTACCTATAGCGTTATACATAAAGTTTGCGATTTCACAATTGAAATGCTTTACTATTATCAATAACACAAAAACTGGTTTTGTTAAAATTTAATAAATAAAGTTACAAGTACAACATTGCACCTTATCGGCTTATTTTAAAATGTATTTAGGGCATTAATTATTAATTATTCAAATATAATATTTTACATATTTTAATAAATTAATTTTATTACGGGTTAAATAATTATAATATTTGTTTTGCTTATCAGGGAGAAATGGATAAGGATGCGTGGATGGCAGAAGTAAGCAAAGACGCTGAACGTCGTGCATTGGATAAAAAGATACGTCTAGAGAAGGCGGATACATTAAAAACTCAAGCCGTCAAAGCGTTTCGTCGAGGCGAATACGACAGAGCACTATCTTGCTACAACCGCGCAATAGAACAAATCAAAGACAACGCTATGTTGTACTGCGACCGCGCATTAACTAATATCAAACTCGAAAACTATGACAAGGTAAGATTTTTAAGAGAATAACAATATTTCAATTCAACAAATAAATAAAAATAAGCCTAGAGCCTTACTCGATTAAAAGACTATCTAACACAAAAGTAATTCCTAAATTAGAACAAGTAGTTCCAGAGATTATCCGGATCAAACAAACAAACTCTTTAGCTTTATATATTAGTATAGATTTGTAAAAAATACGTATTGTTTTTTGACGAAGAAACCAATCATAGAACAGTAATTTAGTCGAGGTCAATGTCTTGCAGCAAACATAGTTGATATGATGGATATTTGTGTACGTTAGCGAGGACAGGTTTTAGTCGATAACAACAAAGTATTACGACGTACCTACAGTTATCTTTTTAGAATAAGTAGCACGAGGTAATAGTTAATTTCATTAGGGTAAATATTTTTCACATTCATGCCCTGTAAATGTACATACATATTTATGGAGTCTTTGCTCTCGGGGAGATGGTTCAGAGCTATGTCACCTTGCTCTCTATCTCTAATACGTGGATAAACTTTATCTGTCCAATTCAGTTTGCTTTTAACACTGAGGGCCTGAACTTTCAATCATTCCTTAAGAATCACACGTTCTAACATCGTGGCGGCACTTCTTATCTATATAAATAAAATGATAGAGGTCTGCATTTGAGCGCATCACGGAAAAACTACTGGATAGATTTCAATTGAATTTTCTAAATTTTATTTCTTAGACACTTGGGCCTTATAAAAAAAAAGTAATTGCGATATCTTAATTTAATAAAAAGTTATTAAAGTTTAAAGAAACATCAATTTGTATATGCACTGCTTGTTCAGTGATGTATGTTTAAATTGTGTGTAAATGTCTTTTTGATGTTTTTTCCTTCGTACATAAGAAAACTTTGTTAATATATCAAGCAACGCGGACGAAGTCGCGGGTATCAGCTAGTTAGATATAAAATTATTTAAACATTTAGTACAAGTAGTAGTAGCGACTTTCGACGGTCCGTTTTATTGATCGGAATTCAAAACGTAATTACCAATTATTATTAGTCATCGCTATTTGTATTATTTTGAATCGCGTTAAGATTGTTTCTGTTTAATAAGCATTAGATTCACGATTGACTTTTAAATGTATATATTTGAATATATAATCATGCAAAAGAAACCAGTTATTTGACCGATTATTGTACTCAAAAAAACTTATAAACAATTTTGATAATAAGTCTACTAATATATAAAAATATGTTTTAGAGACAGTTGAACTATCGTAAACTATAACTATATAATTTTTTATTTCCCAGGTGATTAACGACTGCGAGTGGGCTTTACGGCTGAATGAAAACAGCTTCAAAGCTCGTCTCTATACAGCTAAAGCTTTCAAGGAATTAGACGAATATGATAAATTCGAAAAATGTAAAACAGAATTAAAAGAAAAATTCCCCCAACATGAAGATCTTATTACATACTTTCTAAATGAAGAAGACAAATAAATGAAATGAAAGATTGAACAGACGGTAGAAGATAAACTGCATTAGAGGATTGCAACAATTAATTTATATTTATATAATTATATAGTATAACCGGGTATTAGGAAATAGTGAAATTTGTTATTACGTAATGGAATATTCGAAATTTAATCATCTATAGCGGTTGATAACGATATTGATAATGTTAATCCACTTTACAAAAATTACTCAATAAAAACTATATTGATCGATCAATTTTTATTGAAGTCGAATGAAGTCAAGGAGAATAAAAATGATAATTCCAGTAAATATTTTTTACACTTTTATGAAGTGTAAAATAAATTCTCGAGAAGGTGCAGGACGGGTTCCGTAAAAAGATAAGAAGGTAAGTTAATAAAGGGAAATGGGGACAATCAAGACTTTTTTCGATTATGCTAAATCACGTATAGCCCGTACAAAATCAGGGTCAATGCCTGTATACACGATAAGTTTACTTGGAGCGTCGATTTCGAATTGTGAATCATAATACCTAATGTCCGACAAGCTTTGCGATACATCTTGTTTGTAAACAAATTAAACAAAAATCCAACATTAAACATATTCTACGTGCTAATGATTTTTCTATAGGATAGGTAGGCGGACAAGCGTATGGGCCACCTGATGGAAAGTGGCCACTAACGCCCTTAGATATATTGGCAGTGTAAGAAATGTTATGTCCCTTGTGGCTGTAATTGCACTGGCTCATTCACCCTTAAAACCGGAACACAACAATACAAAGTACTGCTGTTGCGGTAGAATATCTGATGAGTGGGTGGTACTTACCCAGACGAGCTTTCACATAGCCCAATCATCAAGTAAGCCATGATTGGTGATGTGTAACAAGTTTCATATACGGCGATCGCTTGAACTATTTAGAAGTTGATGTGATAAAGTAACTATCTAATCTGTTAAGCTTTCAACGCTGAGTTATTGAACCGATTTTGATTAAATTTGGATTAAAGAAAACTTGAACCCCTCATCGGAGCGTCACGATAGCAGGCGCGACCTCGTGGCGCTCCCTTTAAGACGGGAAGGGTACCGCTGGTTTTTTAGTGAGTATTCCGATGATCGTGACGCACTCGATGCCCTGGACATACGGCGAGCCCCACATACCCCGCCACTGTTCCCGTGGGGGAAACGCGTAATACGTTTTTCCAGCGATGAATAAAAAGTCTGAACCCCCAAGGAGAGCCAAAGGCTACTTTTTTATATTAACAACATTGCCCTCACCCGACATACCCCTGCCCCGCATCATACACGCTTTTCTAGTAAAAAAAAGACATCTATCTTCAGTGCTACCAATTTCCCGTGATCATTCAAAAGGCATCGGAAGTCTATTAATATCAAACATATTTATATACCAAAGATTAATTTTAATAAACATATAAGATAAACTCACCCAATAACATCAGAACGCCGACGAATGACACGCAAGAGTAAAGGAACGGAAGATACGTCCATAAATCTGTAAACAAAAATAGCATTATCGTTTTTCGTTAGTAAATAACAACACTACTGAACGGTAGTGCGTTTTTTTTCTTGTACATTTAATATTAATAGATAGATACACAAATAGATAAAGCTGAAGAGTTTTTTTAATTGATCCGGCTAATCTCAGAAAATACTGATCCGAATTTAAAAAAAATGTTTTTGTTGTATAGTTCTTTTATCTAAAAAGGCTCTAGGATGATTTTTATTAATTATACGCGGGTTAAACCGCGGGGCACAGCTAGTTAAAAATATATGAGAAATTAAATGGAGTTGTTAGGTTTTATTTTTGTTTGAAGAGCATAAAATGTAAATTATTTAAGATCAAGAAAATTATATTACTGAAATAGTAAAATAAAAAACCATTGTTTACGGATATGAACTATACACAGCCAGTCCCACAAAAACTTATATAAATTGTTCCGGTAATTAATTATAAAAACATATAATATAAAAGATAAAGACAGTTCGCCTATAGATTCTATTCGGCCGTAGTGGGGTAATACAACATGCCTCGTAATATTTCACTGCCAGTTCGAATTGCAAACTGCATAAAGCAATATTTATCGAAATGAAACGTTTTAAATTAAATGTTATTTATAAGGATAAACACTTCGTGACAAATCACTTAAAGTGAAATTGTCGTTATATTATTGCCATTTTGTTCTTTCGAAAGCGCCTGAGCTAACATTTTTCTTTTCGACTACGGCGGCATAGTAACCTATAATTTCTCAAAAAATATACCATATTTTCATTAGCACTAGTTATTTCCATACTTAAACTATACTATTTAATAATATAAAAAAATTTAAGTGAATCAAAACTTTAAAAGTTAATAAATGAAAGCAAAAGGGACATAGGCATTGAAGTATACATATCTGTATACCTCAACGCAAATAGGATACTTTTATATACCCAACACCGATCCACTTAAGCCTTAAAACGCAGTCTAAAAATATTTATTTATAAACACTACACACCGTTGCTACAATACACTAAATATACTATTTTAAACATACAAAAAAAAATACGACGAGAAATACGAGTACAAACAAAGTAATCATATTCGCGGCTGTAGATTGAAATAATGACCACAGAACAATAGATACACAATGTCAGTCAATTAGGCACAAATAAAAATCCGAGTCGGATGGTACATTACACAAACGTAGCAATCACGGCATTGTTCTCTTGACCCAACTCAGTCCTACATCCTGTATCAGATATGCGAACCTATTGAAAACTTCTCTAACCGAACATTGTAGTCGTAGATTTATATTATACAAGCTGTGGCCCGCGGTTTCACCCGCGTATAATTAATAAAAATATAATGATTAAAAATAAGCCTAGAACCTTCCCCGATAATCGGACTATACAACACAAAAATATTTTTTAAATTCGAACCTTCCTAGTTCCTGAAATTAGCCGGTACAAACAAACTCTTCAACTTTATATATTAGTATAGAGTATAAATTTATTATAGCGTCCGTCCCGAGAATATTTGATTGAGATTTTTCTAAATAAGAACTGAAGTTTATTTTATATATATTTCATTTAAAGAATTAATAATAAACATTGTCTTTGGTAGATGAGCCTAGTGTCTATGACGTATTACTGCTAGCAGGATCAATATAATACGCGTTAGGAACGGAGAGGGACTTAATTTATTGATGACCCCTAACACATTACACTAGGCCTTGGCACGTTTGCATATCATATAAAGTCTCTTAGTATGCATCTATGTTAGCTTCTTCAAAAAGTACCTAATTATAAGAATAAAAATTTTGAATGCAATTATTAAATACTGTCAATTAATTTGTTTCGAAAAGTCAGAGAATTTTGTAATAACTCAAATAAATTATAAAACACTAGCTGTGCTCTGCGGTTTCACCCCCATATAATTAATAAAAATAAAAGTCAGCCTAGAGCCTTCCTCGATAAAAAGGACAATTTTTAAACACAAACAATTTTTTTTTTTAAATTCACGCAAGTAGTTCCTGGGATTAGCCAGATTAAACAAAAAAACTCTTCAGCTTTATATATTAGTATAGATTACATTAAAATTGACCTAGAACTTTTACAATCCCATAAATTTCACTTAAATAAAAAAAATATAATTAACAACACAAAAGACTTTAAAAACAATATAAACAGTCTAGTGAATTATATACAAAGACTTGGAAAAGAATTATATAGTGTTTATGAACAAAGAAACCTAGTTCAACTTCAGTTAACATTTAATATCATGTACATTTATGGATTATTTCAGAAATCAGACATATGAAATTGTATTATATTAATTTCATTAGTTACTTAGTTCCATTATTTATTGTGAATATTGTATATTTGGTGATGCATGTCTAAATTTAATTTATATGTTAAATTAAATTTGGAATAATATAATTATATAACCTTTATATTTTAATAAATATTTAAAATGTTATTGTATCATAAAAAAGTGGACCATTGTTGAGATGTGTTTTCTACATCACAAAAATATAAAATATTTTTAAAAAATAGAAGATAATCAATATGGACATCCCATCAAATTGAGAAAAGAATAACTCTTGAGATTAGTTGTAACATACAAACAAACATACATGTGTATGATGGTATTGTTTTACGTTCACGTCAATGGACGAGGTCACATTAGATTGGGTGCAAAGGTAACTTGTAACTGTTGCTTAATAGTCTTTTTTGTTTATATTTTTCGCATGTTATTATCTGTGGTAATGCTTAATGATTATAAATACTATTTCAATAATAATACCAAAATTTGAATAAAATTAATATACTACTCATTAACAAGATGGAGAGAGAGGGATGGATAGATGGGACATGTCTCAAATGCTATGCATGTTTTTCATTATGTTTTTGTTTGCCATTGAATCAAAATAAGTGTTATTTAATATTGCAATGGTCTACATGTAAATCCTTCTTAAAATTATTATATGTATATTATTAATATACCATCAAAATTAATTTAGTTTTAAAATAGTACATACTTAAGAACAATGACACATAAAATTAGGAAAGTTGAAAGAAACCTAAACAGCACTTTCACTTAAAGCATACTTCACAAACAAGTGACAATACTACAAATACTTTCATGACATAAATGGATACACGTCAAATATGCAGAAAAAAATTACTGTTAGCATCTTCAATTTAAAATTAGAAACACATTCAAATATACTTACTCAGCAGTGCATCCAGACTCGAGCGGTCTCCTTCCAACCAAGCGGATATAACATATGCCAGCCCTAGCATGGCAACACCAAGAAGCGCCAGTACTATGAAAGTCTCATACACACGGCCCTTCAAACCACGGCAACCAGGAAAACCAGTGGATTCAGAAAATAGGTATGCAAACGGCAGAAATACGAACAGTGACAAGTTGGAGAACAGGAACACATGATTCCATAATCCTAAAACAAAATATTTATTTATTTATTTTAAGCTACTTGTTTATACAGAATGTTTTTATTGAAAATTTGCTCTTAATCTAGATTAATCTCAATACTGTTCTCTTATAATAATATTCACATGTAATAATAATATTATTAAAACAACCAATTTTAAGTTAATCCTAAAATATATCCTACATTTTATAATATCTTATATAAAAATATTTAAACCAATAACAAACAATGATTCTTTTGTTTTATATGATGTCAATGAATCTTATATTGGTATACACATAACTATAATTACGGATTTACACATGATTGCAAAGTGACAAATAAACAATACAGATTTATGAAGGAAACCATTAAAAGCTAGGTAAATATAACTTTTCAAATAAGCATACAATAATTTATAATAAAAAATTGTTATGAATTACCTTGTATTAAAGAACTGTTCAGCCATTTAACATAATAGCTGTTTGGGTACAATATGAGCACTTCATTGCTGACTATCGAGACGGGCAGCAGGAGTGCCGAGCCCAAAGACACGGCCAATGCAAATGTACATAGCCATAGGCTTATTCTGTATACCTTCACCTCATCTTCGTCAGCCGTAAAATAATCATCGCTGTCGCGCCGACGAAATTTCTCGATTAACATGAACGAGAAGAGGTACAGTAATATAAACAAAAGCAGGAATATCTACAACGAAATGTTTACATGTTACGATCGTATCATACTTATGTAGAGATAAAATAACTCCGAATATATTTAGGACCGAACAACTCACAATCTGCTCGCGAACATTGTTATGAAAAATTTGCTCCCTCAAGTCTGCCTCCTCATCATCCATCGTCTTCTTTCCGATATTTTATTTTATCTCTTTATAAAATTTTCCTTTATATCGTTAACACTGAAATTGCACTTCATTTTCAAAAAATCAAACCATCCCCTTTTGGGTTCGAAATACACACAAAAATTATCTTCAATTATAATTTATTTTTGAATGGCGTTACGATATTATATTGCTAATTGCGTTTTTATTTATTATGAATTACTTATATTATCAGCAAAGGTGTAATGCTCTAACGAATGATGTAAAAACACGACTAATTTTTTTGATCAGCTGCAACGACAACAGATTAAACAGTCAACTGAAGTGTCAAGAAATAGGTGAAAAAGGTATAATTCATTCTGCTTAATTAATGTCACCTGCGAATAAAAAAAATCAATGGTATTAATTATAAATGCAAAAAGACAGGAGGAAAAATAAGATTATAACAGGGTCTTAAAAAATACGTGCTATTTATTTAACAAAGGCTTGAAGTATATTTGAAACTGAAAGTAATATTTTTTTTTGTTTACGTCTATGTTAAGAAACTATTACTATTATAAAATCATGGGTGTAAATTATAATGCACTTATCATTACAATGCAATTATCTTATTATTTACATCAAAATGTAATGCTCGTCAAGTGCAGAGGCACTTGAAATTATTTTGAACGTCAATTGATTGAGCCTTGAGTCAAGTCAAACTGTCAAAATCACAAAGTTCGTCAACAAATAAACACAACTTTATACATAGTACAAATTTTAATAACTACATTCCGTTCTTTTCTTTGCCAACATATCGTATAAATAATGTGATCTGATACCAAGAAGTCTCAATTTTTATAAATTTTATTGTATTTTAAAATTAAAAAATACTTTAATAGGTGACGTCTAATTATTAACAAGTTCGGACATGATAGCATTGAAATAAAAACGATTTCATAAAACAAACACTACAATATACAAGCAAAAAATATGTTAGACAGCCTTAGAGAGGAAGGTGATATAGACAAAAATGATGAAATAAGTAAATATTAACATTATTAAACATATAATTTAATTGATTGCCTCGTTGGTCTAGTGGCTAGATATAAGGCAGAAGACTCGGTGATGGGGTCAATAAAAAGTTATTGGGTTTTTCTGTTAAAAAAATTCTCAGTAGCAGCCCAGAGCCTGGTAGTTGGAACTTGGAAGTATGTACACTCCCGTGCGTCGAAAAGTATGTAAAGCCGTTGGTCTTTTACTTGGTGGCAGGGCTTTGTGCGAGCTCGTCTGGGTAGGTACCACCCACTCATCAGATATTCTACCGCAAAACAGCAGTACTTGCTATTGTTGTGTTCCGGTATGAAGGGTGAGTGAGCCAGTGTAATTACAGGCACAAGGGACATAACATCTTAGTTTTCAAGGTTGGTGGCGCATTGGCGATGTAAGCGATGGTAACATCTCTTACAACGCCAATGTCAATGGACGTTGGTGATCACTTACCATCAGGTGGCCCACATGATTGTCGCTTTCCTTTACAATAAAAAAAAAACTTTCCGGTCTTGTCGGATTGCCATGGGATTATGTGAGCTAGGGAAAAGAGAGTGCACCTGTGTTTGTGCACACACTTGTGCACTATAATAATTATCTCCTGTTGGCTAACCTCTCTTGTGATTGGCCGCCGTGACTGAAATCGGCCTGAAAGACATTATTATTAATTTAATATAATACATATAATACTTAATTCATACGTATCTTCAAAACAGATGTTATTAAATTGCCAATTTAGACTATCTTTAAAAATTAAAAATTGTATTTTCAGCTATTACAGATATAAAACCAGAATTTTCAGTTCGGATAGTCGTTTGTGATCATTATCTTACACGGCCATTACCAGGATTAGACGTTATATATTCTGAATTTAGAGGTTCTGATATAAAACAGGTACAAAATTTATAAGTTATCATTAACATTCGACTTGATGTTTTTAAATAATACCTGTTAACAGTATAAGATGTATTTTATACAATTCTTATGCATAATTTCCTTATCATTGTCGAGTTGGTTTTTTATTTTTTAATCGTGGAAGCGCTGGCTATAATCAATTTCTTTTACTATATTTCACAGGTACCAATCTTAAGAATATTTGGCCCTACATCTGAAGGATATAAAGCATGTCTTCATATACATGGAGTATTTCCTTATTTTTATATACCATGCCCGACACCCAATCCGGAACCACAATTTTTATACCAAGTAAGCCAAGCATTTTATTCTTAGGTATCAGGGTTACTCTAATTAATAAATATTGTTAAACATAATTTAAGAAATAAATTATTTGGTTTCTTAATTTTTAGATTGCTGCCAGCCTGGATAAAGCCTTAAATATCGCTTTAAAACAAGCAACATCAACCAATCAACATGTGTATAAAATAACACTTGTTAAGGGATTGTAAGTTAAGCATTTGCCTTGCCTTATTTATTTTTTCTTGTATAGCTTATTCAACTGTTAATTTGGCCAAATTTGATAACCAGAGTTATATTTAATTTAATAATGATCATGCTTCTCATCAATTTTTAGGAATCTCTATTTTAAAAATAATGACTGAATATAATTATATATTAACTAAAATTGCTTTTTCTTCTAGATAACTTTCTAACTATAACGGTCGAATACTGAAACGTCATTCAAATATTATATTAAAATTTTGCATACTAAATTTGAAATTAATGGCGTCTCAAATAATTAAGTTCCACTCAATATTTAAATGACATTTCAGTATTCGACCGTAATTTGGTGTTTAAGCTTAGTTGAGTCAGAATTGTCGATATTACTTAAGTTTTAAAGCTAGGTTAATTTATTTCAGACCATTTTATGGATATCATGACAAAGTACATCTGTTCTTGAAAATATTCTTATACAATCCTGGTCTCATTAAACAAGCAGTTGAATTATGCAGCAATGGAGCTATTTTAGGCCAAGCCCTACAACCTCATGAAGCCCATCTTAATTTTACATTACAATTTTTCATTGATTTTAACCTTTTTGGAATGAGCAATATCGATTTGCAAACTGTCAGGTTTCGCAAAACAGGCATTTCTCAGTGTAGCGATGAACCAACAGGATCTAATGAATCAAGTGTTAAACCTGAAAGCAGTTGTTATTATGAAGCAGATTGTTTTGCATCACATATATTAAATAGACAAAGAATTGGTAGAGGTGATGGTATTGAAAACCCAGGACTTGAAGAAGTATGGAATCAGGAACTGGAATGGAGAAAACAACTGAACATATCCATGGCCTCAAAATCTCTATCTCAAGCGAGGATAAATGTCAAAGAAACAGATACGCACAGTAAATTTGAACAAATTATGCATAATAAAATTTCTAGTGTAATTGATAAACCTATAGAGATTACCACTGAAAGAGATTTAGAAATAGTCAATTATCCAGCTGAAACTGCAGAAGATTCACAATTACTTAATGCTACTGATATCAGTCATCACATTCACCCGGATGTTACTAGTTCAACTAATAATTCTATATTTAAAATAACAGCTGAATATTCTGATAATGTTGACAATACATTAGTTGATGAAGATATAGCGTTAAACAGTAGTTTTTCCCTCAGACACAGTCAAATCTTATGTAAGTATATAAACCTATATTTAAACAGATGCATATTATGGTCATTTTATATTAAAATAACTTTTCAGTGGACAATGACGATTTAGAACTAGTGGACATGCTTCAAGATCTTGATGAAAAAGCTGTAGAAGACGATAGTGTAATGGGAACACCAGCAAATGAAGAAGAAGACTCCGATTCTGATAATGTTGAGTATTCACAGATATTCAACGACGATACGATCATTTTAAATCCATCTCAAAGGTATTTTGATAGTTTAATGTTAATAAGAGAGTAAGCAATTGTATGTTATTTAGCTTTAATATATATTTCAGTTAATATTTACAGAATCCAGGAGAATAGTGAAAGCTCTCAATCCTGGCATGATTCTTTCTGGGATGGAGCCAATATACCGCAATTGGATGGAACTTGCGATGATGACCGTAAATTATTTTTGGCAATTCTATATGTTATACACCTTAACTAAGAAATCTATGTAAATGAAATAAATATTTTCTCTTTATAGATGTTAAGAAAGTGAGAAAAAGAAAAATGAGATCATTTAAATTAGGTTTATCAAGACCGAAAAATAAAAGGAAAATAGAAACAACCATAGCTAAGAACGAAGATGAGGATATGAGTGAAGTTGATGAAATCAATGTCTCTCGAGAAACAATTTTGAACATTTCAAATTTACATATCCAAAGAAGTTGTAAAGCGGAACAGAAATCTCTTGAAGAAGAATGCGGCGATGAAGTTGATATAAAGCAGTGTTCTAATGATGAAGATTCTATTGTTAATTTAGTCTCCAAAGATAGCTTAAAACCTAACGTTGACGCAGCTATTTCACATGATACTAAAACAGAATTCGAACCAGTGGCAGGCCCATCAAATATTAAGTTTTCCATTTCAAAACAAACAGAATCTCCAAGCAGTTCTGATAGTGAGTGCAGTGAGGTTAATCATTCATTGTCCGAAGAAAATAAATTGGGAATCGAAAGCTTCTATGACAAGTCGCATTTGTTTGATTTATCAGCTGCAGAATACGAAATGCCCGAGACTGATGACGAAGAATCGAATGCTATAAAAGAGGAAGAAAAAGAAAATATTGATATAAAATGTGAAACAATTTCAAACACATCTATCAAAACAGATGTATCAACAAATATTTTGAATGATATAACACTAACACCTAAAATTAGACCTCCCACTAAAAACGACATTTTGTCTACCTTAAAAAAATATGGAATTCCAAAAATAAGAAACCCCGAGCCTTATTATTCTAATCATAAAGATGTCGGTGACAAAGTCGAAATAGGACAAATAGTACTAAAACTAAATAGCAAATTAGCACAAGATCAAAAGCCATTTGGCCCAGTTTTAGACGTAACGAGCTTAGACGATTGGCGTCAATTATTATTCTTACAAACGAACGAAATGACAGAAGAATCAACAAAACCCGATGCAATGAAAATGTTATTAGCAAGTAATCGTCGATGCATATTGGAACCGTTAAAACGTCCTCCGCTAAGTAGTGATGTTAAACAATGGATTGAAAGCAAACAAAAACTGAGCCAAGAAACTGTAATGGAAAATGAAATAAATGTGAATATAGATGAAATAGAAAATTCGCAAGTGAATGATTTGAATGAGTTAAACAATAGCATTAGTTTGGATGTAACAATAAAAGTACGACATTTTATTACATGTTTCTTTTTTTTATACACGATAGCTAGGTTAATGGGTAAATGCGTTATCTGATGGCAAGTATTCATCACCATAGACATTGACACTAAAAAATATTTACCATTTCTTACATCGTCATTGCGCCACCAACGTTGGGAACCAGGATGTTTTTGCCTGTAGTTCATACACCGTTCTTACCAGAACACAACACAAGTACTCCGGTTTGTGGGTAAAATATCTAATGAGTGACCACCATACCGAAGGGGTTGGTATAAATCCACCAACTAAAAGTCTTTTAAATGCTATTTATTGATTATTGTCTTTATTACTATGTGATGATATGAACTTTAACTGACTACTATTCTTGTTTTTATTACAGGAAAACTCCGAACTAAATAACACTCTTCAAATTACAATGCAACCAGATGGAGCATTTCTATGTTTTGGAAATAGTGAGTCCAATAAAGAAAATACACTTAGTACACTTAGTAATCCAACAGTTGAGGTAAAATAAATCCTATGAGTGTATTGTCTTTGAAAACAATTGTAAATTTTGTTGTAATTTTTCAGACCGATTTTCTCACGCTAATGCTCTTAGAAGTTCATACATCCATCAGGGGAGACTTGAATCCTGATCCCAAAATAGATCCAATTGAAGCCATATTTATGACAGTCACCAATGACTGCCCCCCAAATCACAGATTGCAAAGAAATATCACGCAGATTTTTGTCGTCGACGATTTAAAAGATCCAAAATTCTTAAACAGATGCGTGTTTAACTTCGAGGTAAATTATCTGAACAGTGAGAATGAATTGCTGGAGAAGGTTATAGACTGTGTTAAAAATCATGATCCAGATATTTTGTGCGGATACGAAATCGAAATGAATTCTTGGGGATACATTGTCGAAAGAGCTCAAATATTGGGAATTGAATTCATAAAAGAAATATCTAGAATAACTGAAAAGAATCGCCAGAAACGATACAGGAATGATGAGAGTGAATTAGAAGGAAGAGTTATCGGAAGAATTACGTTTAATGTCTGGCGTTTGTTCCGACACGAGCTCGCTTTATCGAGCTACAGTTTTGAGAATTGTATGTACGTGATATTGAATGAGAGAGTACCAAAATACAGTTATTCCCAAATAGCCGAGTGGTGGAAGGATGAATCTAGAATATTACGCTGGATACCCGTTGAATATTATTTAACGAAATTAAGTGGAACCGTCAGGATGTTGGAAAAACTTGATTTGATAAGTAAGTATTTCACTTTATCTCTTTGCTGTGGTTTGTTGCAATTTTATCGAAATAAAATCTCTTGAAAACACCTTAAAAAAGTAAATCAGTGGTCCGATTATCTGATATATATAAGCTATTCCAAGCAACGTTACAGATAAATATTAAGATGAAATAAAAAGAAAGAGATGGCATGCTAGAAAAGAGATATGTCTATATCTATAAAGAACTAATCATAAAATTTTCACTTAAGATGATTTATAACTTTTCATGTCCTTATTTTTAAAATAGTACCATTTATATTTCCAAAGACCGAACCTCAGAACTCGCTCGTCTGTTCGGGCTGCAATGGTGGGAAGTGTTATCGAGAGGATCACAGTTCAGGGTGGAGTCGTTGATGCTTCGTGCCGCGAGACCTCTCAATTTGGTCGCGTTATCACCGACTGTGAAACAACGTGCGAAAATGCGAGCTCCGGAATGTCTGCCACTTATATTTGAACCAGGTGAGACAAAACTATACAAACAATAAAGATACAAAGAAAATCTGACTGGATTCTGATCGTATTAATTTTTTTTGCTAGTAAGACGCTTTTTAGGCAGTAGGTAGTATACTAGTATATATAATTATACAAAATATAGCGCAGGAAAGGAATAAGTACGTCCTCAGTCCAAGGGTCATGGATGACTGAACCTGAGTTTTCCTGAAACCCTTTGCGATTGGCTGTTATGCTTTTACCCAATTATGGCTCAGTTAAAAGTAATGATCAAAGAGTTGTTAAATGAATTAATAATTTGGTATAGTCTAACATTTGTTCCGTGGAAGTATTCATGATAACCAAATTCAAACCAAGGCACTTATTCATTCTCAATTTAAACTTTTTTATTTGTTACAGAATCGCGTTTTTACAGTGATCCCGTCATTGTTTTGGATTTCCAAAGTCTCTACCCATCGATGATGATCGCTTACAATTATTGTTTTTCTACATGCATCGGGAGAGTTCAAAATATAAATGGGTAATGGTGACGACGTCTTACTGGCAACTGTGACTTTTCTATATATTTATATATATATATTACTCTCATAATCCAATTTAACGGCAAGTCCAACATGACAGATAAAGGCTCAGGTACAGGAAATGAGTGTAATCACTGTCAACTTCCAAACTTCGGATTGCAACTAAACATTTCTCCTTAGAAAATCCGTCCTGGGAATTAAACTCGGGACGTTTGATTTGCAGCCTTATAAGAAAGGCGAAATAACGAAAGACATTGCGTAATATTAGCTGCATAAACATTTTTGGAGCAAGTCCTGAATACATAGACGAAGTACCGTCGTGGAACCATGATAAATAAATTCTAGCGACGCGCCGTACGAGTTCGGAGCCTGGCGTCTTCGAATACCGCAGGCGAAGCTGGAAGCTCTGTCGCGGCGCGGGGCGGTGCGCGGGGCGGTGCGCGGGGCGGTGCACTGGTCGCCGGCGGGCGCGGGGTTCGTGTCGGCGCGCGAGCGGCGCGGCGTGCTGCCCGCGCTGCTGCGCCGCATCCTGGCCGCGCGACACGCCGTCAAGGCCGGCATCAAGCTGCAGACCGACGACGCCGTTAAGAAGGCGATGCATTCGCGACAATTGGGTATTTAAATTATAAATAATCACTCTTCTTCGATACTTTATCTTAAATAATATTGAAAATTTATGAAGATTTATTTTTGATTAAGTAGTAGGTACGTAATTGTATCGCCCACCAAACTTGGGAACCGAGTTGTCCCTTGTGCCTATAGTTATCCTAGCTCATTGCACCGGAGCTCGTCATCATTGAGTATTTCTCAGACGGTCTTGCAAAATACTTACCATTAAATTAAGTGACATAGAAATAAAGTCGCCTATTGTGTGTACGCGTTGCCATTTAATTTGTTATATTTTTTTCGTACCGAATGTTATTTACAGGATTAAAGCTAATAGCGAATGTAACGTACGGGTACACCGCCGCCAACTTCAGCGGTCGCATGCCGTGTGTGGAGGTCGGGGACAGTGTGGTCGCTAAGGGCAGGGAAACTCTGGAACGAGCCATTCAACTCGTCAATAAAAGCAAATGGAATGCTAAGGTATACCAGGTTTATTTGTAACGACCCAGCAACCTCGCAGGACTAGATAGCTAACATCATAAACAAAATCAACAACGTTTTTTCAACGACTTTCGATAATTTAAGATTTTATTTTCATACAAAAATAAATATTAATTTAATTTGCCGCTTGAACGTTTATAAATCTACGCGCATCGCAAAGAACCACACGTCGCGTCGTCCATTCGCTTATGAATAAAATATAGACCTACAAATGTCACGACAGTACAGCAAAAACTTATAAAATTATTTTTATTTCATGTATTTGTGTCCGAAGTTAAACAAAAGTTGTTGCTTATGATGTTAGCTATCTAGTCGTGCGAGGTTGCTGCGTCATAACAAATAACCCTGTATAAAGTAACAATTTCATATCTCGGCTTAACCTTTAAATTTTGTTTAGTATGATTAGTTAAACGATGCTGTCTCTTTCTTTCCAATGTAATATCAATGATGACAGAAAGAGATAAATAGGTGTTTTATTGTACAGCCTTTAATTGATAGGATTTAATCATCTGCCTGAATTTCCATATTTTCTTAAACTTATTATAATTTTTTAGTATTCATCATAACAATTTTCCTTTAGGTAGTGTACGGCGACACGGACTCCATGTTCGTGGTGGTGCCGGGCGGCTCTCGCGCAGAAGCCTTCGAAATCGGACGCCAGATAGCGGACGCCGTCACCGCCGACAACCCGTCGCCGGTCGCCTTGAAACTAGAGAAGGTGACACAAAATCGGTTCGCTTTTATCGATGGAAGGTTGAGAAGAGAGATAAATATATCTATCTATCTTTCTCTTTGTAATACCGACATGGGTAACATGCGAAGAAATACTTATTAAATCAGAGATTAGAATTTGCTAAGTAAAAATAATTTATCACATATGTAATAGATGAATCCCTCAAACGGGCTCACTTTCTATTTTATTTCCGCAAGACGATCTATCTTTGAATCTTAACGATTTTCTGTTTATGTACTAAATGGCTAAATGATTGGATACAGGTTTATCAACCATGTATTCTGCAAACAAAGAAACGTTACGTGGGCTACATGTACGAGAGTCCAGAGCAAGAGAAGCCTGTGTACGAAGCTAAAGGTATTGAGACCGTGCGTCGTGACGGATGTCCAGCCGGTGTTAAGGTTTGTAAAATTAAAAAAAATGTTCAAATATGTTCCATATTTGTCTTTAGGGCTGCCTCGTGGGTCTACAGGCTCGCTTATGAAGCGAGAATCTCGAGGTCGTAGTTTCAAGCCCTAGAACGCGCCAATTAAAAGTTATTTTCTGTCGTCATTCTAACTCACTGAGTCTTATGTCACTGTCAGTGCTGCCAGTCGTACACGAGTTAAAACCAAGACTATATTTAATTACTAATATTTATTCTCTAACATATATATTTATTGTCTATAATTCAAATAGATATTATTTAGGTACGACAAAATTCAGGTACTTGGAGATAAAGAGATAGACAAAGATGCAGTCGGTTTTATAATAATAGTATAGATAATAGATTTTCATACATGATATAATACTATATTATGATGAAGAGTTACTACCGAGTTATTTGCCGGTTCTTTACATTAAAATTCACCTTTTAAAATGAAATCTAATAAATGTACTTATAATAGTCCTACCATTTGGGGGTAGGTACCACCCCCTCATCAGATATTCTAAAGTAAAACTTAGTACTTGGTATTGTTGCATTCCGGTATGAAGGGTGAGTGAGCCAGTGTAATTACAGACACTAGGGACATAACATTTTAGTTCCCAAGGTTGGAGGCGCATTGGTGATGTAAGCGATGGTTAACATTTCTTACAATGCCAATGTCTATGGGCATTGGTGACCTATTCTATAAAAAAATATCTTGTATTTCTTTATTATTTATTATTGCTTTAAAGACGTTAAATTCAAAATGTTATTTCCATAGCTTCTCCAAAGGTCACTCTGCGAGTTGTTCGAAACGGGCGACATGTCTCGAGTTAAAAAAATCGTGTGCGGCGTATTGTCGAAACTAACGGACGGAACGCTTCCACCGCAAGAGCTGTTCTTCACCCGGGAGTATCACGGACCGAACGGCTATCGACCGGGAGCCGCCGCTCCACCGAACGAGATCGCTAAGTGAGTCCTGTTACGAATATGCCCAATAAAGTCAAATAATCAGTAATTGCCTTACAATTGATATTTTTAGTGCTTCAGGAAAAGAGTCGCATGTAAATAAAATATTTATTAGATAGGTCAAAGCAGGTACTAGTACTGCTTGACATTGCTTAACAACTTTTGTACATATTTCGTCATAACCTTCAGAGATAGTGTTGTTTAATGACATTATCTAGGCGCTAACTTGTCTATGGGATTATGTCTATGATTATATAAATAGGATAAGATCTATATCAATAAACGAACTACTGGCTGAAGGACTAATCAATGCACAGCCTGATTTTCTCTGATAGAAAGATTACAGATTTTCTCTGATGTTTTAATTCTTAAAACACCAATTGTCACCACTATTTTGAATTCAATTTTTATTATTGTTTTTTAAAAGACCACGTTCCCATACATATGGCAAACATGGCAGGATCATTGCTTGTGGCCTGTGGGGCCTCCATTAGGTTAAAGACGGCGGTGACGACTGTCCATCCCGTTGCAGACGCGCGCTGAGCCGCGACGCGCGCGCGGCGCCGCGGGCGGGCGAGCGCGTGTCGTGGGCGGTGTGCGCCGGCGCGCCGCACGCGCCGCTCGTGCGCCTGGCGCGCGCGCCGCCCGACCTGCTGCGCGACGCCGCGCTGGCGCCGCACGTGCCCTACTACGCCACGCGCGTGCTGCTGCCGCCCTTGCATCGCTGTCTGTCGCTGCTGGGCGTCGACGTCTTTAAGTGGTACGATATATCATTCGATTTTGCTTTCATTTTATTTTAATTTGAGTTACACATATTTTGATGACCATTATTTTTGCGATTTTCGTCATAGGAATTTTATCACATTAGTATTTTATGTGAGCTTTTCTCGAAAAATTTTACATGTGTTAGACACATTTATTGCAAACTAGTCATTATATGTAATTATGTCATGCATATTCATCTAATTATGTATATACATTTTTATTCGAGCCGAATGAGTAATAATATACTTCAAGTAGTTTCTGGAAACCAGAAACTTCATTTTTAAATTCGGTTAAAAACAGGTGGCAAGAAATAGGATGGAGTCGCGAGGCACAAATAGAAAGAGCGGGCAGTTCCGGCGGCATCGCGCGCTACCTGCAGCGCGGGCGCTGCGCGGTGTGCGGCGCGCGGGGGGCGCGCTCGCTGTGCGCGCGCTGCGCCGCCCGCCCGCGCGCGTCCGCCGCACACGTCGCCGACAGGCTCGCGCGCGCGCACCGACATCTGCACCACTGTCTGCAGGTACACTACTACTGTGTACCTCACTTGTAAACGTTGCTCGAGGACTGTTTGGTTAAACACCGATTTAGCTCTTTCTGTTATTATTGATTTGACAATCGAAAGATGTCTGCACAGCATTGTATAACTTCTTACTTGTTAAACGACCTTTATCATTAAGGCATTTATTAGCTAAGTCTGTTTCAATTATCATCATCAGTTATCAGTGATTTCGAAACATTTTTAAGAATGTGTGACTTTTTTTATTTTTCTTTCAGATTTGCAAATCGTGTTGTAACCATCAAGTTTATATGAAATGCGAAAACACAGAGTGTCCTGTGTTGTGGCGACGAGTATCGTCTCAACAAAAGATAGAACACATGCGAGAAATAACGGCTAACCTACCTCCTGCTTATATGAAAGAGAACTTAGATTTCTAGTTACAAATTTTATATATAGTTAAATATACATCATTATGTAAGCACGTATATAATTTATGAAATCATGTTTAAATAAGATGAATAAAGAAGTTTTAATTAAAGTAGCTGCCTTTAACTTTGACATGTATGCAAATCGGACTTATCCCAATGTTTAATGATATACTATCAAATAACAGTACAATCACAGGAATGTTTCGTCATACAAACGGTCGGAATGCGAGTCAGACATACGCAGCCCGAGTTTGGTAAAGACTGAAATTGAAATATTATTTTGTAAGCAGTAAGCATGTGATTTGTGAAAAGTTGAAAACTTGATTGCAATAAGTACTTACACAATATGGCAAAGAGCGATTCTAGACTTGTAAGGTAAAAATAAATTAGGTTTGGTGTTTCTTTTGTTAAACAAAAACCAGCATGTATTTTTAATAAACAATTCCTATTTCATTCACTACGAATATATCTACTATAAATAAAAAGCAAATATTTACAGTCACAACACTAAAAATAAACTCAAGTTAGTAGTTGAAATTAAAGTACTTATAGGCCCTACGTAGAGCTCTATCGCATGTTTACGTAAGTACTGCGCGGCTGTATTATAGGTCGGTAATTATTTTAAGGCCAGGGCTCGGGCTAAGTACAGGAAAGATAATATTACCGTGTAATTATAAATAAGTTCGATAATTAATAAACTTTAAATGATCTGCACATGCCGTCCAAGCTCTTAAACAATCATATTCATACGCATGTTTTTATGCAAGAATCATCAATAGATAATAATCGCTAAACAATTATGTTAGCTGTTACCTACTTAGTTAAATGGAAGCACGGTCTTGTATAAAGGCTTACAGAACAGCACAACCATTAAGCCGACATACTACTGTAATGTTGTTGATAGACCGTGCATGGAGCCTGGAGGCTGTGGTTTCCTGTAACTGAGGGAGTTCAAAGTCTTATAACTTGCATAATGTATTTAAAGTTTGTCATGTGTATTAATGTTGGAGATCTTATTAAAATAAAATAAAAAAGTAAGTTAATGCAGTGTTCGTACGATTAACAAAAATGTTCGTCACTGACTATAGTCAAAAGAAGCCGTCTTTTATGATGTTGATAGTTTATAATATGTATAATGTATTAGCAAGAGACCTAACTATGCTTGATTAGCGAATAATATAAAGATATTTTTTTTTTATAGCCCGGGAGAGCAAATGACTACTCCACCTGACGGTAAGTGGTAGTAGAGTCCAAACGCGACGACGGCTAGTGCAATCATGAACTATGAAGGACGATTTGCACTAGCCGCCCCTGCCTTGCCGGCCCGCAAGATGCCTCTTCACGCCTCGTTTGAAGGAACCCGGGTAATAAGAAGAGGGGAACACGTGTGCTGGTAAAGAATTAACGTAATTTTTCATAACATATTTTAATTACGAAATTACAATCAACATGCTACTAAATAATGAAAATGTTTATATCCTAACCACTAGCAGATATTTAAGTATCAAAGTCACAGCTAAACTTAATGACATATGTCATTGTCATAAAGTTGACATTGAATAATCTTTGTTACGATTGTCACTTGTCAGTCATGACACGTTGAGCAAGGAACATTACACTCTCTAGCTAGAGCTCGTGAGCACAAAACACTTTACTCATTCAGAACACTTTTGCTCATGTGTGACGTAACAAAACAATAACAGGGAATTCCAAACGTCAATTCTAGTCATGGGCGTTTTTGGTTTTCAACGCAAACTGATATTTATCCGATTTCAGATTTACAAATCGATTCCAAAATCCGATTTTAGATATCTGATTTCGGTAACGCATAGCCTCACGAAATCGCTTGCGAACTTAGATCTCGTTTTAGTTTATTAGCTAACGTAGTCAAATATAGTCTTTAAGTACTCAAGATTAAGGTCGATAATTGTGTAATAGATTTCAGTAGCAGAACCAAATATCCGAAATCCGAATCTCAATATTCATGCTATCCTTTGTATTCCGCTTTATTCCAAGTGGTTAGAAAGAGAGAAAGCGGATATCATAGAACGCAACAATCAGTTTTCGTTTGGATACCATACACAATTCGTTTGGTGATATATTTTATTTGTCGGTTCGAAATCTTTTAGTGGTATCGATCTATGCATCGTTGGCTTTTGGTTCGGCTAGGTCGATATCGGAAATCGGATATTTAGTTTGCGAAATCGATACGATCCGATTTGTGTTTGAAATCGGATTTTGAATTCGTTTTGATATATCGGACGCATGCCTAGTCAATTCTATTATGAATATATATCATATACTTATCCTGTTCGTTATTGTTATCAAGATCAAAATAGGCGTTAATTACTTTAAAAAGGGTATAGTTTGATTAGAATCATCGACAGTGTTATACTTGGAACATAATTAATTAATCATGTATAAAAACGTTGAACTTCGCAAGCTACCTGCCGACGCACTGTGCAAAGTTGTAAATATTCTAGAAATTAACGATGATTGGAAAAAGTTCATGTCAATTATACCAAAAAGCTTGCAATGTGATAGCATTGGATCCAAATACAACAACGAACACATACGGTTTGTATACTCAATTAAATTATTTTTGATACCTAATATGTAGCTTATGCTGGAACACCACACACAACATCTTATTTAATATTTTTTAACTTCTGAATTTTCAATATGGAATATAGTTTAGGCTATCGGACAGCTGAATTTTAGCTTATTGGTTGCAACACAATCCATATGACAAATATAAATGAAATCATAGTGAGGTATGTGTTTCAAAATATACTTAATTCCAGTGATATCTTATAAGAACTTTTAATTCTCATTTTATATGTTATATCAATTAAAAGACTGCCTCCTTGGTCTAGTGGCTTGGTACAAGGCTGCAGACGCGGTGGTCCTGGGTTCGATTCCCAGGTCGGACCAAAAATAGTTATTGGGGTTTTCTTTCAAAAAATTCTCAGTAACAGCCCAGAGTCTGGAAGTTGGAAGTGTGTACACTCCCGTGCCTCGGAAAGCACGTTAAGCTGTTGGTCCTGCGCCTGAACTCTTTCCGGTCGTGTCGGATTGCCGTCTCATCAGATTATGAGAGCTAAGGAAAAGAGAGTGCACCTGTGTTTGCGCACACACTTGTGCACTATAATATCTCCTGCGCAGTTGTAGTAATCTCAAGAGAGATTAGCCGCCGTGACTGAAATTGGTCTTATCAATTAAAAGTAAGAAAACAATTAACTAATAAGTAATATAACATCTATGAAATATCTACTTTATTACAGATTGATTGAAGAGCATGCTAAAGCTAATAATTTGAAATGTACCGAGGTACTAATGGATGAATGGGGTACATCAGGTAGAGTTAGACCAACACTGACACACCTGAAAGATATTTTAAAAGAAGCTCAAATGTATAGGGCAGCAGATGAAATTGCTAAAATGTTACAAGGTACCTTTTTTCCTACAATACAAATTTGAATAGTGCCTCAGACATTTAATAGTGTAGACTATCACTGCGCATTTCCCCAATCAATCATATATGTTTTAATAATGTTTGTATCAACTTACCTAGAAACCTAAACCTTAGCCATTATCATTAACAAATAAAAGTTCGCACATAATGTTTTAATGTAGTACAAGCGGCACAGTCTCATGTTTTTTCCTTTAAATTCGTATTCATGTTTGAACACCTCTTTTCCTGGATCCCATTCATCTGCTTCCTTCACTCTATCCCCATGCTAGGAATTAATTTACGTTTTGTTTTGTATTCCTCTTTTATGTTAAATAATTTTATGTGCAGAATCTTTACCTGAACGTCCAACACATGGCCCAGCTGCACCTATTACGACAAATGTTACAGAAATATTAAATGATGAAAGTATGGAACAACGATTTAATAATATGGGCTCAGTTAACAAGTCAAAGTTTAATGAAATGTGTAACAGAACAACAAGACAGATGAAGTCTGCAAGTGATATGATTGAGTTTTCCAAGAGTGGTACAAAAGATGCATTTGACATCCACAATGAAAAAACTCAAAAATCTGAAAGTGATTTCATTAAATTCTCTAAAGAACACCAAGAAACACAAGTCTCCATGAATGTGCCAGATATAAGTGCTTTGTTGAAGTCAAAAAGTAACCAAGCTGTTGATCAATCTAGTTATACATATACAGATTCTGATGTTTCTCATATAAGTTATAAAAGTAAAAGTAATAATATTAAGCACAATCCCAACATATATCAGACATCATTTCCAGATATAAATATTTCCTTGGGAATAGACAGTGCTATACTTCAAGATGAAAATTTAACCCACTTTGAATATAGTGAATTAGAAAATATCACAGGTAACTTTTCTGAAACATTAAATGATGGTCCAAATGGTTTGATGGGACGAATTGGAAGTGGAGGTTTCGGAGATGTGTTTGTTGGCAATCATTTCAAGTATGGATTACTTGCTGTTAAAAAAGCTCACAGTCACTTACAAATATACCGTAAACCTGATATTGCAATGACAGTTTTTAATACAGAAGTGAAATACCTCTCACAGTTTAGGCACAATAACATTGTTCCCATAATAGGATTCTCTAAAGATGGTCCAGCACCATGTATTGTTTGCGAATATATAGATGGAGGTTCTTTACAACAAAATATTGAAGCAAAGATTTTGAGTGAAATCCAAAGAATTGATATAATGATAGGGACCGCTGAAGGGTTGAAATATTTACACACGAGTGAGAAACCTTTACAAAGTAAAGGTAGCAGTGCACTTTTAGGAGTTGTAGGTGAAATTGATTCACAGAACACCATAAAGAATTTCGTTCATGGGGATGTCAAAACAGCTAATATTCTACTGACAAAGGACTATGTACCTAAGGTAAAAAAAGTTTTTTTTTTACTTTTACTTGCATATAAGAAATGCTGTTTTTACTTAGGCATAACTACATATACTTTATTTTGAAATAAGTTATTAATGTTTATGTATTACAAATATCTTAATAGTGAAATTGTTTTTTCACAGTTATGTGACTTTGGATTGGCGAAGCAATATGACTCAACATTTGTGACAACATGTCCGATGGGTACTTCAGCATATATGGCACCTGAGGGCATCCATGGCACTATAACACAAAAGATAGATATATTTAGCTTTGGTATTGTATTATTGGAACTACTAACTGGTTTAAAACCAATTGTTGCTAATGATGGAGATAATTTAAATATTAAACATTATGTCGAAGAAAACTCTATTAATAATGATATAAGTCATTTATTAGATCCATGTGTTAAAACTTGGTCGAAAGCCAAGGAGATTTATAGTTTAGCTCAAAATTGCTTAGAATACAATAGAAAAAGCCGACCTACTATAACTGATGTTGCTAATATTTTATACAGAATAAAGAATTAATATTTAAATTTATAATAACTGTTAAGTGTTATATATTTTATCATTTATTTACACGTACATTCACCTATATAAATCTCTTGTTTTATTGTTTCAACACGAGTATTGAAATTATTATTTTCCATATCAATAGCTTTCCCTAGATCAGCAATAATTTGTTCTTGTTCATCCATTTTACACAGACTAATTATTGTAATGAGAAGTTTTTGCATGTGTGTGGCTATGTCTTCATCACTAACTGTATATAAAACTTTGAAGAGGATAGAAATTAATTTGTGATCTGAATGCAGCTGCCATATACACCAACAATATCTGATCCATTCTTCCAAACACTGAAACAGATAATGCTAATGATAACAATATGCTTATAATATATTAATATTTCATTTAAGTCATTGCCTTGTCTGTATGCCTTGCTATTGCCTGTAAATTAATTATTTGTTTGAATCCCCTTTAACTATTTCTGGTCTAGCTAGTTTAGACAAGACTGATGAATGTATTGTTGTAATGCTTGAGAATTGAGATATGTTTATATGGCCATAAGTTATGTTAGCGACAACAAAAGTTTTTTAATGTTGTTAATTTGATATAATTAATTGTAATAATAAAAAATTATATAAAAAAATAATTTTGTAATGTAACTTTTTTTTAAATTAGTATAACCCACGGCTTTGCCAGCGTGGAGTTCAAATTGTGACAACAATATTTCGAAGCCTATGACAATTGCCTTCTGGTTATTTCTGTCTGATTATGAAAATATCTTACATAATCATGTGATCATAAATTTAAAAAAACTGTTAGGTTTTTCTGGGTCAGGTTTTTCTGGTGGTAATTTTTACTCTGACAATCAATAAAAAATTAAGTATTATTCTATATTTAATAAAGGAATTTTATTCTAATTTATGAGTGTTACTATCCCAAATTTTTCTCCTTCACCACTGCACAAAAGAGTGCACTTATGACTAAAATTATTTAAACAATATAAAATAATTTGCTTGAAATGAAAATTAATCAATCCAATTCATGATCACAATTTCTTATCCAATCAATATGTGGGTATACAACATTGACTCCCATTTACAATAATTTATTTACTTGGTGGTAGGGCTTTTTGGAAGCTCGTCTCAGTAGGTACCACCCACTCAAAAGGTACTGTTGTATTCTAGTTTGAAGGGTGATTGAGCCAGAGTCATTACAGGCACAAGGGACATAACATCTTAGTTCCCAAGGTTGGTGGTGCATTGGCAATGTCAGCGTTCATTATTTTACAATGCCATTGTCTATGGGAGTTGGTGGTCACGTGGCCAATATGCTCGTCCAACAAATTATACAATAAAAAATACAAATACATATGTTTTTATAGGCAATAGTTATATAAAATATTTAAATAAGAGTTCATACCTGTAACGCACTAGGCAAAAGTATTTCAGCAACAGCCTCATTTATGCAGACATCCAAACTGTCACACATAATTGTTTTGAAAATATTTTTACTGACACAATTGATTTTGTGTAAATGAATAATATTTTTAGTGAATTTAAAACATTCTGCTTTTCTTTGTAAATTAGATTCGGTGTATAACTGGTCTAGAATCCCAGTGTACATGTCCTCCAGTTTAAAATGCTGAAAATAAATGTTAATAAGCAAACTAATATTGAATAAAATAATATATATTGACTGATTAACAAGTTTCTTTTTCATACCTTAACATCAGATGGAAACATTCTACACAATTCCAAAAGGCATGCATGGGTCAATTTTGTAACATCTGCATCTTTCTCAATAAATGTTTTCTTTAAAGTTCTATATACAACTTCATAATAATTTCCACCATCAAAATCTTTATAATCCTGTAAGAAATAAAATATTTAAATAATTTAATAAAACATTGTTAGTTGACAAGCAAATTTAAATCAAATGGCGCAAATATGAAAGTTTGCAGATACACAGCCCCGGTTTAATGTCTAGGTGTACAACGAACTGGCCTAGGGGCCCAAACCAGCCGAAACATAATAACATTTTACTTTAACTTTGCAATGACTCCCCGCTCCCCCCGGCCTCAAATGTCAAAGTGGGGCATTAGATCTTTAAGTCCAGGCCTGCAGATACAAAAGGAAATTATATCACTACAAGCTGTTTATATAATAACATACCATACATCTCAGTATTGAAAGACAACATATCAATCCTTTGCTTCTGTTTGTGTTGTTGTAATCATCAATTAATAACAATGACGCTGGAAATATCTTTTGGGGTTTTAAGCCTACTTTGTATTTCTGGAAGAATAAAAATTTTAATTTATCAGTATAAAAGCTTTTATTTGACTTTTATAATAACTAGGAATAATCTGTAATATAACTTACCCTTAAATCTTTTACTATTGAGCAGTAAACTTCAATTTGCCCAGGATATTTCTTAAAATTATCATATGTAAGTTTACCATGCAAAACATCAAGTGATTTATCATATATTTCTTGTACATCAAAATTACTACTCTGATGTAATATATTGTCTAATCGTAAACCACACAATAGCTCAAAGTAGATGTTTAATTTTTTAGAATATTCCTGTGTGTTTTCATTATTCCATGGACAGTCACAAGTGAGTTCCTTATACAATATCAGTAATGATGATATTATTGCTGAAGTCTCCTTCGTTTTCAATATATCTAGATCTCCTAGACATTGTTCCAATAATTGAAAGTTATGTCGTAAATTCTTATTCCTTGTATCAAATTCTGCGTGAACTGTGCTTTCTTCGAAATTAAATTCCAACCTTGGTAGTAAACAACGATTGATGCTTTCTAATAATTCTGAAATGTACTTCATCGTATCAATTTTCATCGGAAATTAATGAATACTGAGTGTTTCTTTGTTTTAATGTATAATAATAAGTTAGTTTTACACTTAAATATTAAAAATTATCAACTGAGTAGTGAGTAAGTATTGATTTTTTTTCAGGGGATAATTGTCATATGTCAATTTTTAATAGTTTACATCCATAGATTATACACTATATACTTGCTAGTCTACAACGTAGACAGAGAAATTAATAGACCAAATGATGATTTTCTTCTCACACCAGAAAGAGAATGAAAATTACGTTACATTATTATACGGTAACGTAATTATCAAAATATGTTTTGTCCCTTATCCCGTAACCAGTTGTATCAAGGTCGGCTACTAATACTCAAGTACAACAAACTAACAGTTGATGCGTATTATATTGTAAGATTTTTTAGTTATATAATAATCAAAAATATTCGAAAAAGATAGCGAAAAACGAATCAATGAACTATCAAAATATGACAATTGAAAAGATATCTTTAATAATTTATGTCACGGTCTTGTATACAGGTCTAGCAACGGAGTCCAATTTCAGTGGTTAGAGATAGACGCGATTGTGTAACAACTTTTATTTCGCTGCGGCGCCCACTGTACGTCGCTGCTATCACCAATCGAGTAATTGTGAGGGATTTGTGAGGATGATGGAGAAGTATTGTGTTATTCAATCATTGTTACATCATTTTAGTGAGTTTTGCGGAATTGTTGTTATTTAATAGTTTTGTTTGGATTTGAAAAAGTGTTCGGGATAATTATTACGCGAATTGTCATGCTTCTGGCGGCCGTAAATTGAACTGAACAGCGTCATTAAGACGACGTACCCCCACTATTGATGTTGCAAGATCTGTGTATACGATCGTGATTTATGTATACAAGATCGTGACTTATTTCGATTTTACTATATCAAAATTGACAATTTCACATTTAAGACAGAACATTGTCAGTAGTTGACTAGTTGTCAGACTGTCAGGGATACTGTGATTGGGCTGTGTTTTATTTACATTACAAGTTACTTGCTACTCGCGTGGAATTGCCCTAGTGTCGTATTTTTAAATAACATTAGAAGTACATGCAATCCAGAATCCACCAATAGCGAGCTCGTGATCATTTATGTGTTGTCTTGCTGATTTAAAAATAAGGCACCAGCGTCCTTAAATCTACACAAGTAATTCACGTAAAGATCTGAGTAAATAGCTCATTTTTAATTTTTTTACTAAAAATATTATTGGCTCAAAATTATAAAGTGATACTCAACGAACAAAATCTCAATGATAATGAATATACAATGAATAGTAATTATAATTATAAAGAGTGAATATATAATGTTATTTTTAAAAAAGTCCAACCATTGTAATTTTTAAGCATTCAATGTTCTAACTCAACTATGTTGAGGAATAATTAAGTGAATATATATAAACTATTGTTTGATAGAAGTGATGAAAACTAACTTTTCTTGTTTTATAAACAATTGTGAAGTGACCTAAGTGAATTTTTAATCTTTGTTTATCTGGAAAATTGATATCTATGCCTAGTAAAAAGAAGTTCAAGTCACCCCAACAAATATGGGAAAATATTTCATCTGTTTTTGTGGATTTTGTTGAGAGGATATTTTTCACCCTCGGAGTATTTGTTGCCAAACACCCATGGAGAACTATTGCGGCAACATGGGCCTTTGTCCTCCTCAGCTGCGGTGGTTTATTTACATTTCACATAGAAAAAAATCCTATGAAACTATGGGTGCCTCCAGATTCAGATTTCTTTCTTGACACAAATTGGTACATCAACAATTTTGGTACAAATTTTAGACTACAGAAATTATTAATAACAGCAGACAATGTCTTAGATCCAAATGTGATACAAATAATTTACAATATCTCAAAGCATGTAAGTTCATTGAAAGTTGAACATCAAAATGAAATATATACACTGAATGATTTATGTTTTAAAGTTCCTGTTGTAAATTTTGCTAGTACAAATTGGAAATCTAGATCTGATGAATCAAATCAAGCTAATAATAGTAAGCCATTACGAAAGCGTGGTATTATTGATGAAGACTTATCTGATCCATCTCTTTGGATTGATGAGGATTTTTATTGTAGTTTTCTTGAAAGTTTTCCATTAACATGTCTACAATATAATATAATAGATTTGTGGAATAAGAATGCAACTCTTATAAATAATACAACAAATTATGATATTATAACAAAAATAAATAGAGTAAAAATAAATCCATCCACTGGTCATCCTGTAGACTTTAAACAGTTGCTAGGTGGAATAGAGCGTGACGAGGCAGGTGATATAGTATCAGCCAAATCCATTTTGCTAACTTGGTATATGTATGTAAATATGACACAAGTGGATCTCAATGAAGTAGGTAATTTAGTTGGCACTGAAGACTGGGTATCGATTCCATTAGCACTCTGGGAATTGGAGTATTTGAATTATGTGAAAAACTTGTCTTTTAATGTTAATAATATTAAATTTTATCATGAGGCTGGTAGAAGTTTCGCTGATACTAGTGGAGAATCAATGTTCCAAGATATGGATAAACTATTTATAGGTATTATAATGATGTTCTTTTACGTTGTTATTGCTGTTTCCCGTTTCAACTGGCTAGAGATTAGATTAACATTAGGTAGTGTTGGCCTCTTGAATGTTGGAATGGCTTATATTACCACTATAGGTTGGTGTTCTTTGATGGGTATACCCTTTGGTCCGGTTCATTCTTCTTTACCTTTCCTACTAATGGGTCTTGGTGTGGATGATATGTTTGTAATGAATGCCTGTTGGAAAATAGTCCTAGACGGCAATGAACAGAAAGATGTTCCCACCAAAGTTGGACATATGCTAAAACATGCAGGAGTATCCATTGTGATAACATCATTCACTGACATTGTAGCCTTGTTGATTGGAGCCATTACAATTTTACCATCACTGAAGTCTTTTTGTATCTATGCAGCTGTGGGAGTGTTCTTTATATTTTGTTTTTCTGTTACATTTTATGTAGCAGTTTTTACCTTGGATATAAGGCGAGTTGAAGAAAAACGAAATGGTATTTTGTTTTGTTATAAACATAAAACTGAAATTTGTTTAACAACAGAGAAAACATTCTTTCAAAGATTATTAGAGAGTATCTATAAAAATATTGTGTTAAGTACAGCAGGGAAAGCTATAATTATATTATTTACTTTAGGTATGACTTGTTTTAGTGTTGTAGCAATATTGAAATTAGAACAGAGATTCGATCCAAAATGGTTTATACCTGATGGTACTTCTTACAAAGACTTTTTAAATGTACATGAATACTACTATCCCGACGAAGGGCAACCAGCAAATGTTTTCTTAGGTGATATGGATTATAATTTAGAATTCGTAAAGCTCTATGATATGGTACAATTATTGAGAAACGAATCGTACGTTACAGATGTTATCACGTGGGTTGAAACGTTTCATGGATACGTCTTAAAAAATTATGATCGTGATTTAAAAAATTCCACTGCAGTTTCTATTACGCAATTTAACAAATATTTATCTAGATTTCTTTTTAGTCCTGTCGGTGGAAGATTTCAAATTAACTTTAAATTTAAAGAACCGCTTGCATGCGGGCATGTATTTAATAATATAACAGCTTCATCTATGTCATTTAGATTTACTAGGTTTGAAGGTCCAGCGGAATACGTCCCTGCAATGAATCGAGTTAAAGAAATCGTTAAATCAACCAATATAACAACAGGGAGTGGATATCGTAGTGTCTGGTCAAAAGTTTTTGCAAATTGGGTTACCGACGAAATTATTGCCGTTGAAGTTGAAAGGAATATTGAATTAGCCCTATTTTGTGTTATGGTTTGCACGGTTATTTTGATTACCAATCTTCAGATGTGTTTGTGGATATTCCTTTGTGTTATGTTGACAATAGTAAATGTATTGGGTTGGATGCAAAGGTGGGGTATGACCGTTGACATTGTGTGCTGTATTGGCCTTGAACTTGCAATAGGTCTTTGCGTTGATTACGCCGCGCACGTTGGTCATACGTTTTTAACGATTTCTCAAGGTTCTCGTAATGAGAGGGCTTTTAAAACAGTCACTTCAATAGGCACTGCTGTTTTGTTGGGTGGAGGTTCAACATTGCTATCTTTATCATTATTAAGTATGTCGAAGGCCTACACTTTTCAGTCGTTTTTCAAAATATTCTTGCTAGTTATACTATTTGGTCTTTCCAATGGACTGTTATTCTTGCCAGTTGTATTGTCTCTAATTGGCCCAGCGGCATATCGACCACAGGATAAAATAGATAGATCACCAGAGGATGTGGAATTAAATGGAAAGCTTAGTAATAAAGAAAAAGAAATTGAAGAGTTATAATGTTATAAGTAGTTAATATGTAAGTTTTTTTAGACTGTTTAAAAGCATTGATACAATTCATTAATTATCTCAAGAGTTTATGAATCTTGGTTGTTATATGAAGTTAATTGAAATTGTTTCATATTAAAATAACCAAATAGAAATAAGTAAGTGTTCAAGAAGAAAAATCTTGCCTCAGTTTTATGATTATGCTTGTTTTTGTTTAGGTACCTAAGTGGTATTCAACAGCCTAAAAGTATTTTATTTTCAATTAAAGTGTGTACAAGTATTTTAAGACCTTCACTTATTTTAAGGGGTTTGTTCATAAGTATTTTTTTTAAATATATCTAATAATAAGATGTAATTGAAATGTAAGCCTATTTGTCTTTTATATGAAGTATTTATATAGATTGTGGTATTAATTTTCTATATTTCTTTAGTAATTAGCAAAATGTATCTAAAGCAATAATATAATTGTGATATTGTAATTTAGTTAATTACTTATATCGGCGGTTATAGGGTTTTTTAAAAATATTTTTTAGGACATTTACAATCAATAAACTATATTTAATGAACTGTGTATTATTTATTTCACCTGTAAAATACAATAATAAGCATTACAATGCAATAAAAAAATATCACGTTAATGACACATTCTAAATAAAGATACAGATAAGTCTCAAGTTAGTGCAACACATTTGAATATAATTAGAATCTATGTCACAAGAATAAATAAAATAAAGATTTACATTCACTATAAATATATTACTAAAACATTTTTATCTTATTATACACATAATTATACAACTTAGAGCAATTATATTACGTAACATCATATGTAATCTCATTATCTATTCAATTCGGTATAGTATCTATGACTTCGGAATTATCTTTTACATCTGGCGTCAGCCTAGAAACTTGCAAATATTGTATCTATACACACACACACACACAAAAAAGATGATAAGGATCTAGTCGATAATTAAAGATTTTATATATTATATAATAAATCGGTTTGAGACATGTTTTGAACATTTTATATGTTAAACTATGTATATGCAAAAAAATCTTTATTATAAATCAACAACACGGTTTTTGTAATTACGGGTCTATTGGGGGATACCACGGACGCGCAGTAGCCGGGCGGGCGGAAACTGAGGAGAGGCGGAAGGAAGGAGAGGTTGAACTCGATAGGACGTTAGGACTCATCGCCAAATGGGGCTCTGACAATCTTGTTGAGTTTAACGCCAAGATAATACAGGTATGCGCTCTCACAGCGAAAAAGTCACCATTTTCCCCTCCTCCTTCCCTTTGTGGCACTACTCTGGAGATACATAGCGAAGTCGCCATAATGGGGATGGACGTTCGGTGCGACCTCAATCCAAAGGATCACATCGAGGCTGTCATAAAAACAGCCTCACGTAAACTCGGAGTCCTGAATAAGGTGCGGCGTTTTTTCACGCCACAACAACTCCTTCTGCTGTATAAAACACAGGTGCGATCCTGCTTCGAATATTGCTCGCACCTCTGGGATGGCTCCGCTAAGTACTTACTGGAGGCCTTGGATCGGTTCCAGCGACGTGCGGTTCGCATTATTGGCGACGTAAAGGTCACCAACACCCCCGAGCCTTTGCAATTGCGTCGAGAGATAGCGGTACTCAGCGCTTTCTATCGAATGTATCACAATGAATAAAATTTGGCAACTCTTTTCTTGCGGGCCGGCAAGGCGGGGGCGACTAGTGCAGATCATTCTTCCCGACTGCACTAGCCGTCGTCGCGTTTGGACTCTACTACCACTTTCCATAAGGTGGAGTAGACTCATTTTCCCACCCGGGCTATAAAAAAAAAGAAGTAACCTGGCAAGCTATTTTTCCGATATTTCTCAAGGCAAATAGCGGTTAAGTATACTCAATTTACACGGATTTCAGTAATGCCTTTGAGAAAATTGATCATTGAAATGGAATCACTACACTGTCCATGGCAACTTATTGCGAGAGATGGAATCATATTAGAAAAATAACTTCAACAGGTGGTTATGAATGGGTTTAAATCTAAACAATATGTGGCTCGTTGTGGTGTACCAAAGGGTCTCCATCTCGGCCCTGTTTCTATTTATCATCAATGATATCACAGACTACATTATATTATACAAAGAGTGTTCAGTTCTTGCTGATAGACTAAAGTTAGTATGGGCGATTTGAAGGCATGTGCGATGTTTTATTTATTTATTTATTGAATAAGGCTAACCAACTAGCGTATAACGATATAACATAACTCTCGCGACATCGACATTTTAAACCTTTTCCATTCTCAACCCTTAATAGTTAAGAGAATTATAGTTAGAGCTCTCAATTAGTAGCCGCACCTACCTAATAGTCTAAGTTATTTTTAACCGACTTCAAAAAAAGAAGGAGTTTATCAATTCGTATGTATGTTTTTTTTTAAAGTTTGATTGTTATATATTGTTTGTGTTATTTCTTTTAAACGACGTGGTTTTACGCGGCTTACTGTGTTAAAAAGAAAACAAGAATACAAATTATGGATATACCAATTGTCCGGTGCGGGCTACGATTTAGTAGTACATTCGGCAAGAGGGGGGCAAGATGGGGTGCTTTGGTTTGGATTGTTGACTCACGTAAATAACCTTATTTGTATTTTGAAATGTTATTTATTTATTTAAAACTTTATTGAACACCACAGAGTGCGAGGGACAAAAGGCTGACTTAATGCCTGTAGGCATTCTCTGCCAGTCAAAAGTTTGCCAAACTATAATAAACTATAATAACTATAAATAATAAATACATATATAATGAAATAATAAAACATATTAAAAAAAAAGAAAAGTAGTGAACTAGCGACTTAGAAACCTTCTGATAATATGTGCTCACGTAGACGAGTCTTAAAGTTAAGTTTAGAGGCAGTTTTTCTAATGTGTTCCGGTACTTTGTTCCATAATCGGACAGCTTGAACGGAGTAAGAATTAGAAACGAAACCAGAAGTATGAAAAGGGACAGAAAGAAGTTAAGAATCCTGAGAACGTAGCTGACGATTGTGATTATTACATAGAAATTTGAATTTTTCTTTCAAATAATCAGGAGAGAGAGGATCAAAGAGAATAGAGAACAGAGAAGATAGTTAACAGAAGTCTCTACGTTGTCGAATTGTAAACCATTTTAATTTATCACGATACTGAGATATATGATCGAACTTACGAAGACTGAAGATGAAGCGCAAAATGTTATTTAATAGACGGTCAAGTTTATTCAGATAAATTTCGTTGAGGTCGTAATAACATACGTCTGCATAATCAATTATTATAAAGACCAAAGCGTGCACAAGTAAAATCTTAGTCTTGATGGGAAGGAAATTACGAAGTCGATTGAGACACCTTAACGTGGCTGTGTCTGAGCGGCTGATTTCAGAGATATGCACTGACTAACTTAATGTGAAATCAATATGTAGACCAAGGTCTTTTACATGATGGCGGTGTTGTTGTTGTTTGAAACAATACAATCTCATTACAAAAAAGTGAAAAAACCCTAAGCAAATCACCAAAAACAGTATTTTTCAATTTTACAATTAATCATGGGGTACTGTCGCCCTATGACATTCTGATTAAGAACCGTCATGGCAACAATGTGTTATGAGAAAAAAATATTCATAATTGGTCAATTGGTTTCTGAGGTAAAGTGGGTACCCGTCTTACCAGCCACCCCTTCTTGCCCCTCCTTCAACTATCAGTTATGTACAAGTTACACAGCAAATAAACTACATAAACCAATTTTGGTATATAAAATATAAACTGTCTGTACCTAACTAAGGCAACTTTTTAACGTACAATGTTTAACGGGTATGATGATGTCAGTACGTGATTTTCATGACAAAGGAATCCTACCAGCTGCTTGACCTAGCACGAACTTGCTTGATCCATAACTCATATAGTTTAGACGTAGCATTAATTGTTATTTATTACTGTGGTAATTTCCATACTGCTATTATAATATAAAATTTAATTAATCCTAATTTTAAAATAATCTCTTTTTGTCAAATGACAGCGATATTGGACTTTATTGCTTGATAGTTTAAGTCTCAAAATCATATTAGAAATGTTTATCATTTTATCATAGTTTATTTTTCTCAATAAATAAGACAATTTAGTAATACAATAAAGCAGAATTATCTAATAAATAAATAGTGTCGAGAGGTCGCGTAATATTAATCATGATATTTAATTAATTAAGCGCTTATTAGATTTTAAATATTAATTGTATGAATATCAATTAAGTACTAGTTACGTACGTTATAGTAAATTACATAAAATAAGGCTTTTTCTCAGAGGTGTAACATTTTCAGGTTGATAATGTGCTTATACTGACTAACATTTAACGAACTATGATGAATGTAATTTGGCTAAATGAAATATACTTATAATTATTTTATTTTATCATGCAAATAACGGTTTGAGGTCATACATACACGTAAACAAAGTATTTATCTAATCGTACTATAATAGTAAGCTATATGAAGTTCTATTGTAACAATACGCTTTATAATTATTATCTGTAGACACGAAGTGTAGTTTACCAACTACGTAATTTGGTCAACGTCCAAGAGAAGGGGTCGTGTAGCACAGAATAGTTTCTGCAAGAGACTATAGGGGGGTTAAAAATATGTTTATAATATTATCCCTATTTATCTAAAAGTTATTAATTAAATGACAAATTCTTTCAATTTAATTATGTTTCTTTACAATATGTAATAAATTTGGTAAGAAATAAAGTTAATCCCCACTAATACTGTATTATAAATGCAAAATTGAGTTTGTTTGTTTGTCACGCTTTCACGTTTTTACTACTTAACTGATTATTATTATTATTATCATGAAATTTTGCATACACTTGTCAGAGATACAAAAAGCGGTATAGGTACCGAACAGCCCCGTCACGGAGCGAAGCCGGGGTGGATATTAATATTTCTTATAAATTTATTTTAGAGTCAATTGTTTTACTTCAATAGATTTTAAGGTCTAAGGTAAAACCTTAGACATTAAAATCTAGGTCATGCGAAATATGCGGTACAAGTTTGTTGTTGTATTTAATATTTATTTACTTATTAACTATCTGTTAATAAAAATAAAGTAGGTATAAAGTGTGAACATATTAAATTGTTGTTCAACTTTTTTAAATGTTTTTGTTGAGCCTATCTATCTAAACGATCAAATTTATATAATATAACTATAAGTCTAGTTTTGATAAAGAGTTTATATTGATAAGGTTTTAAGATATCAAATATTTCTGCTCTTATTGAGTCTCTCTTCCTCATGGAATTAGTCGTGATGATGGCAAGGATGGACTGACATTGGCTCCCGGGAACGGGGACGTTGTGGGACGCAACATGTGTTTATACACTGGCCCCGTCTCATATCAGGCAAACAACGTTAAAAGCCGGAGCTGCTGCGGAAAAAGCTGAAACGAACAAACGTAACAAATTTCTCGTTTCGTTTCGTTTTTAAGTTCGTCTCTTATTCCAAAAATTTTATTTTTGTCCCGTTTGCAGCAATGTCCAGTTGAAACACCTTGGAGTAATAGTGCCAAAAAATTCATCCAAAATATTACTCCCCGCCTTATTGCCTCCACTGGTGACAGGAAGGCTGGTTCATTTTTCGCCCAGAGAATCGGAATTGCGATTCAAAGGGAAATGCTGCTAGCATTCTTGCCACCATTCCAATATACGCGACTGCCTCGTTGGTCTAGTGGCTTGGTATAAGGCCGCAGACTCGGTGGTTCTGGGTTCAATTCCCAGATCGGGCCAATAAATAGTTATTGGGGTTTTCTGTCAGAAAATTCTCAGTAGCAGCCCGGAGTCTGGAAGTTGGAAGTGTGTACACTCCCGTGCCTCGGAAAGCACGTTAAGCCGTTGGTCCTGCGCCTGAACTCTTTTCGGTCGTGTCGGATTGCTGTCCCATCGGATTATGAGAGCTAAGGAAAAGAGAGTGCACCTGTGTTTGCGCACACACACTTGTGCACTATAATATCTCCTGCGCAGTTGGCTAATCTCTCTTGAGATTGGCCGCCGTGGCCGAAATCGGTCTGGAGGACCTTATAGTATAGTAATTATTTTTAATTTTATTTGTATTTTTTAAGGTTTTTAAATTCAAGATTTTTGTATTAATTCTTGTACTTTTCTTGAAATTGTTAAATTCTAATGACAATGCGAATGACAATCAATTCTTTTCCGTCAATCATATCCGTTTTTGTAGCTTTCCAATTATCACATAATTGTGTAACCATTTTTTAAAACGTAAAACGCGTCGTGAGATGCTTTAATTTTTTACATATAAATCTGCATTCTACAGAGGTAACAGACCCGCAACCGCGGCGGTCACGGGACAAAACCGCTCCGTGAGTTCTTAGCCTAAAGTGGGTATCGTTAAAGCATAAACTGTAGATTTATTAAAGGGGAACAATTTCACCATACATTATTTTTTTATATTTCAAACAGCGTTTTTGATGAAAGCTTGTTTTTTCCGCCTTCTTCAACAATTATCGTCGTATTTCAACAGAAAACATTAAGGAGTTATACACTTTACGTGTACCTTCCTCTTGAATCACATTGGTGAAAACCGTATGAAAATCCGTTCAATAGTTTTTTAGATTATCGCGTTCATACAGACAGACGCTGCGTAAGACTTTGTTTTATAATATGTAGTGATAGTGATTAACTGAATTGGAATTTATGTGCAGTGAAAACGACCCAAGGGCGCTGAAAAACAGTCTCACTCTATCCTGATCAGGGGCCAGGGAACGCTGCTTATTATAACATGTTTTTAGCAAATAAATGATTATATTATTATTATTATTAAGAGAACTCGTACATTTATACGGTTTTTTACTTAACCAGTTTATTGTGATAGTAGATCAGTAGATTAAGATATAAATAATGTGTTTATTTATTTGTTGCCGCTCGCAAGAGACAACAAACTTTAAAACCACGGTTGACAGGGCAATGGTGAGTGCTATCAAATTACCGCAACAACATTTGCTTATAGATAGATTTGTTTTGTAGACAGGCAGGGTGATGTTAAGTTTTGTTAAAGGATAATATTATATGATTTTTTTTTGTGTTTAGCCAGAATTCTTGTTAACTGTTAATTAATATTGAAGAAGTTTAAATAAATCCACCACCACATAGGTAATCGGTGTTCGTTTACTTTTTCAGTATATTTGGCTTAATTTTGATTACTTTTATTTTATACGTGCATGACATCGATACTCTATACTTATATTTAAAGCTGAAAGGTTTGTTTGTTTGATCCGGCTAATCTCAGGCACTACTGGTTCGAATTTAAAAACACTTTTTGTGTTGTATAGTCCTTTTATCGAGGAAGGTTCCAGTCAGATTTTTAATCATTGTATTTTTTATTTATCATACGCCGGTCAAACCGCGCTCTTTGTTTTAACTTAGATTTTGTAATAACTTTATCTTGGTAGTTTTTATTAAAGCCGTATCTATGAGTCGTTCTAGTTTTTTCTATGATTATGATAATGATAAGCTCCTGTTTCTAAGTGATAAGGATTTAAACTTCAGGTCAATACGAATCGATTAGACAAAGTGAAGTAATCACCACACCACACTCCGCATAATTATAAGGCATAAAAAAGTTTTATTTGCGGGAATAAAACAGCTTGTCCGCGGAAACCGTACTGCCCATAAAGCCCAGTAAATTTTACGACTTTAATAAACGGGATGATTTCAGTGCTTGAATCACGTATGGTACAACACTATCGCATTAAGATATCTATCTTTATAATTGTCCTCGAATTTCGAAATCGAAGTTCTAAACCAGGTTCTAACCTGGGTCCAGATTATTCCAGAAAACCTTTGGTGGTGCTATTGTTTTATTACTGGTGATATTAGTTAGGTAGCGGGAACATCAAATTAACGTTGATTTCGAAATTCGAGGACAATTATAAAGATAGATATCTTAATGCGATAGTGTTATACTTATAACGTACTGTACGCACTTGATTAGGATAGTATTGGTGGAAATTTCACAAACGTATGTACAATATATTAATCATTAATGGAATTTTCGAGCGCTTGTAGAGGATTTTCAATTCTGCGTTGCTGGGTGCGCTCTCGTTGGTTATTTAATAATTTATTTGTCGGTTGTTTTTAAAAGGCATGATAGCAGATAATACGGTAAAGTTAGTTTTTTTTTATTGCTTAGGAAGGCGGACGAGCTTATGGGCCACCTGATCTTAAGTGGTCACGTACGCCCATAGACATTAGCATTGTAGGAGATGTTGACCATCGTTTACATCGCCAATGCGCCACCAACCTTGGGAACTAGGATCTTATGTCCCTTGTGCCTGTAATTACACTGGCTCACTCACCCTTCAAACCGGAACACAACAATAGCAAGTATTGCTGCTTTGCGATAGAATATCTGATGAGTGGGTGGTACCTAACCAGACGAGCTTGCACAAAGCTCTACCACCAAGTAAATAGTAAGATAAAATAAAGATTGTAGTGTGGGTAATTGAAGATGAAAGGGTTTCTTTTTTGACGATGCATAGACAACCAGACCGCAATGCAATAAAGATTATGTTTCAACGTTATATCATTATCTATATAAACATCTATTATTATTACCACATGCAACTATGAGATTTATAAGATAATAGTAATCACAGAGTATGTTACAACAACTAATTGACTTAATTGAGATGACTAGCTTATTTTTATATTATTTAAGTTTCATCTGTATAATAAAACTCATTAATTCTGACGGACTTAGGTACTAACAGAGATCATACTACCTGAACAACCAATAAATGAGTAGATGAGTGCCAAGAAAAGATTTTAGAAAGTGCATCACAAAATCACAGGTGATCATTGGCCTCGCAGGACCGTAAATATTATACAAGTTTGTATGGAAGTACGCCATTTTTGAAGTTTCTAATTATTTTCGTAATATATTTTTTTTTAAGTTAAAAAATCAATTGATAAATATCATATTAAAATTAATAATATAATTGAATATGCGAGTTGTATTATTATCGATCACAGAGCGGAAGGGGGCGTACAGATGATAATGTATTTCAGAAGTTTCAATACCAATAGTAATATTAGATTTGCGATTTATAATATTTATGAATAACGCTGTGTTCAAATCTTCTGCCGGGTCATTGAAATGACTTATGAATTCAGAGACCTTTGCAAGAGACAGTGATTTTAAAAGAAGCATATCTTATGACGTATCCCACAAATTTTTGACGTGACAACGTGTAATCGATGAACGCTGGCTGCATGCACGAAAAATTGTCCCGTTACGCTCATTGTCCCGTTACGCTGATTGTACGTTTGCGCCGGATCTATCTCTCTTTCACTCGATTGCAGTCATTTCATCAATTTTTTGTTACGACATTGTCACGTTAAACTATAGTCCGTCGACTTTACAGACAAACATTTTTTAATTTTAACGTTTAAAGTACGCTCGTTGAGAAATAAAATTCCTACTATAACACAGTAATGCATTTGTGGTACAGCCATGATAGATATTTCAATGATTACTTAATACGATCATCTTTATAAATATTTTTAAATTAAAAAATGGCGAATCTTATACGCACAGTTCCATCAATTTTATCCATAATATCTGTTCTGTATCTATAATTCAAAGTACACAGCACATTAAGATACATAAATAATAAATCATTAAATATACGTTTTCATGGAATTCCACAAATGTTAGGCAAATTTTTCAACGATGGAAAGGACAGTCAATACCAAATCAATCCAAACTAATATTATTTGTTTCTCCTCAAGAAGTAGGAAAGGAGGCCCTAACCCGATTCATTTATATCCATTGGGAAACCTACTTTATGTATTCGTTTTTTAAACTTTTAAATTGAGAGTAAGTTATAATTTTGTACACTAGCGGCCGAATACTGAAATGTCATTCAAAATGAAGTGGGACTTAATTATTTGGAACGTCATTAATTTCAAAATGTTGTATGCGAAATTGAAATTAATGGCGTTCCAAATAATTAAGTCCCACTTCATATTTGAAAGACGTTTCAGTATTCGGCCATTAGACCATTAGATAGAAGTTTATGGAAGATTGCTATCCTTCAATTATTCTTAGTTTTTTTTCTTTTTACACTTATCTTTCAATTATTCTCATATTCTATGCTTTTTACATTTTTCTTATATGACATTAGGTTAAACATATAATATAAGGTATAATGTTACATGTAGAACTATTCAGACTGTCCATAAAGTTATATGTACAAATAAATGCAATGTGTAATGCATAGATATTATATAAAGTGGGTGGACCATGGAAGGCCACTCTCCTTTGAAGGCCAACTATTAAAAAGTCTTGTTTATTGTCATGTGATGACAAATTCCTTCTAGTCATACTAAGATCCATCAAAATTAAGGACACAGACGCGGCGGCGAGTCGCTCGCGTCGCTATTTTGTTGGTGGGGTCCCTCGCTTCGTAGACTTTGGTCGTCAACGTTAAAACTGTAATTCGCGACCATAGCAAAACGTATGTTTTTAAGTAAATAACCTATTATTATCTAAATTTTACTGTGATTTGTCATATAAGGATTTGTTAAAGACAAAAATAATAATTTTGCTTTAGTTTCAGTAAAAATATCGCAAATCAAAAATTGTTTAACGGTTGGCCTTGCTAGGGTACATGGGCCCTACTAGCAACATCAACAAACAAACATAAAAAACGACAATTAAGAAAAGAGGAAAGTCTCAAGTAAGCGAGAACAAAAAAGGAAAACATAAATACGTGTCTATTTTATCTAATTAAATATAAAAAAAAAGCTTGTGATAGGTGATAATTGTTAGTTTGGCCTTCTTAGGAGCATTTTGGCCTTAAAAGGAACGGACCCATTATAGTATTTTTTTTTAAATCAAATCAAATCAAAATACTTTATTCAATATTGAAGTATTACACTTACTTATTGATTGTCAAACTGGAAACTACTACAATTTCAGCCTAAAACGAATTGGCAACCTATTTGATATCGATATAATACTCACTACTATTATTTTTAAATCATTTCCATTAATATATTCTTAGGTATACGATAGTGTTCAAGGAATGTTCGATGAGCTCTTTATAGATAAATGTATATTAAGCATTTAATGCTTAAATGAAAGTGCTTTTTATGTAGTTTTAGTAAAAGCGTAGTTTTAGTAAAATATTTTGGTTGTTTCAACTCTAGTTTTAAGCTGAACGACTGATTTATAATATTGGCCTTGTATAGAGCCCTGTTGCTTGAAGCTTAATACAACTTAAGTTATATAAATAGGGATTCCATCTAGAATAAAAAACGTAATTTATATGTTACACAATAAAACAAAGTATTACATAATAATTAGTTTCTCCCATTTAGTAGTAAGAACTAGTAAGAACTGTTTATTCGTTACAGTGGCCTTCCATGGTTCACCCACCTTACTTGTTATGTATTTACTAATTTATGGACCAACGAATATGGACGGGATGTAAGATATATACGTCAAATTTTACTCGATTATAACAATTTATTAAAGTCGTGTATTTTATCAAACACGTTGTTATCGAAAAAATCTTGACTTTAACATTTAATAATGCGTAATCGACTTAATTCTTGATTATAAGATTATATTACATTGTAACCATTTAAAATAGATACAATAAATATAATTGTAATCACCGTCTGTGTGAGTTTTCAATAACATTATTTGTATTATTTTTTATTTAATGTATTTAACCGACACTGATTATTTATTATTGACGACGCAACAAAAATAATGATTTTTAGTTTCAGTTTTTATAGATAAAAACATAATGTACTATTTTGTTTTATCAGCTAAATAATAATAAATAAAACATATGACTTGGTGGTAGAGCTTTGTGCAAGCTCGTCTGGGTAGGTACCACCCACTCATCAGATATTCTACCGCAAAATAGCAGTACTTTTGTACTGTTGTGTTCCGGTATGAAGGGGGAGTGAGCCAGTGTGATTACAGGCACTAGGGACATAACATCTAATTTCCCAAGGTTGGTGGCGCATTGGCAATGTAAGCGATGGCTAACATTTCTTACAATGCTCTTGTCTATGGGCGTTAGTGATCACTTACTATCAGGTGGCCCATATGCTCGTCCGCCTACATAAATTAAATGAGAACCACAAAAATATGAGATATTTAAAGTAACGTTTAAAAGTTTCTATATGGGTTATAGGTATGTACGAGTATAATGCTTCCGGTATTTAATGTGTCATCCCAGCGAACGTAGACAATTGAATAATTTTATGATGAGATAAAAAGATCTAAGGTCATTGGGGCACAGATCAGAACCAATTTTCACATACTTAAATAAGTTTTTTATTCTTAAATCCATATTATGTTAATATTGAAAATGTTATTTTTAATAGGTGTGGTTAATAGTATCGTTAACTTTGAGATCAGTTTCACCGAAAACATCTTTTTTTTTTTAAATAATATTATTTGTTCACAGACTATTTATTTTGTGTCTAATGAAATTTATTATTATTTATAATTAATGACAACAATGATATCGTTATATTAACACATATGACAGCTGCTTATCGAGAAGGTCAAAGTAAATGTGTATGCTGATTTGTGATTATGAATATTGTAGTATTGATAAACACTAACAATTAGGAAAACTACATTAATCTGATGCATTGATTTATGAGAAATTTTAATTTTAATCAATCATTTGCTTAGAAGATAACCTTTATCAATATTTTGATAGCAATAACCAGAGCAATCCTGAACTGTAAAAATATTCAACTGTACCTATAGTGTAAAAAGTGTCTAATCGTAAAATAAATCGATATGTAACGACGATACGTCCAATTAATAAATACATAATGGCAACAATGACTGTCCACATCCAGGACTGTAAGACGAAGGCGATCCAACTGCTCAGAGGGGTGAGACAGTTGGAAGATGTTTTCAAGATGCTGGGTTTGACTGGCTATGGTAAGTATGGGCGAGTACATCTCACACTTTCGATTTGCCGATGATTGTAAGATGGAAATTAAATTAATTTAAAAAATAGTAAGAATTAATAAATTCATTTGCACTCTAATAATCCTGTTGACTTTGTGTTGATATCAAGAACATTAGGTATTAAGTTTTTTTCTTCATATAAGATATCGTTATTCAACAAATGTATATTAATAAAGGGCAGTTGACTCGGCTGACTGGTAATATCATTGGCTGACTGATTAGTATCTTACACAGCATAAATAATAATACATTGAAACAAAAATAAGAACCACTTTTGCAATTAGATTATATGTATCTTTTTTATTATTGGTTCATACCAAGTTAAATATATTTATGTTTTTTTTTTATGGAATAAGGAGGCGGGCGTGCATATTGGCCACCTGATGGTAATTGGTTATCAACGCCCATAGGCATTTTAAGAGATGTTGACCATCGCTTACATCGTCGATGCGCCACCAACCTTGGGAACTAAGATGTTATGTCCACTGTGCCTGTAATTACACTGGCTTACTTACCCTTTAAACCGGAACACAACAATACCAAGTACTGCTGTTTTGCGGTAGAATATTTGATGTATGTGAGGTACCTACTCAAACGAGCTTGCATAAAGACCTACCTGGTGGTAGGTCAAATACTATATTACTATAAGTACTTAAGATTAAGTTAACATTCATAGTAAAAATAATATTTGTGTTACAACATTAGTACATATTATCTTAATATACGTATTCTTAAATAATATTGATACTTGTTATCTTGGCAACGAGTAATTATCAAAATGTATGCATACATTTTATATTTGCTTCACAAAAATATGATCATATCTACGAATTTGTTAAAAAGTCAAATCGCTACTAATTCAGAGAATTGATGTGTAGGTATTACTGTGTATTTGCAACGTTTTTGTATGAAACCTGGGTCATTTTCTCATTATATACTTATTTATGTAGCATTGATGTCTCCTCCGAGGTTTCCTGGAAGATATCGCTCTTTTGCAATACGTACGCTTTTTGTACTAACCATAATTTTATTTTATTTTCATTGCAACTGTTTTATCTTGATGTACTTTATGTAATTACAACTACTTACATTCTCGTGACCATTCCATACGGTCAGGATTTGTACGGTATTTTTTTATATTATTTTTGAATTGTATTATATTAATTTTGAAGGTTATAGCCGTTTACTGTCCTACGAAGTGTTAACCAGCTGTCTAGCGAGACAGGCGATCGTGCGGTCATTAGTTTCATCTTTCTGGAGATGGTTAATTTTATGAAGGCTTTTGCTCAGCAATTCCCTGGGCATAAGAGATTGTAGGTATGATAGACTTATTCAATGACATTTTTTTGTTTGCTGACGTCATAACATAATGGCCAGAACATTCGCAATCTTGAAGATAAAATTATAAGCATCTATTTATATAATCGTAATTAAAATCGATTCGAATGGTGATTCAAACATTAACAATTGAAGAATTGTTCCGTAGTTCCGTAAATACTTTTTACAATGTATACGGTCACACTTTATCGTAATATTTATATGTATCTGTATCCATTGGTTGGCTGTTTATTTGAAGTATAATTTTATTGCGTAGTTATTTCGTAAACGTAAAGTAAAATATTTAAAACGCAAATAAATCTTTTACGTGACATCCATCTACACTAACAATATAAATGACAAAGAACTCTGTCTGTCTGTTACGCGTCCACGGCTAAACCAATGAACAGATTTTGATAAAATTTCGTATGGAGAAAGCTTGAACCGGTAAAAAGGGTACTTTTTTATCACCAGCTCCTCCTTCCACGTGTGCAAACACCTAGTCACTTTATATATTCGACTCTCGTCCAATGTATGGAGATGAATATAAGACTCGTCGTTACCAAGCCGTGACTAATCCGATAAATGCGTGTGCAATACAAAATACAATAGTGTGGTGTGTACTTTGAACTGCACATAGTTTATTTTGAATTGTCAATGTTCAGTACTCAAATGCGAGGCTAGATTGGAGCCATGAAGTTAGGTAGGTAATACGTAGATAATACTAATCAGATATATTTGAATTATTGTAAGTAATAGTAAATAATATTACTTTATATTGTTAATTAACTCATTTTCATATTATTTGCCATTGCAGCGGCACATAGTTGTAATAATAAATTTGGACTAACTCACACATCAATTGACTTAATTTATTTCTATTACTAACCTCACGCTCTATGATCACCATGAACAAATTAAATGATATATCATGTACTTAAGCTTATACGGACTTAATAATTGTATTTTATTGACTTGAACACAAATAAGTAGGTACCTACTGCACGGAGCCGATTTGTCATCATTGGCTCATTGTTTTTATTAGTCAGTGAATAAGTTTCAATATAAATGAATCTCAAAAAAATACAAACAGTAGGGCTATTCTGTAGGACAAACTCGAAACTCGGAACGCAGAAAACTGTAAACTGTTGTAATAATTTCAGGAAGTGATATGCGATATTGACGCTCATCTAGTATAGGTAGCTTAGATCGCATTTTTATTATTAACTAGAGTTTTGCCTGCGGTTTCACTCGCGGAGTTCCCGTTCCTGTGGGAATTCGGGGACAAAATATAGCCTATGTTACTCGTTGATAATGTAGCTTTCCATTGGTGAAAGAATTTTTGAAATCGGTTTAGTGGTTTAGGCGTGAAAGCGTAACAAACAAACTTACATTCGCATTTAAAATGTTACTAAGGATATGCATTACTTTAGGATGGAAATGATGAAATTTTGCATCAGCCAAGGATGCATTAGTAATTAATTAATGTTATAGGTATCCGTCATCACATTTTACTTCGATCTAGAAATTAGTCTAAATTAAATGTTAAATTTTAATTGTAATTTGTAGGTTTGAGTAAGTTTATTTTAAATAAATGTTATTTTTTAACCATGGTACTGCTGCCGACGTAATTTACATCAAAATAGTACTTCGCCATAAGTTGGTTGTCAACGTCTTACGGGTGATTAATGAAGTGCGTTCTTAGTTCTTACAGAACAGTACTGCAGGAATAGCGCTGCCGAATAATAGGGAAGCTGACGGATGATGACGCGGCCAATCGAAATATAAAAATGGAATTATTTTAAAACTGATAATGATTTAATGTAAATGAGCGTCGATATTCGAAAAGTACAGCCAGCAATACAATTAAAGTTATAAATATTTTATTTTATTATAATTTATATTAAAATAATCTACAAATAAACGTCATTTAATGAAAAGATTAAGATAAAAGGCTTTAAAGATTTTTTAGACACTGATTTTTTTATCTTGACTCACGTCCGATATGCCAGCTACGTTTTGGAAGATACGGCGACTACGAATTATTTGTCACTAGCGTTTTGCCCGCGGTTTCACCCGCGTAGTTCTCGTTCCCGTGGGAATATAACAAGCGTATGTTACTCGCTGGTTATGTAGCTTTCCATTGGTAAAATCAGCTTAGTGGTTTAGGTCTGAAAGCGTAGCTAACAAACAAACTCATTTTCGCTTTTATAATATTAGTTAGGATTTTATATTTTTATATATCTCTGCATTTATGGACTTATAGTAATAATGTGGGATAAAAAAACAGTGACACTTCAAGATTTTAATAATCTTATAAATTAGGGTACTTATCAGCTTAAGAGTAGAGAGATAACATTTAATATAATGTAAATAATGGTTTATTAGATCAACAAATCAACAATCTTTTAAGCAATCATTAAACAAAACATTTTTTTTAAACTTTACTATTACGAAATATCACATTTTTACTAAATCGTATATTGAGTGTCCCAAAATTATCGCAACAATATTGTTTTCGTCTCCAACTGGTCCTTCTCTCTCCCTGAATATCTCAATTATTCTTTTCACAGTTAAAACCCTATTCCGACCATACTTTGTAAAAAAAAACGTACTGAGGCCGCTAAACTTTCACTATTATCTAAATATTATTTAATAATGAAAACGCGTTGTTGTATCGTATAACGCTCTGTTTCTACTAACCTTGAGCTCTCAGCTATCAAATTAATCTTTCTTCAAGGCTCTCAAAAATTTACTGCAAAATTGGCGGCAATTTCAAATGTTACGGTAATTTTGGGACATCTTATATAAGTTAACCAATTGAACTTAGTATACCTATTATAATTATCACTATGTTTATTTTACATACTTCCAAATGACATAGATCAGATTTGATATACCTAAATACTAAATAAACAATATATTTGGCAGCCTGTTATATACATGTTTTCTTGTGATAAATTTATTTGTATACTCTCGGCGTGACTCGCACCCAGAACTCAGGTAGTGTTGTAATGATGCCTTGAATCCTCCGAGCTGGTTTCGTAAGGGGCTTACCGTCAGCTGTAGACACATGGAACGCTTGCATAAATCCAGCAAATACTTGAAACATCGACTGACGTGCATAAGTTTCGCCTGCACACAGCCTTTTACCTGAACAAAATAAATATTTTATAATTAGCTATGAACTTTACTCGACGATATGAAAACGAGTAAATATGTATTTATAGATCTCGAATTGAGCCGAGATCGCGTTGTAATTTTTGTGAGTAACAGCCTGTGAATGTAGGTTTGAAGCTTATTCCACCACGCTGCTCTAATGCGGGTTGGTGGAATGCACATGTGACAGAATTTCAGTGAAATTTGACACACGCAAGTTTCCTCACGATGTTTTTCTTCACCGTCAGCACATAAAATTCCGTGGTGCTTGCCCGGGTTTGAATGCACAATCATCGATTAAGATTCATTGGTTCTTACCACAGGGCCATCTCGGATTATGTAAATTTTTTTCTTTTGTAATAATTTTTAATTTATATTTGTCTGTTTTTGTTGTTTTTTTTTATTAGTTTTTTAAGAGTAGAGTTCAAGCCGGAACATAAAAAACAATGTGATGCTTGTTGGCCTCATATCGTATGATAATAATTCACAAGTTCAAAGTCCAAATACTTAACATATCTAGCAGATTAAAATGTTAAATTAGGTTTTAATAATAAAATAATAATTTGTCCAAATTTCGTTTCGTTTATAGTAGAAACACATGGACTTTGGGTGGAGTATTCGTTGTAGTATCGTATCGTGCAAAAACTTATGTAAAACATCTCTTTGGGTTGGCTGGCTCATTTTTCGAACAGAAAATTGGAATTGCGATTTAATGGCTAAGTTATAGTAGCATTTAGCAATAGTATTTAATTGTAATGTGTATATTTTAGCCATATATTAAATAAAATATATTTAATATAAACATATAATTATAAAAATAACTAAATATAAAATTAACTAGGACAGCTACTATACTAGGCTAAATTTTACAAACAAATTGTTACATTATCGCAAATCGCAATCTACAATTACAAAGATCCGGGGACGGGTTGGTCGAAGTTGAATCGAGAACATATTGAAACCATATACAGGGTTATTTGTAATGACCCAGTAACCTCGCAGGACTAGAGAGCTAACATCATTAGCAACAACTTTATTTCTACGAGTTTTGATAATTTGTTAGATTTTATTTTCATACAATATATCTATTATTATAGCTTTACAATTGACTTGCATATATATAAGTATAACACACTGTTTTATATAATTCCAATACAAGTGATATATATATATAGGTTGTTGTTTTGCGGTGTAAAATTGGTGTTTGCAAGAAATACTCATATTCATATTTCAGCTCTATTTAAGCGAAAAAAAATTGTTGAAGCGAAGACGCCAATAGGGATAAGGGCATGGAATCGAATTAATACATGGTGTACACATGACATAAGTGAGATGGGTGTTATCCACCTATCAAAACAGTATTACTTTTTAGATTTATCGTTTCACAGTAGAATAAATTACAAGTGGGTGGTACCTGGTGCTGCTGGTGGCAAGCTGGTGCTGCGCCCTATATCCTTTCACAGGTAAAATAAAGACGGCATGACAGCATTAAAATGATTGGTGGGATAGTGTAGATTTAATTTGATTTAAATCTCGTGACGTAATGATAAGTATAAGGTTCTCCAAACCAATTTCGGCCAAGGCGGCCAATCTCAAGAGAGATTAGCCAACTGAGCAGGAGATATTATAGTGTGTGCGCAAGCATAGGTGCACTCTCTTTTCCTTAGCTCTCATAATCCGATGGGACGGCAATCCGACACGACTGGAAAGAGTTCAGGCGCAGGACGGCTTAACGGCTTAACGTGCTTTCCGAGGCAGGGGAGTGTACAAATTTCAAATTTCCAGACTCCGAGCCGCTACTGTGAATTTTCTGACAGAAAATCCAATGACTATTTATTGGCCCGACCTGGGAAATGAACCCAGGACCACCGGGTAGTTTCCGCTCGCTATCCGGTGATAAATAGCGATTCTTGGAAACGAGAAAATGGTTGATATAATTTTTAATGAAATTAGATAATGTTCAATTATAAAAAAATAATTTTTAAATATTATTTTTAGCCATAGTATAAGTGAACTGGAATACATAATATGTATCTGTTTATTAATTTCTCGCAATATTTAAGCTTAATTAATGTATGTTAGTAAAAAACATTGGTAATAAAGCTACAAAAAGTTTAAATGTCTTGCTATTTTATGAGATCGTTAACTATTTAAATATGTGTCTGTATTTAGAAAATAAATTGCAGCATTTTTTTTCAGGTTTAAAACGGGTAAAGTTACTTTTTTAGATAATTTTAAAAATAGAAAGATTTATGTATCTTTGATATATTCGCTGAGTTCATTACTATGGTATTTTTTTAATGTATAATGTTCCTCGGTAGCCTTATTTAAATAAAAAATAAAAAAGTCTAATTACGGATTGCTACGGAATCGGGAATTATTTCTCTAATCGATTTTATAAAACAAAATAGAAACCGACCCCAAAAGACTGTCTGAACTAAAGATTTAAAAAGTATATTTCTAATTATGCTGAAAAGAGATTTATGAGTAGCATCCAGACTCCGGGCTGCTACTGAGAATTTTCTGACAGAAAATCCCAATAACTTATTTATTGGCCCGACCTGGGAATTGAAGCCTGAGCCTGCGGCCTTATATCAAGCCACTAGACCAACGAGGCAGTCAATATCCGTAGCAATTGTGTATATATGCAGTTAGGAATCTCCTTGGTCCATCCATCCATCATCCATCATATCAGCGTTGTTAAAAAAAAGCGCGCTAATTTCAAACCGCCGCCATTTTGTTAGTGCACAGAAAAGTAAAGTAATTAATCAATACAAATCAATATTATTGGCACGACTGCTAAAGGTGTTCAAATGTATTTTAAACGTGTTATTTGAATTTTTAAGAGTAATTGAGTGAGTAATTTACCGTAGTATTTAAGATTTTGCCATGGGTTTGGTCTAAAGTCATTAACAATTTCAACTCATGACGCATATTTACGTCTTACCGAGGAGAGATGGACACCCCGAGATGGCCCAGTGGCTACAACGCGTGAATCTTAACCGATGATCGTGGGTTCAAACCCGGGCAGGCACCACTGAATTTTTAAGTGCTTAATTTGTGTTTATAATCCATCTCGTGCTCCAATCCATCTCGACGGTGAAGGAAAACATCGTGAGGAAACCTGCATGTGTCAAATTTCACTCAAAATCCTGCCACATGTGAATTCCACCAATCCGCATTGGAGCAGCGTGGTGGAATAAGCTCCAAACCTTCTCCAAAAAAGGAGAAGATGCCTTAGCTCAGCAGTGGGACATTCACAGGCTGTTACTTTTATGTTTTTGTGTTCTATGTTTGAAAAGACTCATTCGAGGTTTTTATAAAATTGATTTTCACTTCGGTATACTAAGTAGGTTTATAGTTAATAAGATTGTACGATGGAACAATGAACTGTTTGTAGATCTCTTATATTTTAGCTTGGCAGAAAGATAAACAACTATGTCGTTGAACTTGAAAGCAGTGCTTTATGCGGGTAAGCTAGTATATAGGTTGATCTGAGTAAAATAAACTTCTTTAATTACTATCGTTATAACTCTACTAGTAAAGGTTTACATGGAAGAATATATAAAAAAATATTACATAAATATATTTACATATTATTAATGAATTACACATAAAAATAAACTTGTAAGGCAAGTACTGTACAAGGTTCAGATACCGCTTTATAATACCGGTAAATACAATTAATTACCAATTAATATTATGAAGTCACAATTTGTCGAGAAATTTTATTACACATTAAAATAATACTATTTTGGGTTACTTCATATACGTAAATGTATTTTATTTTAAAACAGCACCACTTTTAAAACGCAAGCTGCTTGCCGTTTCTTTTTGATACAGGCCGCTTTCCGAAACGTAGAGTTAAAACATTGACGACTCAAAAACGGTTTATTGTGAAGCTGTACTTGAATAAATACATTTAGTTTCCTTTGATAATCAAGTCTTATAACATTATATTCAATTGTAAGAACATAATAAATAGTTAATGTTCAATAGTTTTAAGCATTTAGCTCACTAACTAACTAAGCATTTAAGCACTCACCAGCACCAAATGGGAGAGACTTATCCTTGGATAAATTTAACTTTCCGTTTTCTATGAAACGTTCTGGTCTAAAGTTTTCTGGATCACCCCATATATCCTTATCGAAGTGAAGAGAGATGTAGTTGAATACCACTACTGTATTCTGTAAGAAATAAATAACTAGATAATTAGTTATTACATATTTGCAAAATTTATGTATTTATATCTTTATATATTTTTTTTAAATGTCGAAAAATATATTTATTTACATTAAAACCTTAAGTAAATACAAATAAAAATTAAAAATAATTACTATACGAGTCGTGACCGCGTGGAATGGTGGCAAGAATGTTAGCAGCATAAAATTAGTATATTGTGTAAATAAAATGCGTGTTAGGTTCGGTAAACGGACAGCTGGCGGCATTTTTTGCCAATCAAAAAACAACGATGCGTACGTTGAAATAAAGCCTGATATAAATAAACTGAGGACTTCAAGAGTATTAAAGAGATCGGCCCTTACACTACGCATTCAGTGTTGCAACTGCAAGTTGAACAGTTCCCTTGATGATGAAATAATAAATTATAAACAAGATGTAGCGAAGGCAAATAACATATTGTTAATAACTTATTTAAAATAAACTGCGTTAAATTAAATATATTGGTTTGTAAGTGCGTATATAAATCCATTTTTCAAATACATTCCTGCATAAAAAATGACAAAGTAAAGTAAAAAGATAATACGATTGTAAATTTGTCAGGACATGATATTACATAGACTAAAATAATTCTACATACGAAATAGAGACACGAATAAAAATTGAACATCACTATAATTCGCCATTCAACATTTAACGAGATTAGAGTTGAGCCGTTATCTGAATATAACAGATAAATTTAATTTTGAAAGGGCATCAGACAGTGACGACATAAGACGTGAGAAATACTCTACGTATTTCTCACGCACGACGCGGTCGCCTTAAAATAGTCGAAATATGAAGCGATTATATCAGTTTTCGTTAGTTCTAGTTTTTTTAAATTTATATATGTAGGCGGAAGGGTAAATGGGCCACCTGATGCGCTCATTTGCGCTGCTCATAGACTTGTAGCGCTGGCGCTAGACGCTTAAAAAATATTTACCATTCCTTTTGTCCATCCATTCATTCATTTTTAAGGACACATACGATTCGGCTTGCTTTCCATCAAATTTGGATTATTTTCTCGAGCAAAAGACATATAAATTTAGACCGCTTCAAATCTAATTAATTAAAATCTTGAGCCAGTGTAATTACAGGCACAAGGGACATAACATCTTTGTTTCCAAGGTAGTGGCGCATTGGTGATGTAAGCGATGGTTAACATCTCTCATGCATTGTCTATGGGCTTTGGTGATCACTTACCATCAGGTGGCCCATATGCTCGTCCTTCCTATTAAATAAAGAAAAAAAAATCTTTCTATATTTCAATAAATTTATGTAGGGCTAAGATTAAGTACTTGTATTAAATCAAGCTTTAAGCCTAACCGTCACTATTAATATCCTGAGTTAGCCGTGATAGTTTTAGAACGTTCAAGGATTTAATATTAACGAGCTTGTTATCAGAAAGGTTACTGAATTCGAAATCGTTAAATTGTTAAACATAAATAACGAAGACGCCTAAAGATATTGTCATTTTTTTAAGCTCTGTACGATACAGTAATGAAATAGTGTTGGGTTTCTTACACTTGAGAGCTCTTAGAGCTTATAAGCAGAAGGACCGCCTTTGAGCATATTTTTTTATTTTTTAACCTTAATGTTTAACAAAATGTATAGATAATCAAAGAATAAAGAAATTAGAATATTTTAGTATGTTAAATAATGCCTAAATACCTCTGGAATGTCGTAGCCGTCCAGCTTAGTGTCCCTCATTGTGCGATGTGGTACCCCGAGCGGTACAAGCGTCTCGAATCTCATTATCTCTCGAAGACAAGCTTCCAAATAAGGCATACTGTTGAATTATTTTATACACAAAATTATATATGACATCATTTTAATGAAATTAAAATAAAATAAGCATTTATTTTACATACAACAGTACACGTTAAGTATCACAAATTATTAACATTTCAATTATTTATGAATACAGAAATAGAACGGAAGCTAATAGTTTAGCCTAACTTTATAAAAAGTTAAGTTATAAAGAGTAGTAAAGAGGTAAGCTTATAAGAGTTCATCTTATAACACAAAGTGTCTTCTATTATTAGTGTGATAGAGCTTTAACATTATGCTTTATCACAGCATACAGCTTGTACAATTGCATATATATCTTTATAATATGTGTAATTTTCCTAGTTAAACTGTGTTAATTGTTAGCAAATAGACTAAAGATACGAGTACATACAAATTTGTGTTTTGTTATTTATATGATACCGGTAAGTGGTGACGGATGTTGCTAATAGAGTTTTGCATGTATTTGCATAGAGCCTTTCGCGCCGCAGGTCGTGGGTTCGATTCCAACCCAGGACAGATATTTGTGTGCATGAACGTGTCTGTTTGTCCTGAGTCTGGGTGTAATTACCTATACAAGTACGTATTTACAAAAGAAGACTAGTATATGTAGTATATGAGTTGTCTCGTTTCTATAGTACAAGCTCTACTTAGTTTAGATTGTCGTGTGTGATTAATGGGTACCACTTGCTCATTAGCTATTGTACTGAAATGTACGTGAAAGTTCTTTCTGCTAAAAAAATATAAGCTTTTTTAAATTTAAATTTAAATGATCACATGATATAATTATACTTTTGTCTGTCATCGAGTGTGGGGAGACGGTCGCGTCCCACAACCCTGTTGATTTCTTCGTGAATTTTATCTTGAATCTCGGGCTGAAGAAGCATTCTTTCGATTAGAAACGTAAGCACCGATTGTATTGCGGTCGCTGCTGGAAACATGTAATCTGTGCAAACGAGTTGAAGTTGCTCATCTGAAAAAAAAAATACATAGTCTGTTATTATATATATATATTATATTATTATATATATAATAGAAACAAACTGGTAGTTCCTTTCCGGATCCTTTCGACTAGAGCGGCCAATTTTAAGAACTAAACAAGAAGGTAGGATTTATTCGATACACAAGTATGTCGAAATATAATTGCACATTTATTGCTGTCTGTCTGTATGAAGTAGATATAAACATAAGTTTTCTGGGTATGCTTTCTTAAGAGACAAATTATAATTATTCCCAGTGGCTACAACGCGTGAATCTTAACCGATGATCGTAGGTTCAAATCCAGGCAGACACTACTGAATTTTCAATTGCTTAATTTGTGTTTATAATTCATCTCGTGCTTGACGGTAAAGGAAAACATCGTGAGGAAACCCACATTTGTCAAAAATTCTGCCACATGTGTTTTCCACCAACTCGCATTGGAGCAGCGTGATGGAATAAGCTCCAAAACCTTCTCCCCAAAAAAGGAGAGGCCGTAGCTCAGCAGTGGGACATTCACAGGCTGTTACTATGTACCTGTAAAGGTGGTGCGGCGACCGCTACTTTGTTCTTCTTTCATTTTCCGTATATAACAATCTAAGAAATGACGGTCGTGTGTGTCCTCTTGCGTGGAATACGTCTGTTTTATTAGTTTCTGAAATTAAAACACAATAACGTGTTATTTAAATTCAATTTGTATTTAATTTTGGTCGGTGATAACGTGACCATTGATCGCTCAAAAAAAATCAAATTAGTCAATCCTACTTTGACCAGCGTTTCAAAAAGTTGAGGTTAGTATTCCAATTTCCAGGTTGTCAAACTCGAACTACCTCTTGCATACAACAAGTTTGTAGAAGAGGCGTCAGTATGCAGTACGACATACATACATACATACATACATATACGTAGACATTTTGATTTTTATTTGCAATGCAGTTATATGAATATATAAGAACGCAAAAACAGCGGTACTTGTTATTGCTGTGTTCCGGTTTGAAGGGTGAGTGAGCCAGTGTAATTACAGGCACAAGGGACATAACATCTTAGTTCCCAAGGTTGGTGGCGCATTGGCGATGTAAGAGATGGTTAACAGCTTTTACAACGCCAATGTCTATGGGCGTTGGTGACCACTTACCATCAGGTGGCCCATATGCTCGTCCGCCTTCCTATGCAATAAAAAAAAAAAAAACGCAGCAATCCGAGTTATATTTGAACAAAGTATATTGAAAGTAGACGAGCATTTTTTAAATAATTCAAATTTACAAAATATCAAGTGACTTTAAATAGCCTTACGAATGTTTGTGACCTCATAATTTGAATAACGGAACGCATGTATGTACATTCGAGGGCTGTCGGCCTGGGTAATAAGTTCGTAAATATTTTTGAAATGGCAAAAATATATCATTAAAATACATTATTTAAATATATAAAGTAGTTCCTTTTAGGTTTACTTATGACACAAGGATTGACCATGTAATTTACATAACTAGTACCAATTGTTAAGGCCAATTATTGGGATAATTGTGTTTTGAAAACATAGCAGAGTTAGAAATATTTATTACCGTACATAATTGACAAACATAAACAAAGTTCGAATCAAAAATATCGTGGATATATAATTATATGAAAGTACGGTAAATACTCAAGTAACAATGAGTTTACTTGGTGGTAGATCTTCGTGCAAGCTCGTCTGGGTAGGTACCACCCACTCATCAGATATTCAGCCGCAAAACAGCAGTACTTGGTACTGTTGTGTTCCGGTTTGAAGGGTGAGTGAGCCAGTGTAATTACAGGCACAGGGACATAATATCTTAGTTCCCAAGGTTGGTGGCGCATTGACGATGTGAGCGATGGTTAACATCTCTTACAATGCCAATGTCTATGGGCATTGGTGACCACTTACCATCAGGTGGCCCATATGCTCGTCCGCCTTCCTATGCTATAAAAAAAAAGAGTAAATTATATATTTCAAAAAACGTCTTTCGTTCTCGTGTAGAGCGATTAATACTTTATGTAAATTAATTAATAGTTAGTAAATAGACGTAATTAAAATTAAGTTATTCATCCGCTTAAATCGTTCAATCCTTTAACTAGTTTTTACTATTTAGAATGTCTTATAATTACATAAATGTACGAAGCAATTAATTTTATTAACGAACAAACATAACTTGTTGACCCAAATATCACGAATACTTGCTATAGACAGCAATATATTATATGTTACGAGATATCAGATATAATTCTCACATTTCATATCGAATGAAAAGAAGATAATAAACTGGAATGTATTGATCTGCGAAAATATTCGTATATTAAGTTTATCAATAACTCGACACAGTGAGCACAAAATACAAATAGTTACCGCGTGGAATGTTGATATTTACCCCCCTTTGGATCGCAACCCCGATTCTCTGGGCGACTAATTAACTAGCCCTCCTGTCAAGAGTAGAGGCATTAGGACGGGTTGTGATAAATTTTACTTGGTGGTAGAGCTTTGTGCAAGCTCGTCTGGGTAGGTTTTTTATTTTTTTATTTTTTTTGCATATGGGCATATGGGCCACCTGATGGTAAGTGGTCACCAACGCCCATAGACATTGGCGTTGTAAGAGCTCTCTTACATCGCCAATGCGCCACCAACCTTGGGAACTAAGATGTTATGTCCCTTGTGCCTGTAATTACACTGGCTCACTCACCCTTCAAACCGGAACACAACCGTACAAAGTACTGCTGTTTTGCGGTAGAATATTTGATAAGTAGGTGGTACCACCCACTCATCAGATATTTTACCGCAAAATAGCAGTACTTGTTATTATTACGGTGACCACTTACCATTAGGGGGCCAAAATGCTCATACGACTATAAGTACAATAAAAAAAAAAGTTTTTAACTTTTGATTGATTTCAAAATTACCTCTCGGTCAAAGGTCAAAATTTATGATGACAATATTGTTGATATTTAATAAATAATGTCACAATGATAAATAACAATAACAATATATAAATACTAGTTATAATTCGATTAAGTTCACGTCGGGTCACGCAGATGTGACTTAGTCATTATGCACATAAAACAAAAGTATATATGACAACTTCTATTCTAGTTAAATTGCACTAGTATAAACAACAGTAACATCATAGCTTTATATATTCCATACTCATATAATACTCTACTAGAATCGTATCGAGATGTTTTATTAATCCTAGTGTGCTCTAATTTATCCAAACAAATAACTTTAAATTTAAAAGATTTGTAGGTATAAGAGGTTACTTTAAAAGTATTTAAAAACAAATTACAGTATTTATAAAATAATTACATTTTTTATTTCGTAAATGCAAACGCGGAAATCAAGCAAAGAATATTTATTTATTTATTTGACTACCAGTTTCATTTGCATTTTAAAAATAAACAGGTTCCTGGTTAATTAAGATAATACCGCGATATAAGTGAATTAACTTGGAAGGCAAAGATTTATTTACGGAACAGTAATGACCTGCCGGGGTAGCGTTTCACTTTAAGCCGATCCATTGCCGTAATTTTCAGTAGAACCCGAATGACTAATAAGTGAACCAAGCGTCAGCTGGCGCACCCAAGGTGGGTTTGGCTGTGTGAGGATGCGAAAGTTTGAAAAAAATAAGCAAACCGAACGTCTACGTAGTTTGCTTATTAGGTATATAAGATCAACTATCTATGTCAACATCAGCCGGCTTACTATGACAATTTTTTTTATTATACACTACAGACTTGACTTCCTAGTCTTTAGTGTATTTTTTCTATTCTTTTTTTTATTGTATTTTTCTTCAAACAAAATTAATATACTATTAACATTACTAAAATAATACTTTCATTTTAACTCTGTTCTGTCGCCTTAAATAATAATTTATATCTATACTAATATATAAAGCTGAAGAGTTTGATTGTTTGATCCGGCTAATCTTAGGAACAACTGGTTCGAATTAAAAAAAAAATTGTGTTGTATAGTGCTTTTATAGAGAAAGGTTCTACGAAGATTTTTATTCATTATATTTTTATTAATTATACGCGGTTGAAACCGCGGGGCACAGCCAGTACCTAATATAGTAATATAGTTTTTGCGGTTCAATATTTATCTTTCAGTCGAGAAATATATTAAAATCAGATAATTATTGCTGACATTTTAAAGATAAATGGTATCATGGCCCTGGCATCATTGACATTTAATGTTGGAAAAGCAAATGCTGATCGATATAATAATACGAGTGTGTATGAATGTTTTGGTATGAATTATAATTACTTTAAAAATGAAAGTTATTATAATACAAAAATTCAGTTTTTTATTGAAACTCTGCTTTACGTGAAAACTGTTGTTTTCGAAATGTAAGATAAATATTTAGTTGGATTTCCTAATCACTCAGATAACTAACTTTTTAACTTAGGCTCTTGAGGCTCTACAATTTTAAATTTCAGAAAGAACGATTAATGTGTAAAGCTTTTTTCCAAATGTCCACCACTAATGAGATCTATGTAATAAAATATACTAAACACTGAGTCATTATAACCCGACTGCAACAAAAAATATACAGTCAGTAAAAAGTAATAATTGAATGAAAAGTCATGTTTTTAAACCTCTTTATCCGAAACATATCGTTAACATAATACTGTCTAACGGCCATTTTGAACTATGCATGTTATGTCATAACGCTAGGTGTCCCATGTTAGGTTTTCGTTTAGATTTTGATCAAAGGCATGAGCGAAAGAAAACACAACGTGGTTTTCAAGTTGTACCACATACTAGATCTAGGTCAAAAACAGATTGCGTTAGTGCCCTAGTGCATTATTTGCCAGGGGGAGAAGGATAAAAATAGTGTTATCTTCATGTGCGCGGAGACATCGATGAATCATTATTAGCGACGCATCATTAGTAGCTATCTGCGCACAATTAAATCGGATTTAAATAAATAGTGAGCTAAAAAAGTTAAACTAATATTATTTTTATATAGTCATAACTTTTTACTGACAGGCTTTATTTTTTAGACTCATACTAGTTAATCTGCTTAGCGGACTATGAGTCAACATAGGTCTGGTTTGTGGTGGATATTTGGGCCACCTTTGGTCATACCTTATAATGCCTTATATAATAAATTTACCTTTACGAACTTGTCTAAAAATGAGCAATGATAAATATAGCAAAAAGCTCTTACATTAAAGAAATCCAATAAATGTTGATTTCCTTTACACAGATTTTTATAACCGCTGTAGTTTGGCATCACATCTTTTAACCAAGGAGTCAGGGTTATTGCACCACCTAAGTCATTTGTTCCTCGTTGAAATAGCAAGGTTTTGCGTGCCAGGTCCCACAGGACGTCGTATTCAGGCCTCGGTCGCGTCGACCGAGTAAAAATATGAAGAATCCCATTTATAAAGGGTACAGCGAAGAAATCTTGTAGAAGTATAAGATCTCCGTTAACTAATTCCTAGAACAGTAATAAAATTAATCATAAAAATACCGACCTCAGAACTTTTTTCATTATGTAAGTAGGTAATTACATCATTGGTCATGCACGGCTGCAATTATACTGTTGAAAATACAAACTTGTGGTAAAATAATTATATCTTATATTTATCATTTTATTTTAAGAAATGGTTCGCTTATCATGGGTAAATTTTATTGCCACGTCATCCACTCCGTGGCGCAACGGTAGCGCGTCTGACTCCAGATCAGAAGGTTGCGTGTTCAAATCACGTCGGGGTCAATGTATTGGAGGAAGCTTGACTTCTTTATTATATGATATTTTGATATTATAAGTTATAATCTTGATATTTATTATGATATTTTGATACTAAAACTTATAATATCATAAGAAGCAACGCATTTCAAGAAAGGTTTTAGTATGTTATGTTATTATATTATTATTAGTGTCCTCACTTCACTTTAAATTAAGAATATTGACAAGGCGGGGTTTACGACATCATTTAAATTTTAATTATACATATAGATTCAGTTAAATACAAAGAATTATTGATTTGAAAATTGATTGAATATTAAATTAAATTATTTAGCGTTAAATAATGAAAACAACCTTTTTAGACAAATAAAATGAGAATACTACTCTTCTGCTCTAAATAGAGCCACTAGAGTAACTAGATCACTTTCAATGTGGAGTAGAGACAGCTAAAAAGTCTTAGTGATAGGCGGTTTTATCTGTTTTCTTTTTTGTCTCTATTGAAGGGTCTTTCCCTTACCGAGGCTGTAGGCCCGGTTCCCCTAAATCCGGCCTTGAGTCACGTGACAAGCGCTAATTTCAGTTGTTTGTACATATTGTAAAAATGATAGAGCAAGATCCCAGGGCCGCCAGACGTCACGTATTTTCTGACGGATGAAATGTGGACGATTGAGTAGTGTTAGTATGTACTATGATCGTATGCCTACCTGCTAGCTTGGTCAAACGGCCAATTTCCAGGTATCAGGTAATCAAGGTACATATAAACATTACTTACTTCACGTAAATTCTGACGCTCCATTTTTATATATGTTCATCCGACAACTATTTTAAAACCTTTGACAAGAAGACAGACCGATCCAAGGGGCCAATCATCCCCTAAACTAAATTTTAATATCTATGACCTATGTGAGTGGGAGCGCGAGAGCATTATCTACGCGCATGAGACTGTGAGACCGACTGCGCTGTTAAGGTCATGAAAATTACTTGAACTGATATTTTATAATTTTTAGAACTTTTGTTGACAAGTAAATTATGGCAACAAAAATAAGAAAAAAAATTTACATATAAAAAATAATACTAGTTAGCCGTCATTTTTAAATATTTTTTCTATTTATTAATTAGAAATAAAAAATATTTGGTATTTTTAAAAAATATAAAAACAAGAAAACAACAAAAATAAGAAAAAAAATTGACATATAAAAAATAATATTTTTTTTTTTTTTTAAATACTTTATTGACCAACAACATAAGTTGTGACAAAAGGCGGACTTAATGCCTGAAGGCATTCTCTGCCAGTCAACCTTTAGGCCAAACAGAAAGTCATGAAGGCGGTAACAATAAATACGATAGTAATAATAATAAAACAAAAACATAGATAAAATATACATATAAATATAATAAAAATAAATACATATAAAATATACAAAAAAATAAATATATATATATATACATGTATGATATAAAATAACAGAGTCGTAATAGAAATTATAAAAACACAGCGTAGTGAGAAAAAAAGGAGAAACTTAAGAGAGGTTTTTAATAAGATGATCCTGTAAACGACGCTTGAAAAATGCCCTAGTAGGAGCCTTACTAGTTAGCCGTCATTTTTAAATATTTTTTCTATTTATTAATTAGAAATAAAAAATATTTTTTAAATTAAAACTCTCACTCAGTCTCATGCGCGTAGATAATGCTCTCGCGCTCCCACTCACATAGATATTAAAATTTAGTTTAGGGGATGATTGGCCCCTTGGATCGGTCTGTCTTCTTGTCAAAGGTTTTAAAATAGTTGTCGGATGAACATATATAAAAATGGAGCGTCAGAATTTACGCGAAGTAAGTAATGTTTATATGTACCTTGATTACCTGATACCTGGAAATTGGCCGTTTGACCAAGCTAGCAGGTAGGCATACGGTCATAGTACATACTAACACTACTCAATCGTCCACATTTCATCCGTCAGAAAATACGTGACGTCTGGCAGCTCTGGGATCTTGGACCATGATTCGTTTTACCTTTTCCGCGGGATACTTCGGTCCATTAAGCGCCATGTCTATCATTTCCTTCGTCTCATTAGCTGTAACGGTTTCAAGGGTTTCATCTCTCCTTCCAAAGCCAAAATCTCTCATGGACCTAAGGGTGAATCTTCTTTGAACGTGCCAAAAGTAACCGTCCGTGAAGAATATACCTGAAATAAAGATTAATCTTGATTGACGCCCATAGACAATGGCATTGTAGGAAATGTTAACCATCGCTAACATCGCCATTGCGCCACCAACCTTGGGAACTAAGATGTTATGTCCCCTGTGCCTGTAATTACACTGGCTCACTCACCCTTCAAACCGGAACACAGCAATACAAAGTACTGCTGTTTTGCGGCAGAATATCTGATGAGTGGGTGGTACCTATCGAGACGAGCTTGCACAAAGCTCTACCACCAAGTAAACCGATTGTGCTGCAAATTGCAACTGTGCTGAGTTGTTTCGAGTACTAGGAAAGTGTTTGGTTTAAACGGAACAAACTTTTTTCTTTGTATGTTTGTTCATGACACGCGTCGTACGTAGACGCTTCTAGGCATGCGAGCCGTGACGTGACTGTTAGCTAGTTGATTATTATTTTTTTCTACTGTGTCCTTTTGTATAAATTTGAGTAAGTAAGTAAATGTTACCAGTTCCTTGTATTATTTTATAATTATTATATTAGTTGTTTAAGTGACAATGAATATTTCTCGACTTGTTAAATGGTAACTTGTAATCCTACGTTTTGATGCATTTGAAATAGATACAATACAAATCAACATAAAATAGACAACCTCCTAGATTAATCACGTTCGTTATATCGAATTCGTTACATTTTACGAAAGTACGGCACTGATGACGATCAGTATGATGAAGTGTTATGAAGACCGGATTTAAAAAGATTATATCTATTTCAGTAATACATCATAATACAAATTATTATATATATTGTGTACTGCTAGAAGTAATGAGTTTTGAAGAAAGAGATTGTATCAGAAAGCGAATATTTTGTTTATTACGCACTCAGGAAATTTTTATCATGCTGATATGTACACATATTTATGGATAATACAAAATTACAGATACACACAAACACAAGTAACAATTTTCATTTAAATAACAAGTTTATTATTTGAGAATTTGATTATTATAAAAACACTATATGTGTAAGCAAAGAGCTTATCAATTGAGAGCGAGATTACATTTTAATCAATAAGTGTAACAGGTCGTTGATTGCTTATATAATTGAAAGATAACGAGTGTTAGTAAAAATATGACATCTAAGTCAAATTATGTTTTCATTCAAATTATTGTCGTCATCGTCTTAATCTTGTAATAATAACAAAGATCAGTAAATCAATTAGTAATTATTATTTTACCACACCAAAATAATGTTAAATAAGTTTTTTAATTTGACGAGCCGATTGGCGTGGTTGGTAGATATTTGCCTTTTACGCCATGGGTTCATACACAGGTCTATCAACAACAGCAGTGGAAGTACTTCGGCTTAATGATTGCTGTTCTGTTCAATTTACGGCCGCCAAAGGCATGACGGTTGATAGACTTTTTTCAAATCCAAACAAAAGTTAAATAACAAAAAAAAAATAACGACATATCCGCAAAACAACAAAACGATATAACAATGATTAAATAATACAATACTTGGGAGAGAAAAATATACACCACATATCACTAAAACACGTATGATAGCAACGACGTACGGCGGCGTTGGCGTGAAATAAAAGTTATATCACAATCGCACCAATTTCTCACCAATGAAAATGGGCTCCGTTGATAGAACTGTATACAAGATAGAAGCCTTATCACCTAGCTATATAATATCACGGTTGGACTTCATCGACGGATCACCGTTAATTTTAATTACGTTTGAATTATTCTTTAGTTTGGTTTACAATATAAGATGGATTTACCTAATGTCTCTCTATTTATGAAATTTCTCTAACGCTTACGCAGGCGATAAATACGACAAAAATTAATACGTAGGTAAACACTTTACACGTTCTTAAAACTTATTATACTTTTGCGTAATTTTACTTTCATATATTAGGTCCTTAGATATTGAAATTGGCTTTTTGTACGGGAGGAATATAAAGTCAATTACTTTTTTGTAAAATATATTTAATTAATCAAATTATGCACTGTCGTTATCCATGCACTTTTGCCATCTCATAGGTAGTTCATCGATCCCTTTACTAAAAACACCATGGGGGCGAGAATCAATAAGCTCTTCGAAGGCGGTTTGGACTGCCGCATCGGAGTTGAATTTTTTTCTTTGTAAGAAGTTGCCAAATTCCGGAAAAAATGGTTATCTGTTGGAATGGTTATCCCGGGGAGTGCGGTGGATGTCGCAGACAATCCAATTGTAGCTCATCTAACTTAGTGGTTGTTTTTTGTGCAGTGTGTGTTTCTGCTGCGCTGGTGCCACGTTAGAACTCGTACTCGTAAATATACCGATATTTCATGTTTTCTATGGTGCGGTAATAAGCGACGCCAAAGAAAAATATAATAAGGAAAAAACAAATGAATGACTGTTTTCAAAACTCAAATGTACCAGCTAAATGAATTTATAAATTTGAATTTGGAATTCATAACCAAAGAGGAGATATTTCAGATCAAAGTGCGTCAGTACGACAAAACGCTAATTTCATATGTAAGGACCTAATATTATTGTTATGCTATTTTATGTATTTATATTTATAGATTAAAAGACATAGTTTTATTAAAATCATGCGAATTATCTCTTAATCATTTATACGCGTCTAACGATATTTTAAAAAGTCCTATTTTACGGAATTTGGAGTAGATAATGCAGGTGATTATTATAATCGTGTTGATACATAAATTATACTAGCAGTTCTACCGCGGCTTTGCCTGTCTCATAATCAAAATTCCTTTTACGAGTTCAGGACGTAGGACCAACGGCTTAACGTGCTTTCCGAGGCACCGGAGTGTACACACTTCCAACTTCCAGACACCGAGCTGCTACTGAGAATATTCTGACAGAAAAACTATTTATTGGCCCGACCTGGGAATTAAACCCAGGACCACCGAGTCTGCGGCCCTATATCTAGCCACTAGACCAACGAGGCAGTCAATAGCTATAGTTAATAGCAATAGCCATAGCCCTATTAACAAAAAAAGGGATATTTTGAAATCAATTTTATTTATTTGTATTATAGATGTGTTTGAACAAAACGCTGGCATGCATATTTATTTATTTTTAACCAGAGATTATATATAAAATTTAGTTAATAGATAGATAATAGTAGGCAAAGCTATTGACGCTATTAAACGGGAAAATATTAAAAAATAAATAGAGACAAACTACGTTAGTTCACTCTTTTAGATCATTTCAAAAGGGGAATGCTGCTAGTGTTTAGTGGTGACAACAATTCAACGCGGTCACGATTTGTATAGTAATAATTTTTAATTTTTATTTATTTAAGGTTTTCATATTCATATGTATCTGTACAGTATACTCATCTGCGGATCTTAATCAAGAAAAATTGATAAAGTAAGAAAAACTTAGTATAAAAAACATTCTTACCTAGTCTTTTCCAAAACGATCTTAAGCGACTTATAATTATATCAAGGCGGCCATCGAAATCTTCATTGTTAAGTGTTTCCTTTATTAATTTTGGATCGTCAACAACAATTGTAACGTATTTCCCGAGGTACATTCCAAGTACCTTCGTATCATAATATTTAGCGAGCTTTCGAAGCGATCCACCCAAATTGTTAAATTCTCTGAACAGAACGATCCAGTAAGCGCCATAAACTGGTAAGCTAATCGGTCCTGGTACAAAATATTTTTATTATTATTGATAAAACACAAGCTAATACATGATTCTTGATGTTTTATATGTAGACAAATTACTTGTGTTAATTAACAAACAAGTCCATTTATTACTGACGTTGTAGTTGATGTTATCTGTACTAAATAACAAAATAAGTACTTTTCAAATGAACTTATTCGTTAAGTAAAATATATTTAATTAGGACGCAGTAATGTACTGGTAAAGTAGTACATTTGACACATTTTAATTACATTTATTATAACTAGGTTAAAGAGATGCAAACAAGTGGAGCCCAATTTATGGTAAGAAAAATTAATTTTAACATTTCGCAAAAAATATCTTATACTTTTAATAATACAAAGGTTTGTAAACATTTAAACTTAGTTCTGGATTTTTTTTAGTAATAGTGATCTTATTGCATTGCGCTTACCAGGCGGAAATGTGTCCAATGGTCTTTTATATGCATTTTTATATAAACGCACGAAACACAATGTAATTAAAAACGAAGTTATTAGGAAGCCGATCATTTTGTACAAAGACTCTCACTCGACTGCCTATAGAGCCACATGCAACCACAATAACAAGTTTATCGATATTATTTATAAATAATAAAATGTAATTATCGATAACTACTGATTGTTCACAGTTTCACACGTGCGTTTTTGGATTTAATATTTATGTATCTTAATATCTATGTTTGAGGGGTGGTGTCAATTAAGCTAAAGAGTTTGTTTGTTTGATCCGGCTAATCTCAGACTACTGGTTCGAATTAAAAAAAATATTTTTATGTTGGATAGTCCTTTTATCGATTTTATCTTTTTATTTATTTTATCTTTATTAAAATTATGCAGGTAAAACCGCGGGGCACAGCTAGTCTCTCATATGATTGGTCCACGTGGTCGAAACTGGTCACAAAGACAACAAAGTCGTCATCATATTAATGACAATTTAATAATATTCACACTTATCCTATCGTATTAAGTTACTTAAGTTGAAAATTATTTTGTGTTAGCATTTGTTTATTACTATAGATTTATTGTCGAAGACGAATTGTACAATTCAGGATTGAATAAAGCTTTAGGTATAAGTTCGCCCTTATACCGCATGTGCTTCACTTATAATATATATATTTGCTGTCCTTAACACAGGTTATTTAAATAACCCATGAAGGACAGTGAGTTCCAGTCACCGAATAAATAAAAACGAAATTATTTTTTTAGTAAATGCTACTTATAATGTTGTGTCTTATTATATATAAAAAGAAATGTAAACACAAATGTATGTGCAAGTTTAAATAAATTATTATTATTATTTATTATAATAGTATTTGTTTTAATCAGGGCCGGACTTAAACTTAATGCCGCCCCTGGGCACCGGAAAAAAATCCGCCCCAATACTGGAATTTTACTTAAACTTATAGTTTATATATTTTACTTTTCAAAACTAAAGTAACTAATTTAATGCATTTTAAAAATAGAAGATTTTCGTTTAAATTAAAGTCAATTGATGTAATCGCTAAATAATATATGTTTTTTAATTCATTGATTGATTAAAGTTTATGTTTTAAAAAATGCAAAAAATACTGCAGCAGATCCCGGCCCTGGTTCGGTTGCTTCTGCAAAACGGCGTCACGCCGAAAGGTAGGTAGATAGCTACTAGGCATGCCTTTTAAGTTCTGTCGTTTCCATATTTCCCGGCAATTTTGAATTTGGAACTGTTCTATATTCGAAAGTGTTTAAATTTTGAAACTCAATTCAGTTGAAAGTATTCGGATTAATGCGATTGTTTAGTCACAGCGTCGATTGGAATCTGTCAGGTTACGTACGAAAATGAATCTCTCTAAGGAAAATGTTCGTGCAATCATTTTCTACAACTTTAGAAGAGGCCTGACACGACTTCAGTGTTTTGAAGAGCTAACATCTGTATTCAGTGATGAAGCCCCATGTCTGCGGACTGTCGAACGCTGGTATTTAGAATTCCAGCGTGGACATACTAGTGTTAGTGACCAATCTCGCGAAGGACGCCCAAAATCCGCCTTCACTGAAGATAACATCATTGCTGTGAGACAACTAATTTTCGAAGATCGTCATGTGACATATCGAGAGATAGAGGCACTATTAGGCATATCAGGGACAACCATTCAGAAGATCTTGCATGAAGCACTTGGTGTGAGAAAGCTAGTTTGCCCTTGGATACCGCCTCTGCTTTCCGACGATCACAATGCGGCCCGCGTCAGATGGTGTAAGAAAACTCTGCAAAGGTTCAACCGAGGAGAGTCAAACCACGTCTACGACATCATCAGTGGTGACGAATCTTGGATCTATGCCTACGATCCTGATTCCAAACAACAATCTACAATCTGGGTCTTTCAAGACGAGCCAAAGCCGACTAAAGTTGTTCGTTCTCGAAGCACTTCAATGAAGATGGTGGCCACGTTCGTTGGAAAAACCGGCCATGTTGCGACTATTGCACTTGAAGATCGTAGAATGGTTAACGCAGAGTGGTATACCACAGTTTGTTTACCACAAGTCATCGCCGAACTTCGAAAATCTAACTCAAAGCGACGCATCATCCTGCACCACGACAACGCAAGCTCACACAGCGCTCGGCAAACGATTGAGTATTTGAAGCAGGAAAAAGTAGAAATTCTTGACCATCCTCTATACAGTCCTGACCTAAGCCCTAACGATTTCTTTACATTTCCTAAAATTAAGAAAAGTCTTCGTGGTCAAAGGTTTCAGTCCGGTGAAGAAGCAGTCGACACTTTCAAGTCAGCCATTTTGAACACCCCCACTTTAGAGTGGAATAAATGTTATAATAACTGGTTTGAGCGAATGGAAAAGTGTATTAAGCTACGTGGTGAATAGTTTGAAAAACAATAAAAATTACTATAAGGTTCTAGTTGTGTTTTTTTCTTCAAACGACAAAACTTAAAAGGCAAGCCTCGTATCAAGCCTGGGCTGAAGCATCGGCATCGCGTGATGTAAACACCAGCGCATTTAAAAAGGAATACAACTCGGCCTCCAGGTCTTTCAAAAGCGTTATTGCCAAGGCGAAGTCGGAGCACATAGGCAGGATTGGCGAGAGATTGGTGCGTCTTCCTTCGGGAACACGCGCATTTTGGTCTCTCGCAAAGGCTGTCTTAGGGAATTTTTGTCAGCCCTCCCTTCCATCTCTGCATAGGAGCGATGACACGTTGGCTCATACCGCGAAGGAGAAAGTTGACCTTTTGAGCACTCTCTTCGCGTCCAACTCGACTCTGGATGACCAAGGAAAGATACCACCGACAATCTTGCGGTGTGATACCACGATGCTGGAAATTAAATTCCAACACGTGTGACAACGCGTGTGGTTCGCAGAGCACTTCTTTCTTTGGATATTCATAAGTCGAGTGGGCTTGATGACATTCGTGCTGTGCTGCGTACTTGTGCTCCCAAGTTGGCACCGGTCTTAACGCGTCTTTTCCGCCACTTCTACACATTAGGCGTAGTCCCGAATTCTCGGAAGACTGCTTTGGTGCACCCGATCCCTAAAAAGGCAATCGCTCAGATCCAACGAACTATAGACCTATTGCTGTCACCTCCTTGTTCTCCAAGATAATGGAGTCCCTTAGTACGGCTTCAGTCGAGGTCGCTCAGCTGGTGATCTTCTAGTTTACCTGACTCACAGATGGGCTGCAGCGGTTGAGTCCAAGGAGGAGGCAGTAGCAGTCAGTCTGGACATGGCGAAAGCCTTCGATCGGGTATGGCATAAAGCGCTTCTCTCGAAGCTTCCTTCCTACGGACTTCCCGAGGAATTATGCACGTGCATCACCAGCTTTTTGGCAGATCGGAGCATCAAGGTCGTTGTCGACGGTGCATGCTCTGACTTAAAATTCGTCAATTCTGGTGTTCCACAAGGCTGCGTTCTTTCACCTACTATGTTTCTTCTGCATGTCAATGATATGTTACAAATCAGTAAAATTCACTGCTATAACAACACTGTGGACGTTCTTTACGCCGTAGCATTATTTCTCGGGAACACGTCGACGAGTGTCGGAACAAACTTATGTCTGAAGTCGAGATTTTGTTAACCAAAGTCTCGGACTGGAGCCGACTAAACATAGTGCAATTTAACCCCAATAAGACTTAAGTTTGCGCGTTAACCGATAAAAAGACCCCTTTTGTCGTATCCCCTCATTTTGGGAATACTCCCCTCGCTGCCACAGCCAGTTTCGGGATACTTGGCGTCGAGATTTCGAGCGTTGTTCAGTTACGAGGTCAACTGGAAGTTAAAGCCAAATTGGCTTCCAAAAAGCTTGGAGTGCTCAACAAGGCGAGACAGTATTTCACGTCGGCCCATCGCCTAAAACTATACAAGGCGCAAATTCGTCCCCACATGGAGAACTGCTCTCACCTTTGGGTGGGAGCTCCACAGTACCAGTTTCTTCTTTTTGCCCGCATTCAACGTAGAACAGTTCGAATTGTCGACGATCAAGTTATTACCGACCGGCTTGATTCTCTGGATTTGCGTAGAGATGTAGGGTCACTCTGCATCCTCTATCGCATATATCACGGGGAGTGTTCTGAGGAGTTGTTTGGTTTAGTCCCGGCCACTGAATTTTTTTTCATTTTCAAGATTTTGCCGCCCTAAAAAATTTGCCGCCCTGGGCGCTTGCTCCGACTGCCCCTAGTGTAAATCCACCGGTGGTTTTAATTATGATATTTTTACTGACTTTTCTATAGCCTCATTAAAATTTTTATTAAAAAAACTATTTCATTAACTTATTAAAAATTATTTAAAAAATAAAATAAATTGTAAGTTTGGTTTTTGTTGCTATCATAGGCTAGAAGCTAATTTATAAGCGCATGTCGTGTCTACATCAAGAGAAATGTAATCATATGTTTTCTTTGATTGTCATTTTGTTTTGTAGACCTATGAACATAAAATAAAATAAATAAACGTCATAATCTTGTAGCAAATCGTAACAACTACAAATTAAAATATTCTTGTTATGCAGATACATATAATGTATAGTAGGTAATAATGATTACTTCTGTTCTATGTTGTTTATGGTCTTAGAACATATTATTGTCAATACTGTTCTACAATTATAATACTTAATTGTTGGTTATAATGATTCACTTAATAATAAAAACTATTACTATCAACGATATTATGAGTAAAAAGGTAGATAGGTTACATTTGATTACTATCATATTATTTACTTTAATTTGTATTGATTCATTAAATTTTAATAAAATATTATCCTAGACTAAAAAAATTTCGTAGATTCGTTTGTATTATATAAAATAGAATGAAAAAAAGTTACTTTTGTATAATTTGAACACCCGACCGATTTCGGCCATGGTAGCCATTCTTAAACGGTGACTATCAACGCAAGATAGGTATATGCACAACCATGCGCAGAAACATACACTATTTTTTCAGGGTTGTTAACCCTACACAACTGAAGAGACATAAGGCGCAGGACCACGCAGGACTGAAGTACCACTTACCGAGTGGTGATATAGCTCAATAGATAAATGAGGTAAGACCGTCAACTTGGTGGTAGAGCTTTGTGCAAGCTCGTCTGGGTAGGTACCACCCACTCATCAGATATTCTACCGCAAAATAGCAGTACTTTTTTATTGTAGTGTTCCGGTTTGAAGGGTGAGTGAGCCAGTGTGATTACAGGTACAAGGGACATAACATCTTATTTCCCAAGGTTGGTGGCGCATTGGCGTCTGGCGATGTAAGCGATGGTTAACATTTCTTGCAATGTTATTGTCTATGGGCGTTGGTGACCCAAATGTTCGTCCGCCTACCTATACAATAAAAAAAACTTCTTAAGTTTGTGACTATAACTTAATATGACGGACAAACTCACTTTCAAATTCTTATTACAACAAAAGTAACCATTTTTTGATTAGGTATCAAAATGCTCAATTTTTGCATTGTCACTGCGTATACATTATTTAATAATTATAACGCAATGACAATGCAATAATAAATAATGATATAACCTCTATGGTAAATTGAAAATAATAATATAAAGATAATATTACGCGAAAATACCTTTGCTTTGGATAAAAAAGGGGTTTACGTGTTATTCTAAAACTTCGCTAAGGGTGAGAAATCGTATAAAAGACATCCACATCATCTTAGTTGTGTGGTTTGCGGCACGTTGGTCGTTGACGGTACATATAAAGTAAAAAATCATACTAAAATAGGTTATTATGGAGACTATAGGTTATGGTGACCTCTTAAAATAAGGGACGTATTTGGTCCGCCTTTTTAAAATAAATAAGACCAGAAAGATAGAAAATATGATAGATTTTAGAATGTCGATTTAGGAACTAAATGCAGCTTTAGGACACATTCATAGCCAACGCCCAATATTAACCAATCATCTTTACCATATCTAATAAATACTTTTTATGCACACTGTTCGATAATTATAATAATGTATGTGAGATTATATTATATATAGATATTTTAAGTTTAGCTAGGCCTCTATCAGTGATTATTATTGTCTCCTACAAAAAAATATTATTGTAAATACACATAACATAGTTTTAATGAGGTTTTAATGTAAAGATTGTTTTTGAATAATTCATTACCAGTCTGAAGGATGTTCTCTTGAGCTCTGTGCTTTATGTTACCTTGTATGAAGGTTATAATAAATAGAACAAGTATTTCTAAATAGTTATGTTAGATTCCATAATTACCTAACATCTATTTTTTAATTTTAAATAAAAGCGAAGACTGGCAATTGGGCCATCATCATAATGGCATTAACATTGGCACTTTAAAGGAACTCATTTTAACAATGCCACCAATCTTGGCAACTAAGGTGTTAAGTCTCACTCACCCTTCAAACCGGAACACGAGTGTCCAGTACTAAATAGTGGTGCTTGGCTATAAAATATGTGGTTCCTAGGATGCGTATTTTGCGGGGATGAATCTTGGGGATGAACCCACAATGACTATGACAATGTAATAGTGAGTACAATAACTGATTATGTCCTCCTCATTCGGCCAATCACAAGTGTACGCATAAACACAGATGCACTTTCTATTCTCTCCCCCCTCATAATCTGATGTGATGACAATCCAAGACGACCTAATAGAGTTCATGTACAGCCTTTACAGCTTGATGTGTTCTCCGACGTCTTTGAGTGTACACACCTTCAACTTATAGACTTGGCTGCTAGTGAGATTATTCGACAGAAAAACCCAGTGACTTTCTATTCACCCGATGCGGGGCTTGAATCGAGAAATATCTTCATTGATAGCTAAAATAAGTATAATTTATTTATTTACATTAAAACCTTGAATAAATTACAAATAAAAATTAAAAATAATTACTATACAAGTCGCGACCGCGTGGAATGGTGGCAAGAATGCTAGCAGCATTTCTCCTTTGAATCGCGATTCCGATTCTCTGGGTGAAAAATTAACCAGTCCTCCTGTCACCAGTGGAGGCAATAAGGCGGGGGGGGAGTAATATTTTGGCTGAATTTTTTGGCACTATTACTCCAAGTGTTTCAACTGCAAACGGAACAAAAATATAATTTGTAATAAGAGACGAATATTTGATACGTTTGTTCGTTTCAGCTTTTTTCGCGGCAGCTCCGACTTTTAACATTGTTTCCCTGATTGCCATTCCCATGTTGCGTCCCACACAATGGCCACAATGTCAGTCCATCAGGTCACTTGCCATTATAACGACTAATTCCATGAGGCTCATTAAGAAGAGGGACGTCAATGGTGGCAAGAGCCCTTTTAATATCAGTATCATTAAGAGAACCGTGGTGGAAAAGCCTCCCTGTACTCCAAGGACAAGAAAGACCGTGTAAGCCATAATAGTCAACCTCTAATATAAATTATTGTAATATAAAATATGGCTAAAATAAGGCAAAGCTACAAAAATGTAACTAGTTTGAAAATATTAAATAATGGACGAGATGAGTTAAGACAAAATAACCAATCCAAATTCAACATGCCTATTTTACATGGTTATCAACATGTAATTACATTTTAAATTAAGAAATATTCAGTCGTTAAATTATTATGAATGTATTAACCCAAATTAAGAAACACGTGCACATAATTATTAGGTTAAAATTACGTAAAATAGATTAGGCCAAATTTAATTTTATATAATTTTTTTCTTAATCATATAAAAAAAAAATATATTTTTAGAGCAGTTAGTTCAATTTTGTGATTTGTTCCTAAGGTATATGTCATTTGATTTTTTTTGAAACAAAGAGTGTATTGTTATAGAAAAATGATAAAACCTGAGATTTAATCTAAATTTCTATTTTTTCAATGCAGTGTATGTTGCAGATATGTATATCAATACATATATAAATATATCAGTGTATATATAAATTCGATGATATTTAAGATAAGTAAAAATTTTACTGTGTTAACATGTACACTATCTTAATTAAATAAAAAAAAAGTTTAAAAAAAAATCGTGATAAAAAAAAGTTGAAAATATTGGTGGGTTATATATAGGGCAGTAGGATAATACAGGGTAACTTGTACATCCATACCGTCAGCAGCGTATGACGTAACAAAATACTTGGAATATATTAAGATTTATGATGATGACTGTAAATAAGACAGATTCTCCCGTTGATGTTGATAAAGGATTGGTAGATAAATATCTTACGTTTAATAATTATGCAAATAATATTATGTTTCAGCCCGCTAAAATACCTGTTCCAAGTAATCAAGTATTACCTGATCATGGTGAGGAGGGACCCTATGTGAGAAATTACGTACTGAGGAAATGATATTCTGAATTGTTTCCATCTTAATGTCTTGGTGATCAAAGAGATTTCCGAAATGAAAAAAAAAAGTAAAGTAACAGCCTGTGAATGTCCCATTTCTGGGCTAAGGCCTCTTCCCCTCTTTGTGAGGAGAAGGTTTGGAGCTTATTCCACCACGCTGATCCAATGCGGCTTGGTGGAATACACATGTGACAGATTTTCAATGAAATTTGACACATGCAGGTTTCCTCACGATGTTTTCCTGCGGAAATTAGTTCACAGTTAAGTAGAAACTTTTCCATGCCAAAAGTAAACCAATATTGAAATAGCAATATTACAAAAGTTAGGTCTGTTTTTTTTGTTGTTGTAATTAATCTTAAGATTAAGTTGATAAAATTAATCTAGATTTCTCGATATTAATCTAAAATAAAATGTTGCTCAATTGCTTCAATTAGGAAATCGTCATTGCAATAAATAATTTATAATCAATTAGCATGTAACCGGTGCTTTAGGCATCTTTCCTACTTAGTCTCCGTAATTATTACTTAAAGCCCGTAGTTAGCGTTGCGATTAATGAAGATAAATTCTATACGATTACAAGTTGGCTATTACTTTAATAATCCTAAGCTTCTATTTAAATCCGCGTTCTTACATTCTACATTTTTTTCTATTTTAGAAGGCTGGATGATATTTGAGTAAAAATGGTTTTATATAATACTCTTAAAACATTTTTTACGAAAGATGACTTTGACTTTGAGTCAACTAACATTGATCTTTATAAATTTCACCCACAGATAAGAATATTCCTTGTATTTAATGGGATATTTTTCAACAATACCGAGTCTTATATAAGGTTTAATAAATTTTTTATTCGCAATTTCATTATTCGTCAGCTAAATATGTTAAATTTTCAGGTTTTGCTGGCCAGTACTTAGCACTATGTTAGCGTTGGTAGGAGCAGCAATTGAGTTGATGATCATACACCATGGAATCGTCACAGGGGATTACTCATTCGCCACGGAATGTTTTTGCTATTTCATAATAATAACAACGATCCCTTTAGTTTACGTTAGTGTTTTATTCGGTAGGACTAAAATATTGCAGCTTTTAAATTCGATGGATCGGGACTTTTTATATATTTGTAAATTGGAACCTAAATATAGGTATTTAATACAATTGCTAGTCAATGAATACTTATACTTATTGAAATTAGATATTAATATATGTACATTTATTCTAGGAATTTATTTCTTAACGGCCAGCTGTTAATATGGAAATTATGCATCACTTGGCTTGTTTTCGCTATGTCTATTGTGACAATGTATTTAATTTCGACAATAGCTATTCTTTTTTATCAAAGTTTGCTGGCAACGCAAACCGAGAATATGGTGAGACCACTGATGTTTCCATTGTGGCTACCAGAGGACGACCCATATCGGACACCTAATTATGAAGTCTTCTTGTTTCTTGAGATAGTCACTTGCTTTATGGTACCACAGACATTTTGCGGTATGTAAACCTTGTAGCACTGAACTTTTTTTTATTTTTGTATTTAGAAAACAATATTGGCATCAAAACAAGTATTGTAGAGCATCAAATTTGACATAAAAATTGAGTATTCACTTTTTTGGCTACTGTTATAATGATTAAGACTGGAAGTAGGAAGAAGTTTCTTTTGGCTTTTACATTTACCTCACATTTTTAATTATTACATATTATTAAATGTAATTCCCCAAAATTGCAAAGACTTGACATATATTATCGATTAAAATGCTTTTCGGACTGTTCTTTTAATTTCACAAGGCATTTTTGATGAAATAATACTTTTATAATATTTACTTTCTTTTTCACAGTTTACGTTTATATTCTGTTTCACATTTTGCTGCATCACTACTATATTATGGATTTGATAATTTTCGATTGCAAGGTTCTATTCAACGATTTAGACGAAAGCGTTGTCGATCTTCCACGAAATGATCCTAGTCGAATGAAAGTACAACTAATTCTCAATAAAAGGATAGAACGTATTGTGAAATGGCATAATATGGTTTTTGAGTGAGTAATTATGATTTGAGTTTTTTTTTTATGTTTGCTCCCTGAAAACGAGTGGCCACCAACCATGGACACCTACAACATCCTAGGGCTTGCAGGTAAGTTGCCGGCTATTGAGTTAAAACTTAGTATTACCGTGTAATAATATGCGCTAACTGTGAACTGCGGGTGGGGATGAATAATTATCGACATTGAAATAGTTAAAATTTTTAAAGTAAAATTATAATGAAAATAAATATATATTAACTAATAATACGAGTACTACCTAATACAGTATTTAACTTATGGCAATAATCGATGCATTGCTTGTAAGAGTTTTTTTTATTTTGACATAAATAATAATGATTCCTTGGTGGTAGATTTGTCCAAGCCCGCGTGGACAGGTACCACCCAGTCATCAGATATTCTACCACCAAACAGCAGTATTCAGTATTTTTTGTTGGTGGCGTTTTGGCGATAATGAAGAATTCTTGATATTTCTTACATCGGTGATAGTGACCAGTTACCATCAGCTGGTCCATTTGCCAGTCCGACTACCTTTTTTCATTAAAAAAAAAAATTGGTTGCCTGTAAAGTCGGTATACGGGCGAAAGTTTTACGTGACAACGACTTTGAGTGGTAAAATAATTTTAATGTGAATATTCATTCGTATAGTAGGAAGAAGGATGAAATAATAGTAACAATTTAAAACATTTATTTATACAAAGAATTATATTTAAAACATTAATTTATACAAAGAATCTCGCACTGAATTTCATATTAACAAAATTTTATTTTTACCTTTACACATACATACGTATTTATACTTAGAAGGGACGCGTGCCTTTCACTTTTTATGTCTGTCTCTCTCGCTCTTAGGCGGGCTAACCATGCCCGAGTGGAAGGGACGCGTGCCTCTCACTCGCTCTCATTGTGAGCGCATAACGTGAGCGGAGCGTAACGCAGTTTCTTGAAGTGTCACCCGGCAAACCAATTTATAAGACGTTGTCACGTCAAAAAGTAATATGTTTAAGCCTTAAAATATATTATGACAATATTGTAAGTTTATTAAAAGAAAATTACTCCATCAAACGAAACCAAGATACGAGATAAAAAAATTCAAGATCTCTTATTACTAATGTACCATTACATTTCTACTGCAGGACGATAAATGCTGTTTCTTCGGTTTATGGTCCTCCACTTGTTTATCAAGTCATAATAAGTTCTCTAGCTATTTGCTTAATGGCGTACCAAGTTGCTGAAGTAAGTATTGATTTCCTTATTCAAAAGACTCGATTCATCTTTAATACTCTTGAAACTATTGTCATTCTTAACCTTTTTTTTTTTTTGGCTCGCTTTTTATATAACGCCCATATATGTCACTAGATTACATAGAAACATTTTACAGTGTCAGATATGTTACATTAAAACATCACCTATTTAGTTCGACATTACATACAATAACATTAATATTAAATAGCTATAATGTCCAGTACTTGAATAAAGTATTTAAATCATTTATTTCAGTCATTGGACCATGGAAAATTTCATGTTATCTTCGCTATGCTCTGTATTGCGACTTGCGTTCAACTTTGGATACCTTGCTATCTCGGCACACTTATTAGAAACAAAGTAAGTGTTTATATTAATTTAAAAGGTAACCTAAAAATATTTATGCTGTACATGCTTACAACGAAACTTCAAACCATTGGAACTAGGTTTAGACGTGATTGCAAACAATCTTCGCGGTTTGAAGTTTCGACACAGTTATGGCACGTACTACAACTTATTCAAAGTGCAATAATAGCCGTAAGCCGTAGTAACAATAAGCCGTAGTAAGAAAAAAGCCGAGATGGCCCAGTGGTAAGAACGCGTGAATCTTAACCGATGATCGTGGGTTCAAACCCAGGCAAACACCGCTGAATTTCATGTGCTTAATTTGTGATTATAATTCATCTCGTGCTTGACGGTGAAGGAAAACATCGCGAGGAAACCTGCATGTGTGCAATTTCATTGAAATTCTGTCACATGTGTATTCCAGCAACCCGTATTGGAGCAGCGTGGTGGAATAACCTCCAAAACCTTCTCCTCACAAAGAGGAGAAGAGGCCTTAGCCCAGCAGTGGAACATTCATAGGCTGTCACTATACTATACATACATTACATACACCACGAACTTATACATATACACGCACGCACTCAATCAACACACACACACACACACACACACACACACACACACACACATACATATATATATATACACACATACACACACACGCGCGCATGCGTGCGCTCGCACTTGATTACTTATTATTTTGTTTTATTTTTATTTTTTTTATTTTTTTTCCCTTTTTCTTAATTCCATTAAAATATCTCTATTGCTAATAAATTATATACAGATTAAAGTATTCGACTTTGTTATTTAATATTTAACCATTTTGCGAGGGCACTGATTTCTGAAATACAGGTACTCTCCTAGTTCAGAAGTGAAAAAAAACCTATGCTGCATGTAAAAATGTTATAACTCTGTTTTTTATAAGATGCAATAAAGATTTTTTTTTTTATACGTAAGTACATTATTATCAATGGCTGGCGTGCAGTTGCAACTCAGACTGTGTGTTTTATGTGTAGATAAAGATAGTAAGTGGTTAGTGGATATAAAGAAATATAACTTTAAAGTTATTTAAACAGCGAAATGGATAGGATCAAAGTATATCAATGTTTGATATTTTTTTTCCTTATTATTCATCTTTGTTCAAAAAAAACGTCATCATTGACGTTAAAGAAACACCTTAGATTTTAGATAACCACGATTAGTCTTAGTCCATTGAAATGTTACAATGAAAGGACCTAATATTGCATTTGTTAGAGGACGCAATTTTATTTTTGGGACATGTGTGTCAATAGAAGTTTAACCCCAAGTTTGTGGGGTTGCCGCTCTTGTCCCCCGGTCGCCATCTTGGAAAAAAGGGTGCAAACACAGTTTTCGCGATATCTCAGAAACTATGCGTCCTACAAAAAAATCGTACAGACATAATTTGTAGCAAATCGCTATGCATACAAATATGTTCATATAACTTTTTGCCCTAAATTTAAACTTAAAGAAGTTATAAGCATAAAAGTGTGAAAATTTCTTTAAAAATTTTATTTTTTGCTTTATACCTTTATTTATGCATTTTACAAAAAAAACTACCTTTCTTACTAAACTACCAATCTTGTAGATGGTCTTTTGAGAATTCTTTTCTCTATAATTTTTTTTTATTTCATTCATTTAAAACGCTGTTACAGCGCTCCAAAGTTGACCGGGTTCGTCAATGCTCACGAGAATCCGGTCAAAACCAAATGTTTAACTTAGTTTTATGTTTTTTTTTTAATGGAAATACGTTTTTAATTTTTTTTTTGTTAAATCCCTACCTACATTTTTACTTATTCACTGCTAACTCTTTTCCCCGCCACCTATGAGGTAGAGTCTGAAGGCGCGTTTTTTTTTACGTGGTATCTTATTCTGCAACCATATCGAAATGATTATTTGATATATACTCAATTTCCAATTGTTTTACTTTGCAAATTTGCTGCATGTTAAAGATTCATTTATTTTTTTGTCCAATCCTATCGTTTTATCCCTTTTTCCATGAATTAAAATTTATCGTATGATGTTATGTATGTAATGTTGTGCAGGCATTCTCCATTGGTGATGCGATTTGGATCAGCGGTTGGCACGAAACGCCCATAGGACGTCTCGTGCGACAGAACCTTATTATAATTATAATGCGTTCACAGAAGCCCGTCAGCATTAAATTCACGGGGCTGCCTAGCTTAGATTTGGAAACATTTTCATCGGTATGTAATCACATTTTTATATTAAAGGACGCGAGCTCAGCGTTCATACGATGAAGAAAGAGCATCAGTTAGTGTTAAAAAAGAAAATTTAGCACCATGTTGACTTCTACTTCATGTTGTACTGAGCTTCTAACTTAACTCTGATATCTCTGGGTAGAATCGATCCGATCGAGCTGAGCTGCTTGTTAACATTGTAATTTAATAAAATGTATCTTGTTGAAAAGTCACTTATATATAACTAGCCATGACCCCCGGTTTCACCCGTGTATAATTAATAAAAATATAATGAATGAAAATCAGCCTAGAACCTTTCTCGATTTTTAAGGACTATACAACACAAAAATATTGTTTTTACAATCGAACCAGTACTTCGTGAGATTAGCCGAATCAAACTCTTCAGCTTTATTTATTAGTATAGATATGGAAAATACAATACAATACTTAGTACGACTCCTAGTCACGTGACGATTTTACTTAATAAATGAGAATCATGTAATTATATAATAATATCTGATGAAATAGCGAATGTTACGTTAAATGACATTAATTTATCCTTTGCGTGAAAATAATGCGTTGTCACTCTGATAGTCTAAATTTAAAGCGGCTAGTAACACTGCTCAGCGTAGTCACTTATATAATAACAATATTCGGTACATATGTATATAATAAAATCTTCTTCAAAACGCGCTTCATCTGCTAGTAAAGGTGCGTTTTATTTATATCGGTTTATTATTTACTAGCTGTGAGAATGAAAATGAAAGAATGAAAATTAGCTTAGAACCTTCCTCGACAAAAGGACTATACACCACAAACATATTTTTTAAATTCGAACCAGTAGTTCATGAGATTAGCCGGATCAAACAAACAAACTCTTCAGCTTTATATATTAGTATAGAGTATAGATGAGGAGTCACGTTATTTAATAAAATATATATTTATTTATTATATTATATTTATTATAATATATATTTATATATATTTAATAAAATATATGGTAGATTTATGACAATCAATAAGAAAGTGTCTTCAACATTGAATAAAGATATTTGATTTGATATACATAAACACTAAAATTATCTATCTTTATCAAGTAATTCGGTACATTTCATTTTTGGAAAAAACGAATAGGTACTTTATCTAGAAATCCCATATTTTCTAAAAAAAAAGAGTAGGTTAGGAAGAGATCAATCGATAGTAGATAATATATAATTTTATTTTTGATTTTATATATTTTTAACAAAATTAAAGAAAGGAGGGATTCGGAGATTTTCAGAGTAATCTTAGTATTCAAATTTGGTGAAGAAGAAGATTTTTTAAGCTGGCTTGTAAATTAATTACTTTATTATACTTTTATTTATTTTCAGGTAATGAGTACATCATATTCCTATTTCAACATTTTACGTCAGTACAAGTAGAGTAGATATTCTTACGGCCGAATACTGAAACGTCTCTTAAATATTAAAAGCAACTGAATTATTTGAGACGCCGTTAAATTCAAATTTCGCATACTAATTTAGGAGCTTCTCAATGTTAAGTAGTGTTTAATTTTGAGTGACTTTTCAGTATTCGGCCGTTATTCTATTAATTATTGCACTAAACTTACGAAATAAAAAGCGAAATAAACTTATCATCGCAGTCTTTTCAATTTGTATAATATAGTGCTTCATTTTCTCATACATATTAAAAATACTGAGTAAAAAAATTGGTCAATAAAATCTTACCGCTAACATCCAGTTTCAACAAACAACTAATTTTAATTGGTGGTTTCAGCAAGCCCACCTGTTTAGGTACCACCATAGGTTGGTAGCACAATGGCGTTGTAATTAATGGTTAATACATATTATTTATAGCGCCAATGTCTATGGGTGGGAGTTGGTGGTATTTTTATTCAAAAAGACTTTTAGAAGTACTTTGGGATTATCAAGCGCTACCTCTGGTTCGGAATGTGAGGCCTACCAAGAACTGGAAAAGCCGCAATAGTTATTCTATGAAAATAAAGGTATAAATTGCGGATCAATTTCAAAACGAGATCCAGCAGTCAAACAATTAATACATTCATTTTTTAAATATTTTTTTTAATGGTCGATTGATGCGATAGGCAACCAATGAGTATGAACGTATTAAATATATATATAAATATATATAATAATTGACTGCCTCGTTGGCCTAGGGGCTAGGTTTAAGGCCGCTAACTCGGAGTTTCTGGGTTCAAATCCCAGTTTGGGCCAATAAATTGTTATTGAGAAAAATTGTCGAAAATTCTCAGTAGTAGCCCGGAGTCTGTATTTTTTTTCGAATCGTTATTATCGTCACATTATAAGTAATAGTTATTTTTTATTTAGTTATTATTTAAACCCATAAAATATTGTTTAAAAAGTGAAAAATAAGAGGAAGAGAAAAGCAAACTTACAAAACGCGCCACCATTGGTCGAAAAGAAATGTGACGTCAGATGACACCGCATTAGATCTATCAGATTTATAGTAAATTTATATTTCTAAGGAATTTAGGATGATGACTGATACTGGTTTTGCCGGGAAATCTACCGCAAATATATGCATTTAATGATGACAGCATATTTTGCATCAAATCTCGATTTTACGACCGCAGAGATCAAAGGAGTGAAAGCTGGAAGGTAATTAATATATCACATGATCCACAACATAGATTTTTATTCATGAATGCAGAATGTTTAGTTTATAATATACCAAAACGTAAACTATACATAAACATTTGTCATTAAAATTACCCCTAAACTCCAATCTTACGTCTTTATTTATATTTAATATTATATTAATAAAGATAACTCGAATGTGATAATTATTTGATGTACCTATACCTATTATAAATCAATATTCCGATTTACATGAACAATGTTCAGATCTGAACTTAATTCTGACTAATTCACACTAAGCTGCTTTACTATTTTACTGAAAATTAGCTATTTCACTGAAAAATAATCTGAATATTTTGTAGTCTATTTTTTTCTACTTTATAAGGATGTAAATAAATATGTAAAAAGTGAGTATGAAAAAAAGCCTAAATTCAGATTTTGTACAATAACTCGGTCGGATACGTAAATATACGCAATACTTTTTGCATTTCCTACGATCCACAATTAAAGTTTCACCGCATTTTTCACCTATCGTTCAACGTTATTGAGATCGATCGAAAAAGCCTAAAATTTCTGTTGTGAATTTTTTTGCTGTTTTATTTTTTATCGTGAAAGACATCAAATTTCAAATGATTTTGCAAAAGAGTTGTTCAAAAGATAAAATAAAAAATATTTTGCAAAAGAGTTGTACAAAAGACTAGAAGCTTTATTACTTAAGGTCATTGGTATCTTATCAAAAGCAGCTACAATAACATATGGGTATGCCTACAATTTAAACAAAGCAACGTACGTCGCCTTGCATTACATTACTCGATTAGTAGAACTATGTACGAACTTTTAACATAATATGATATGGTAATAAGGTCACTTCCTTTTCAAACCTTGTCTCGTGATTAGAGAGAATTCAATATCAATAACTCACAATAGCACAAAAGTAATGTTTGTATTTCTTGGAAAGTCTGTGTCGGTTTTGAGGGGGGGGGGTGCAGATAGGGCGACAAGATAGGGGACAAAAAGTCAGCAAGTTCCCGTTGTGTCAGTGACCCTAAGGCCGGCTGTTGAAGTATGAAGTACGAAGAAGGAACGGGTAATATTTTTTTTAGTAATACCAATTATATCAATTATAAAGTCTATTGACTATTAATAATACTGATGTCCAGATATCATGTCAACAAAGGGCAGTAAAAAATTCTCGAAGCTCGAGCTGAAGCCACGTAATGCCAATCTACTATGTCGTGTATATTACTTGGTAGCGAACAGCGATAGATGTGATTGAACTGTCACATTCAATCGCGCTGTCTAGAATCTAGATTCGCTATTGATAGACCGGGAGATGGTGAGATAAAATTGGAGGTCATTTGTAGCAGTATGGTGACTCTTCAAGGGTCTAATTACGTAATGACGAAAAGATAAAATATGTTCACAACGCTGGTACTGGCGGCCCAATCGCGTGGGCATTATCGTATCGGATAAATTACGAGTTTGAAACGATTAATTCCACAAAAATTCTTGTATGTTCCGATAAAAAATGAAGTAGGGGTAACGTAATACCATACTTCTCCGATGTGACTTACATCCCGACGAGTTTTTTTTTATTGTATAGGAAGGCGGACGAGCATGTGGGCCATCTGATGGTAAGTGGTCACCAACGCATAACGCAACGCATAGTCTAGAGGCAATGTAAGAAATGTTCATCGTCTACATCGCCAATCCGCCGCCAACCTTGGGAACTAAGATGTTATGTCCCTTGTGCCTGTAACTACACTGGCTCACTCACCCTTCAAACCGGAACACAACAATAACAAGTATTGCTGTTTTGCGGTAAAATATCTGATGAGTGGGTGGTACCTACCCAGACGAGCTTACACAGAGCCGCCGTATGAATACATATATAGAATACATTAATTTAAAAAAAAAACATGCATTTGTACCAGGCTAATTTTTGCACAGCTAAGTATCGTCGAGTAGCGGTATTTTGTATTCATGTCACACATTAAAAAAAAATTGAAATAATAGGTGTTTAGATGGCTGCTTATGAGTAAAGGACAGCTGTTTTAAAATGCTGTCAGTGATGCCAACTTGGGGGTATTCCCCCAAATCTAGGGGAACCAAGATGTCCAGGGGGTTTTTAAGGGGTACATTTATTTAGGGGGATTTTTAAGCGGTAGGTTATTCAAGATTTTTTTAAACGCACAAGTCTACACAATTTATATTAAGTCTCGAAACCAACCAACAAACTAAGCCAAATATAAATTCCAAGCATAGCTATAACTACATAATTATATAAAATATCGGAAAACTATTTCATATTGTGATTGCAATGGTAGTTCAACGGTCAGCGTGCTTAAACAGTAGGTAGGCGGGCTGGGGATTTGGGTACGATTACTGGTTGGTCACGGTAATTTTTTTTTTAATTTTTCTATAAATAATCAATACAAGAGCTATTTCATACTACTTGAATGTATTTTTAATTTATATTGTAATAACCTCTCAAACTGAGTGCACAACGAAAATTTTAGGGGTTTTTAATCAATATTAATTTGATTATGGGATTTGAAGTTTGATCTAGGGGGAAAATTCTGTAGGAGTTCAGCATCACTGGATTACTGCTGAGCATCACTGGATGCTGTAGACTGCTTAAAATCTATGCAGATGAAATTGGGGATGAATATGGATGGAATTTATGTTTATTTGTTTATGAGTAAAAACAGCTGTTATAGCAAATATGTATATTTAATAAATATTTATATACAAATTAAAATAATAATACATATTTTCTTAGTGTAAAGATCCTTTATGTTCCGGTAACAAAAAGTATATAATAACAGATCCTTTGGATGTGTAGACTACTTCTTCATGTCTGATAAGTTGTGTAGCCGCAAGACCATAGAGTAAACATGGTATACCTGAAAATTTGGTTATATTATAAACTATTAAAAAATAATATCGCTAATACTATAAAAATGTGTATCATATTAAATACTTCTGTTTTTTATCTGTGAAATTCTCTTTCTTTATATCTTAATACACTAAGAACTAGTCTATTGATTTATTACCATAAGTAAAATATAAATATATCAAATATAATAGTAAAATATATCAAAGAGTGGTAATTAGATTAAACAAAAAATATACCCAAATTAATTATTTTGATAATTCTCATAAATCTATCTGAAATAACTAAATCCTCTTCTTCTTTTCTTGAACAATGATATTTGATATATGGAAAGCAACCAGTTCTTAATATTTGATAATTTGAGCGGCCAACCTTCCAATTAAAGTTAGACATTCCAAATTGATCATCTTTTACACTGCTGTACTGGAACAAAAAATCCGATAAAGTAAAAGATGGAGCTTCATCTCATAATTTAAGAGATGGTATGAGAAATGCGGTCCACAGTCCCAATCCAGACAAGTAGACAATAAAATGGACCCATTTGATTCATATTTCTATTAAATAATAGATATCTTTGAAAGCTTATGAATATTTCACTGATGGACCAGGAAGAGAAAAAGAGAGAGAGGCTAACGGAGAGGCTTTTGTGAATATACTTATTTCACCATGCTGCTCCTCCTTACTCTGATCACCTTTAAATAGATCATGTGTATAATAACTATATTCCACCAAATTCTGTGAATAGATCAATACATCATTATTTTACCATTGATGGAAAATGCTATATGTTTGTTAGTTTCTCTATACTTTGTGGTTTTAAAAGATAAATAATAGTTGGTTAAAGCTAAACAGTAAGCTATTTGTTACTTCGAAAATACTATGGATGCTCTTATCTTCTCTCGAGGACTCTATTATTCAGATTTTTTTCGTTGCCCTGTATTAAATATTTTAATCGTCAACATTAATCTAAAATTTATAAACCAGTAATTATTATGGCTACTTTATTAGAAATTGTTTATAAGATAAGATGCATATTTTATCTTATAAAGATACGATAAGCATATGAGCATTCAGATAAGATACAGTTGTCTAAAATGTTAATACAATCTAAGAATTTGGAAGTAGCAATCAATTTCATAATAAAAATAGAAAAATGTAGTCTAGGGAAACAGTTAAACATAGTTAACTAAACAAAGTAAGACTAGCAAGCCTTACACTTACCATTGACCTGTCTACACATTTCTTAATCTACAACAACACCATTTTGCAACATTCCGATTTATTAATAATGAAGAACATAGTTAATTTATTCAGTTTAATATACAAACATATCACAATTTATAAGATCTTTTTCATAATAACATATGACGTACAATGGTACAGTAGTATCATACATAGATTGTACGATAATTTCCATTTTGATGTACAATTTGATAATTACACTTAAGGACTAGGCCAATAACAAGTATACTAAGTAAGTATCATATATTGGCTCATAAAGACAAAAGATACATTAAAATATATGACAAATACGTGATAAACCTTTTTTTTATAGTTTTCAAGACTGAAAGCACATGCAACATATTATTGTTACGTTTCGTGATTTTTTTAAATGTATTATAGTCATAAATACACACCACCGGAAAGATTTCAAGTGCACGTCCAACGACACGTACCTTGCGTTGTATGTGACGGGGTATAAAATATAAATACCGGAATCGAATGGTTGGTCTACAATACAAAATCTTTACACACTATACCTTTACGAAATACGACGTCCAAGGAGGCTCTTTACATTGTGTTAAATATGAGGTTAAAACTTCAGAAGATGTAGGTCTTGAAGAAAAGTACATAATGCAGTCCATAAGGGCTACTCTTTTTTTTATAAATAAATGATTGTTTATTTTAATCATCACTATATAATTACGTAAGTAAATGGAATAACTCTAAAAATGCTATATAATTATTTAATGATTACTTATACATTTATTGTTAATGTATATTTTCTAGAAAAATATAATACATAATATTTATTCGATTAGAGGTACGATGCGATTTTATAAGGGATTAGAATTAGAAATACTTTTCCAATCAGTAATCAGCTGTTATATTTGTTATGACATTTGTTCAGAACTAGCAACTTACAAATTGTTATCTTAAAAATAAGTACGATCCACTGACTGAACACTTATACTCAAGAGAAGCGACCGACTTTTATTAGAGAATAAAATTCAAAAATTTCTAGAGCGGACATTTTTATGGGGAGTAGATATGAAGTTTATTAAAAAAATGTAATTAAGTTCAATTTTATAGGGTTAATTTCGTGTTCACTGCTGTTTACAGTATTATATATTATTATTATATATATTCTTTAAAATCAATTGCGAGCGATGTGAGCGGTTTATGATTTAAACTTTGTGAATTCGATCATTGGTAGATCGAGCAGGGAGCAAACAATATAAAACAAATAAATCAATTCATTTATACAGGGCCGGACCGTGAGTTAAGGGGCCCCTGGGCTAATACTACTTAGGGGCCTACCAAATTACTCAAAGTATAGAAAAAATGAGTCAGAAAGTAGACAGTGAGACAGTAGACTTGAATTAAGTGAATTTAATGGGTTTGGTTGATCGCAGGACTCGTAGGATTGCAAACCATACGATCTGTTTAATTAAATAAAATTATGGTTTTTTTATGTATTTTTGACTATGACTTGGTAAGCCCAGCTAAGGCTGGGGGCCCTTTGTATCCACGGGGCCCTGGGCTGAAGCCCAAAAAGAAGAGAGTGAGGGGGTGCTTCTCAAGGGTTGGTAAACGAACGGGTAAAAGTGTTCTATGTTGGCAACACTGGTCAGAATACAGCACCAATTCAACCAATGAATACAGATTGTCAGACCTCAGAAGTCAGAATAAGAACCCAAACAATTTAATGAAATATATGTACGGTGTATTTTATTATAAAATAAAATAGCATTAAGTAATTACAATAAATGAGTGACAATGTGGACTACTAAAACATTTTTAACTAAAACAAAACGCGGTAATGTTTTAAAGGTGAGGTTATGTTTTGACAAATTTTCATTGAAATAAAAATATTTTATATATTATAAAATGGATTTTTATTTTATTTATCAGATCGTGAGAGAACATTACCTGCGTGACGATTTATTATGCGGTTCAGCAGCGTGTAATGTCTGTCCACATAAAGATGATGAACTTGTTTTGGACGCAAATCCTGAATCATTATGCGGTTTATTTGACTACAATCATTACCTGATTCTCGATACAAATGTAGTACTACATCAGATAGATGTCATAGAGGAAGATGCTCTGAAAAATGTTATCATTTTACAAACTGTGTTGGATGAAGTAAAACATCAAAATACTGCTATTTTCCAAAGACTGTTGGAAGTCATTGGAAATAAAAAGCGAAAATTCTTTTCTTTCGTTAACGAACATCATAAGTAATTATTGTTTATCATATTATTTAATAACTTTGGAACTGATAATAAATTATTATTTAATCTTTTGTATAAAAATATACACATATACATTGAATCACTTATAACATTCTTAGCATTTAAATGGATAACTCATTTAAATAATTTTCACTATTATGATTAACTATTATTTTTTATGTCTGAAATTTAAATAACATTATCATAAAGTTATAGGTTCATTAATATAAAAATTTTAAAGGTTTCTTGTTTTCTTATAAATCTTGCAGGGACACATATATTGAGCGCAACCCAGGAGAGAAGCAAAATGACCGTAATGATAGAGCTATTCGTAAAGCAGCCTCTTGGTATGCCTCACACTTGTCCATAAAAAAAATGAATGGACAGTTTCCACAAATTGTACTACTCACGGATGATGAGAAAAATAGACAACTTGCCAATGATGAAGGCATTTCTACCTGTTCAAGTACGAATTTTATTTTATATTTAAATATGATTTAAGATTTTTTTGACATATTACTATATTATTAAATATAGAGATTTAAAATCAATTTGAATGATTGCTTTTCTTGGAGCTGCCAATTTTAAACATCTCTGGAAATAGAGGAGAATATAGTGCATAATGAGCAAATAAATGTATTCTATTTTCCTTACATCTGTGACTGCAGGACTAGGGGGTACATCTAAGGACAGTATTGGGATGGTATAACACCGGCACTATCTCCATTTTGGGTTGTCATTGGGAATTTCTTCTCAAATAACTTAATAATTAGTTAACCAATACACCAATGGGTCTATAAAAATAAGGAAATTAGCTATGTAGAGTCACTGGCAGTAGTTGTAGTTTAAGTTATGGGTCAATATTTATATGTGTACTCGCTGGTCTAATCTGTAATGTAATGTATACTACATTATTATTATAGTCAATATGTAAATACCAATATTTATAAATGAATGTAAGCCATTGTTGCTTAAGTAAAAAGTGCGTAAGTGTATATCTATACTAATATATAAAGCTGAAAAGTTTGTTCCGGCTAATCTCAGGAATTACTGGTTTAAAAATATTTTTGTGTTAAATAGTCCTTTTATCGAGGAAGACCCATAGGCTTATTTTTATTTATGATATTTTTATTACTTATATGTGGATACGGCTAGTTTTTATAACATAAGTCAACAATGGTTATTGCATAATTGTATTGATAATTCTAATGACTTTCACTATGATTATTAAATTTACATGTTTTTATTATTTTACAGTAAGTGACTACATAAAGAATGTAAATGGATACCCAGGTTTGAGTGATAAATTATCAAAAAATGTGATACCAGAGACTTGTTCGAAGGATGCCCTCTATCCTGCACATTTGACACCGACACAGATCCATGCTGGTATCAGAAATGGAACTTTACATCAGGGTACGTTCCATGCGTCTAGAGATAATTACTTGGAAGGAAATGCTACCATTAGCGGTTGTGAAAAAACTGTAAGTTTCGTATTGATTGTTTATTAAATATCGTTATTATTGCTAATACTATTTATCTAGTCTTTATTTTCTGTTTTCTTTTAAGAGATCATAGCCCGGCAAGCTATTAAATAGCCACTTTATGAAAAATAAAATATAAAACTGTCTATAGCCTGTCTCAATGGCAGGATATCACCCCAAAATGAATAAACAGCAAAGACCATAACTTGACTATAGATCATTGCTAAATAATCTATGGATTGGTGCAAAAATGCCCTTTTGAATGTTGATGAAATTCCTATCCACAGTTTTAGTTTAGTTAATTTACACTAAGAAGGATTCTTAATTTTTATATCTTTATTAAATATAGCAATGCTATTAGTAAGTGACACGAAGTATATACAACTAAGTTTTATATATCATCCTTCTGCTTTTGTATATATATTTGCATATTAATTAAATATTTCACGGCGGCCAATCTTAAGATTGGCTAACTGCTGGGTTTGAGAGAGTGCACCTGTGTTTGCGCGCACACTTGTGCACTATAATATCTCCTGCGCAGTTGACTAATCTCTCTTGGGATTGGCCGCCGTGGCCGAAATCGGTCTGGAGGAGGAGACATATGATATTCATTAATTTTAATTTATTAATAAGTAATAATGATTTATAGATGGAAAATTGTTTTTTTTTTTAGATATTGTTACAAGGCCATATTGGTATCAACAGAGCTATTGATGGAGACATAGTGGCTATAGAAATATTACCGCAGGAAGAATGGAGCAAGCCCAGTGATATTGTTCTAGAAGACAAAACAGAAGATCCCGGGGACTTTCTAGAGGAAGAGTCGCAGCTGCTTACTATAAGTAAAGCAGACGATGATATAACACCAACAGGAAAGGTTGTGGGCATTATAAGAAGAAAGTGGCGTCAGTATTGTGGAATTTTATTGCCTAGTAAATTTCCAGGTGAGAATAAAACTTGCAATTTTAGTTTACTAAAATAAAAGTAATATTCTTTATACTATACTTGCAAACTGATGTTAGAATTCTATAAGATATAATCCAAAAGTATTCATAAAATTATTGCATGTATTGAATGATTTTAATCTTTCATTCTATCAAGTAAAAATGGTCAGTTATTGATTTAAAATAATGATTAGTGTAATATAGCAAATGATCGATAATAACACCCTTTCCCCGTCTTGAAGAATTTCTGCTCATTTAACATACTGCTCACTACAGGATCACATCTCTTTAAATATAAATATTGGTTTTCTCTCGTCTAAAATATAATAAGCAAAAAACATACCATAAAAAATAATAATTGTGTTGTTCAACACTGTTGGTGGTAAACACTGATGCCATGACCTCTGTCTTAGCTACCTGATATGTAAGAGCTATCGCTGTTACCCGCGCCTGTATTGCCTTGTAATTTTCGTCATTTAAATATTATTTTTTTTTCGGCGTAAATTTTTTGCTTAGTTCTTTAAAAATGATTCCATAAATAGAACCGACTCACGATACCTAATAATCACTTCACGGATCGGACAGGGTATATGTTAAACACTGTATACTTGGTGGTAGAGCTTTGTGCAGGCTCGTCTGGGTGGGTACCACCCACTCATCAGATATTCTACCGCAAAACAGCAGTACTTGTTATTGCTGTGTTCCGGTTTGAAGGGTGAGTGAGCCAGTGTAATTATAGGCACAAGGGACATAACATCTTAGTTCCCAAGGTTGGTGGCGCATTGGCGATGTAAGAGATGGTTTACAGCTCTTACAACGCCAATGTCTATGGGCGTTGGTGACCACTTACCATCAGGTGGCCCATATGCTCGTCCGCCTTCCTATGCAATAAAAAAAAAAAAAAAAAGAAGTATGTACATTAACTGGTATTTGCAAAGATTTTAGTTAACATCATTGATCCACTTGACTACAAGTTACAACTACTTGTTAATAAAAACGATATATATTTTTTTTTTATCAAGAGCGAAGTTCTTTGTGATATTATTTCGACTCAAATCATGTTTAAAAATGTAGTTATTCATTAATTATATTGCTGTATTTTTATCACACCAAAAAGCACATTAACCTTCTTTATGCAACTCAATTCACTAATCACAGATTAAGAAACGATTTATATTCAATTAATTTTTTTTTAATTGCCATAGACATGTTAAATAATTATTATGATTACCAAAGTGTCTCACTATCTGTGGACTCCACCAATGTGAACGAATATAAAAGTAATATCCTTTGAAATGTTGGAATGATGATTGCACTTAATAACGATACTGTTATTACCGTATGAAATAAGGTACCAACGATTAGTATTTAAAAAAATACGATCAAAACGACAATGTATAAAGCTCACATTTAAATGAAATTGTATTTGTATCCATATATATATTTTGGCACGTGTACGGAAATGCGTTGGAATTGCGCGCCATTTTACATCAGACCAATTCTTATTTATTTTTAGATAAACAATATTTATATACTCCATCTTTATTTCTGTTGCACTAAAAAGATTTGATGCACTTTTAATTCTACGCCACAAGCTTTAGGGACGCATTAAAAAAATGTTATGTATTTTTCAACGTAAGATTTATTTAGGTATCGACGAATGCACACATATTATCGTTTTATTGAGCTTTCGTAGATTTTATCGTATTTTAATTTATTGGAGAAAAAAATATATAATTTGTTGTATAACAGGTGCTACACGTCACTTGTTCACGCCGGCTGAGAAACGCATCCCGCGCGTGCGCATCGAGACCCGCCAGAGCGACATCCTCGCCTCGCAGCGCATCCTGGTCGCCTTGGACTCGTGGCCGAGGAACAGTCGATACCCATTGGGACATTTCGTCAGATCTCTTGGTCCTATTGGTATGAGAAATATTCTTTTCTATAGCATTTGGTAGCAATTTAACTTGGCTTTGTGAATGCCCGTCTAGGTACATACCGGGTACTTATCAATTATTCTACAGTTATACAGCAATTTAGTAATGTCTATGGTCAGTGACCACTATCTAAAAAGTATCTCACTGACCTTTCTGTTTTCTAAACAGCAGTACTTTGTATTGTTGAAGATTGAGTGAGCCAGTGTAATTACAGGCACAAGGGACATGACATCTTAGTTACCAGGGTCGATGGCGCATTGGCTATGCAAGCGACGGTTGCTCTCAATCCAATCTCTTGCAATGTCTATGGGCGTTGGTGACCACTTACCATGAGGTGGCCCATTTGCTCGTCCGCCTACATAATGTAAAAAAAACATCCTTAAGTTTTTTAAAACCTTTTTTCTAATGTCTATAGTATTACCTCACTATAAATTATGTTATTATAAAGTGTATTATGTCTGCTTTGTGCAGGCGATAAGGACGCAGAAAATGAAGTGATATTGTTGGAGCACGACGTGCCGCACGCGAGATTCAGTGAGGCCGTGCTCGCCTGCTTGCCGCCCGACAACTGGACCATTCCAGAGGAGGTAGAAAAATCTAAGGCTGTGTGTGCACGTCGCACTGACAACGGCGGACGAACAAAATCCCTCGGCTGCAACATATACAGGGTTATTTGTAACGACCCAGCAACCTCGCAGGACTAGATAGCTAACACCATTAGCAACAACTTCTGTTCCACGACTTTTGATAATTTGTTAGATTTTGTTTCTATACAATAATAAGTATTCATTTGATTTCTCGCTTGAACGTTTTTTAAATCTACGCGCAACGCAAAGATAGATACGTCGCGTCGTCCATTCGCTTATGAATGAAATATAGACCTGCAAATGTCACAACACTAAGACAAAACTAAACTCATTTTTATTTCATTGAGTTACGTCCGAACTCCGAAGTCGTAGAACAAAAAGTGTCGCTTATGATGTCAGCTATCTAATCCTCCGATGTTGCTGGGTCATTAAAAATAACCCTGTATAACATTGTGACTGCAAACGAGTCGTCATATAATGCGATCGTCCTTCTCCAGGAGATAGCGAAGCGCGTGGACCTGCGCGGCGTGTGCGTGTGCTCGGTGGACCCGCCGGGCTGCACGGACATCGACGACGCGTTGCACGCGCGCGCGTTGGGCGGGGCGTCGGGCGGCGCGTACGAGGTGGGCGTGCACATCGCCGACGTCACGCACTTCGTGCGGCCCGCCAGCGCGCTCGACCGCGAGGCCGCCGCGCGCGCCACCACCGTCTACCTCGTCGACAAGAGGATCGACATGGTGCCCGGTACGCGCGCCGCCCCTCCCGCTGCTCCTGGGATACTCTCGAATAATCGATGTGATAACATTATCGTTCCGACCCGGACCTCGAGATCTTTACCTTTGTGAGCTACCCGGTAGACCGACGAGTAAAATTCGCTTTCATTTTTGCCGGGTAGCTGAAGTCAAATGAGATTAGTTAAAAAAATTATTATGCAATAACTAAATAAAATAGTAGAAGGTAAATCAAATTTATGAAAATAAATTATATTATGTTTTGTTTCATTTCAGAACTCTTGAGTTCGAATCTGTGTTCGTTACGGGGCGGCGAGGAGAGGTTGGCGTTTTCGTGTGTCTGGAAACTGGATGAAAACGCTAATGTCTTGTCAACGAAGTTTCACAAGAGTGTGATAAAAGTGAGTTTAAAAATGTAAAATATTTTATATGAAGGAACAGCTTATTCGCTGATATTTATATTATATGAAGGTTATTTTCATAATTTCATATTTTCTATGAAATTGGTATTACTTACACAATTTTTTTTATTCAATTTCCACAAAGTGATCATATATGTTTATGTCTTCTAATTATCAGAACACTGATATTTTAACTTAAAACTAAAATCAGTTTGTACTGATTATTTATAACTTCATTAAAAAATATGTAATGCAAATTTAATTTAATGTAATATATATCTTTTTTAATTACTCTCTATTTAAGGTTGTGTTTTTGATTGATATATATTTTGTAAATTATTATTAGTCACGGGCAGCAATGACATATGAGGAGGCACAGATGGCTATAGATGAGACTTCACGCAACGATGAAATAGCGACTTCACTTCGTCTTCTGAACACTCTGGCCAAGAAACTGAAAAAGAGAAGACTCGACAACGGCGCTCTACTGCTAGCATCGCCTGAGATACGTTTTCAAGTAATCATTTCATAATTCAATATTTGTTTTTATTAATACATTTTCTTTTTAATACAATTGGTGAAAAATTACTTGATATTAACTGTGAACTCGTAATTAATTTTATTATATTACCGACAAATCTCTTCCTAGCGAATATCAAAGAACCGAACAAATTCCAGGTCGACTCCGAGACTCACGAGCCGCTGGAGGTGCAGGCGAAGCGCATAGTGGACACGAACTCCATGGTGGAGGAGTTCATGCTGCTCGCCAACGTGAGCGTCGCGGAGCGGATCGCGGCCGACTACCCGCAGAGCGCGCTGCTGCGCCGACACCCCGCCCCGCCGCCCGCGCACTTCAACGCCTTCCTCAAGGCGGCCAGTCGCCAGGTACGGCACGACCCGCAGTCCTCCACCCCGCCCCGCCGCCCGCGCACTTCAACGCCTTCCTCAAGGCGGCCAGTCGCCAGGTACGGCACGACCCGCAGTCCTCCACCCCGCCCCGCCGCCCGCGCACTTCAACGCCTTCCTCAAGGCGGCCAGTCGCCAGGTACGGCACGACCCGCAGTCCTCCACCCCGCCCCGCCGCCCGCGCACTTCAACGCCTTCCTCAAGGCGGCCAGTCGCCAGGTACGGCACGACCCGCAGTCCTCCACCCCGCCCCGCCGCCCGCGCACTTCAACGCCTTCCTCAAGGCGGCCAGTCGCCAGGTACGGCACGACCCGCAGTCCTCCACCCCGCCCCGCCGCCCGCGCACTTCAACGCCTTCCTCAAGGCGGCCAGTCGCCAGGTACGGCACGACCCGCAGTCCTCCACCCCGCCCCGCCGCCCGCGCACTTCAACGCCTTCCTCAAGGCGGCCAGTCGCCAGGTACGGCACGACCCGCAGTCCTCCACCCCGCCCCGCCGCCCGCGCACTTCAAGGCCTTCCTCAAGGCGGCCAGTCGCCAGGTACGGCACGACCCGCAGTCCTCCACCCCGCCCCGCCGCCCGCGCACTTCAACGCCTTCCTCAAGGCGGCCAGTCGCCAGGTACGGCACGACCCGCAGTCCTCCACCCCGCCCCGCCGCCCGCGCACTTCAACGCCTTCCTCAAGGCGGCCAGTCGCCAGGTACGGCACGACCCGCAGTCCTCCACCCCGCCCCGCCGCCCGCGCACTTCAACGCCTTCCTCAAGGCGGCCAGTCGCCAGGTACGGCACGACCCGCAGTCCTCCACCCCGCCCCGCCGCCCGCGCACTTCAACGCCTTCCTCAAGGCGGCCAGTCGCCAGGTACGGCACGACCCGCAGTCCTCCACCCCGCCCCGCCGCCCGCGCACTTCAACGCCTTCCTCAAGGCGGCCAGTCGCCAGGTACGGCACGACCCGCAGTCCTCCACCCCGCCCCGCCGCCCGCGCACTTCAACGCCTTCCTCAAGGCGGCCAGTCGCCAGGTACGGCACGACCCGCAGTCCTCCACCCCGCCCCACAAGCATTTGAAATATTTAGTCGATTTCATGTTGAGCTGTCACAACTCACACTTAATACTTATTTGGTTTGGACATCAAACTGGAACAGTTCTCATAGAGCCAATATATTTTCTACAGGGCTTCGAATTGGATGTATCAACGAACAAATCGTTCTCGAAATCTTTGAACGAAGCTGTCATACCGGAGCGACCGTTTTTCAACACGTTGCTACGAATAATGGCGACTCGTTGCATGCAGCAAGCGGTTTACTTCTCAAGCGGTTCTAAGACTCAGGAGGAGTTCTACCACTACGGGCTCGCGTGTCCTATATATACCCACTTCACATCGCCCATTCGAAGGTAAACTTAGTTTTTGTTATATCGTAACACTAGTAATAAGTAATTTTATGGAACCTACAACTTCAACTTGTTTGAAGATTACTCCATTCAAGTATGCTGATTTATAAATAAACTTGTTAAAATAACTTTTATTAACAAAATTACAATATAGTATATATAAATTATTGTAGCACGTTAACGCCAGATACAAATAATCACGCAAAACACAAAGTACGTATCTTTGCTCGGCGTTAACCATCAGGCGTAACATTTTCTATATGACGTGTTACACTTAACTATGAATCAGTTACTCGTTAACTCTAACCGTAACTTATAAGCTTAACATCAAAGTGAGACACTAATAAAGACTAATTGAGAGTTTTCATCGCGAATTCCATGTGTCCGAAAATACAAAGCTGAATTTAAAAATATGGACAGTGTAGACGGTTAATATATAATAAAAAAATAGAACAAAAGTTGTCGCTTATGATGTTAGCTATCTAGTCCTGCGAGGTCGCTGGGTCATTAAAAATAACCCTGTATAAGTATGTATTTACAAAAGAAAAAGAAAAGTAATAATGCGCGCGCGTCAGGTACGCGGACGTGGTGGTGCACCGGCTGCTGGCGGGCAGCGTGGGCGCGGGCGCCACGCACGCGGCGCTGCTGGACACGCGCGCGGCGCAGGCGCTGTGCGACAACCTCAACTACCGCCACCGACACGCGCAGCTCGCCGCCCGCGCCTCCGTCGCGCTCAACACGCACGTCAGTCTCGGGTCCCACTCCATACGTCCATCCATACACATTGTTTTTGGCGACTATTACCATTTGAAATTTTCTAATTTTAGCCATTGCGTTTACTTATTTAAAAAAAATCTAATAATTTAAATTTAAAAATTAAAAAAATGAATATTGCAGTTTTAAACATAAATATAAATAAACGAGCTAATGAAAATAATCTCATAAAAATGAGAAATAATAGCTCAGTATCATTCAATAAAATAATACAATAAAAAGTATTTCTTTTTCAGATTTTGTTTAAGAATCGTGAAGAAACTGAATCGGCTGTCGTTCTGGCTGTGAAACGAAACGCTCTTCAAGTATTGATACCCAAATATGGACTCGAAGGTCCCCTTTATTTGCCGTCTGATAAATTCATATACAATGAAGAGGTGAGCAAATATACAATGAACGTACAATCATATCAAATTTTGGAGTTGGAAATTTTGGAGATCTCTTTGGTTTAGGTAACCCAATAAGTCCTTCGATTAATAAATTGGTTATTTTTTGTTTCACAGGAGAATGTTCAAACTTGCAACAACATTGTATTCAAGACGTTCGACGAGTTAACAGTGAGACTCACACTGGACAGTTCGAACTTGCAACACAGGAAACTAGTGTTCCAACTCGTTACACCCTTCATACCAGGTGTTAGCTACGTACAGCCGACGGAAGACGATCAGGGGAAAAACGAAGATGTTAAAGTGGAAACAGTGCAGAAGAAAAGAAAAGATTTGTCTGAAAATAAAAAGAAGAAAAGGTCAAAAACATAAATATACGTTTAGTATGATAAGAGTAAATAATAAATATATTTGATATATTTCAATATATTTTATTTAATTACAATTTTTTCTTACATATTTATTAAAAAAGAATAAACACCTAACATTTATAACACCATCTATTATTATATATAGATACAAATATTAATATTTATCACATGTGGAGACATTAAACCACCTAAATAATAAGTCTTATCATAAGCGTATATGAAATTGGTTGGCAAATCCTATCCATCAATTGCCATCAGCTTTTTAAAAGGCGCTTATTCATCTCGCCTTTTTTGCTTAGAAATTCCGATATAATCTTGGCTGTCCCTTGACGATTTTTTTCATTCTTCTATAGAGTTCTTGCGAATTGGTGGCGGACTAACGGACACCGGGCGAGGAGGTATGAGAGAGCTAGGCCCCGGTATACTTTCTATTTCTGCAGCTCGGCTTGTACTCGGGGTAGGTATTTCTTCTTGGGTAGGTTCCAGGTCTTCCTTGCTGGATTTTTTGGGTGGTACGTAATCGAGAGGTAATTGGGCTTGAGCGGTTATCCTAGCGATTTCCTGATCTATTTTGCTGACGAGTTTTTCAACGATGACAGGCCAGCGTGCTGCGGGGATTGCTTGCGACGGTGAAAGGCGAGCGTCTGTCATCACGGTGAGACGGACGGTGTCCGCGTATTGCATCACCGTCAATGACATGCCTAAAACGAGAAACAAAGATAAATAATTGATATGAATTGATGCGATAAATTTTGTAAAAAATGTTTATATATTTACTAAAAAAATCGTAATTGTACATGGGATTATCTTGTGGCCGAATACTGAAACGTCATTCAAATATGAAGTGGGACTTAATTATATGGAACGTCATTAATTTCAAATTTAGTATGCGAAATTTTAAATTAAGGCGTCTCAAATAATTAAGTTCCACTTAATATTTGAATGACGTTTCAGTATTCGGCCGTTAATGTTTCTAACTAGAGGGGTGTATATGCTGAATGACTAATTAATGCGTATATATTCATAGATTTAAGAGACTAAAAACTTAACGGAATATAACTCGACTCAAACAGACTTGAATTAGTAAAATCAACTGAAACATTCAAACTTACTTATATTTGCTTGAGGTGGTCGCCAGTATACGACGAAATCCACCGTCTGTCCCCACAACGTCGTTCTCTGCCTCGTGTCTGCCGGAGTATTGATCTCCGCATAGGAGACCGCATATTTCCGGGACAGGACGTTCATGGTGAGCCTCGCTAGGGGCGAAGGCACGGACCTGGTGAGGGCGCCGCAGCGAGCCTGCGCGGCCCACGCTGCTGCCAGCGTGCCCTGCCGCTCGCACGCCTCCTGCACCACCGCGGCTATGCGGCGGGGGGTGGCGCCCACTGGCAGCGACAGGCAGACCATTCCTATAATATGAAAATTACATAAGTAAATTGAATTCCGTTACAACAGTTCCGGTCACGCTTAAAATAAAACTACCGAATATTGTAATCGAATGTCAACTTTTTTGCAATTAAATCTTTCAGTTAGGTTATATAATATGTATATACGTACCGAGAGTTGAAACGTGAAACTAATAGAAAGTTAGACTAAAAACAAAAGATTTGGACTGCGTACCTCCGGTCCGTGACTTTTTATATTTCTTGCCATTGCCTTCAGCAAAGGTATATAGAAAGTCTTCAGACGCAGCTCGTGCGGTTATAGATACCGAGTCTGGAGTATCGGTCTGTGTATGTTCAAAGAATGAACGCAACGCTTCTGTGGCAGCGAATAGCGCGATGTCCGTGGAGGACACGCCCAACGCCCGCGCCGCACGTTCCATGCCTGCGCGAGGTACCGGCCGAGACCACGATGTTACCTTAAAACATGACGCAATCTAAAGCTGGTTCCGAGTTCCGAAATTTAAACCGACAATTACGGGTTCAAACCCGGGCATTACTGATCGAGTACTTAATTTGTCTTTATAACTTCAGCGTTAAACGAAAACATTGTTAGGGACGTTAGTTTATACGAAGTTCATGACACGTGTAGCCACAAACTAAAATTGGAGCATCGTGGCGTAAAAAGCCACAAAAACTTAATAAATTATTAAGAGGACAACAATGGAATATGTATAAGCTTACTTTTACTTTTTAAAACAAAACAATCATACGTTGCAAATTTATGCATGTTACTAAATTGTGACAATATATAGATGCTAACCTTTCTTCCACACAACGAAACAGTTTGCAACATGTGACGTTTCCCATCACCTGAACGAATAGTGTCAGTCCAGAAGTAAGCGGGGGCCTTGTACAACTCGGACATGGCTCTCAATGCTTCACCTGTAGCTTTAATGCATAGTTGGCCAATATCACCGTATCTCCATGTAAACGTGTCAGTCTTCTTCACACGCCCTGTCGTCCTGAGATCGTTTATTGCAACAACTTCATCCCGAATGATAGTAGGGAGTCTTAAAATAATTTGGGTCGCAGAACATGTGGCTCCGAAAATTCTTCTTGGCCATTTACGTGGATCTATCGTGACGAGGGGTGATATCAATATCTACAAAAGAAAATAATATAAATTAAATAAGTAGGTATATACGCATGTAATGTTAATTAAATGTAGGTATAATTTGATTATTATTTAACATTAGTAAAGTACACCAAATGTATCCGTTACCTTAGGGAAGGTTAAGTCTCTCTTCTTACATTCCCGGTAAATAGCTAACAAAAGAGCGGTCATCGTTGTCGGATTATGATCTCTATCGATGAATCTCTTTTTAGTTACTTCTCTTAAAGCGTTAGTCGCTGACATCATTACCATTCCCGCTACATGAAAAACACCAGGTAAAGTCTTTAACGTTTCAGGACTCTCTGTGGGATCGTATTCGCATATGAATTCATTCCAAATATTTGATAGGCTTTCATTAACTTTCTCCCATAGTTCCGGTATAGCAGATGGCGCGGGGAATAACTTCGCAAGTGGACTTCGCTGGTGATATTCCCTCTGTTCGATAACTCGATTTGCAGGTAACTGTTCTACTAATAATAAATCTCCAATGTTAAGAGATTTTTTTCCAGTTAGTAATAAATGATGAACTCGAACTAGAATGTAATACTTCGGTTCAGCGGAGACACAAGGAATGATGATATATTGCCAAGGTGGCTGTTCGTTTGGAAAATACTTTGATATTACGTCGCTGACATATTCCTGAAAGTAAATATCATGTTCTGTGTTAGTAATGTTTAAATAGTAATACAAAATCAATGGAGAAATTACGTTCCGCCATATTTGAAGTTTCATTAGGACTTACTTGAATATTGTTATCAGACACCGGGCGTCCACGATAAACAGCGTTAGAAACTATGAAATGATTCTCTAGTCTGAACTGCACATTAGCATCCCAAGCATAGTTTCCCCAACTGGATACCAATAGGTGCCGTAGTCTAGGAAACATCAGCTCTCCCTGCTCGTCTCGACGGTCGATGACATGCTGTGTAATTTCATGTTTTATTTCATCGACATTTAAGGTACCTACAACAAAATTTAATATAATTTTTTACTATGAGCTATTAATTATATTGACACTAATGTTTTATCTTTAGATTTATATAGTTACACGACGAAAATTTTATATAACTGAGTATGATAAAAAAAAAAATATTCGCGGATTAGAGGCATATTTTTAATTCACATATTGATCTCATTCGTTAGGTTACTGAAAATGTAGATAGCGTTATTTTTTGTCTTGCCTTTTATACATAGTAGTACATTTATTATGCCCTGGTTTCTGTGTGTATCAAGAAGTGTTCGTACTGTATTTGTTCTGATGAACTCCAGACTCGGATGTTTGCTTGACAGTAGTTTCAACCAGAAATGATTGCTTATCCGTACCACTGGAACAAAAATGAGTTTATTAGATAGGTGCAAAATAAAACAACATCGGTACATAAATATCAGATTATACTTCAAAACCGTTGCCTCATAACGATTTGTCATCCTATAATGCCTGTATAATTTTAGTCTAAGCATTTTAGTTTTGATTGTGTTAGAGCAAAGGTTTCCAGACATATTTTTCTCATAGACCACTTTCAAAATTTAGCTGGTTCCATCCAATTTTTTAACAAGTAACAGTCGCTGACTTTTTTTAAATATTATCTGCCTACATTGATAATTGTAGTCAAGCCAACATTTAGTTCTTCACCATCGAAAATAAACGAATTTTCGTGAACCCCAGCTTATGAATTGTGAACCCCCATTTTTTTGAACGCCAACGTAGACCCCCGTCGAGATTCCCGTGGACCCCTGGGAGTCCAACTGGTCCACTTTTGGATCTAAGGTAAGAACTATCACATAGTGAAAATAGCGATAGAAAAACGAAACAATATATATCATATTATGCTGCCTTCGTTAAATATAAATATATCCTAATTTATCAGTACACTGTACTGGATATTCGTCCTTAGACTTGTTAATATACTTAATCTGATAGTTTAATTTAATCTCTTAGTGAGTTATCATTATGGTCTATGCGTTGCACCATAACTGATAGATTCCATAACTAACTTATTATATCGATATAAAATTTTCATCGTGTAGGTGGCATCATATAGCCGTCTTATCTTTAATTAATATCTATCTAATAATATTATTGCTGTCAATGACCGATGACTTATCTGAATTCAAAATGAAACATTTTTAATTTTTCGGACTCTAAACTTAACTTTAATATCATGGTTATTACATTTGAAAATGGAATTAAATTTAAAAAAAAGATCGATTTTTACTAATAATTTAAATTTTGACATTTTGCACTCGCAGTCTGCTGAATTTTGAATCAGAATCTGAACCATATTCAATTGGAATGAACACATACCAACGTAAGATAAGGCTAGAGCGGGCAAGGCAGAGAGCGCGATACAAAAGGCGCAGTAAGTATAGAGTTCCTCTCCAAGTCGTGCGCGCAAGCCGCGCTGCTGTGTTGCCATCTCGCTTTAGTCCACATGCACTGTAACAAATTAAAAAATTGTTGTCTGTAAAATCGGTTTACGGACGATAGTTTAACGTGACAACGTATAACAGATAGATGCGGCGCAAGCGTACAATCAGCGTAACGGGACAATGAGCGTAACGGGACAATGAGCCATCTTTTTTCGTGCATGCAGCCAGCGTTCATCGATTTATTTGACGTTGTCACGTGAAAATAATTAAACATTAAAGTAAATTGACTCGTCTACGTGAACATATTTTGTCACAAAGTTCCTAGTTCTTGTCATGTCATGACAACTATTATTTATGTGTTTATACTACATATATACAATGATATAGCTCTATATTTATTATGAAGACATTATATGAGTATGTACTTATGTATATTTTTGTGTACTGCTGATTACTCCTCCATCTCGGATTTCTTTTTAATCTTAAGGTTGACTGGCAGAGAATACCTTCAGGCATTATGCTTTTGTTTCAACTATATATTGTGGTGGTCAATAGTTTTGTAAATTAATAAAATAAGTTTTAAGAATGTATCGAACAGCGTCTGAATATAAATTAACGAATTGTTTCTTACATAGACGGTATTTATTCAGTGGAGCAAGTAAGTATATACTATACGAAAGATCTAATTTCTAACGATTTTTCGTTGAGATCTTCTCGTGAAGAGAGATCAGAGGCTCTAGCCAAGTTGACATTCTACAATTGTAAACGCTAATAGAAAACTAAAAATTGTATGAGAATGACCACCTGACTTATCGTTGAGCGATGTCATTCCCATACATTTGTTTAGTTTTCTATTAGCGTTTACGATTGTAGAATGTCAACTTGGCTAGGGCCTCTGATACTTTATGCTGTATCATCTTTTCCTATCATCCTTTCACACCATCGTGATAAGATGAGAGAGACATGATGTATCTGCCAGGTGATCCTATCTTTATTAAATCCTTTGTATGTTTCATTAAATTATTATTTTCGATAGCTGTAAAAATTATTCCAATGCGTTCCGTTTCAAATAAGAGCGCTTAAGAATTACGCCTCGTAAGAAAATTTACCCGTATTTAAAACTAATTATTTCCTCAATAAATATATAGGAACCAAGATATTAATTAATATGTATGAATAAAAATAAAGTAACTTGATATTAGAGGATCATATATATCAATTACAAATATAATTACTATATGTTGATACTTTTATAAAATACGATAAGTTCCTTATTAAATTAAATAAATCGTTTCGCTGGTCTTTTAAGATGCAGACTTGAATATTTGTTTAAAATATAAAAATATTTTAAACTATATAACTTTACTACATTATTTACTTTATATGACATCTCTATAGTTAAACATTAGTTGAACATTTTGTTGTTTTACCCTCGGTAAAGTGAATACAACGCATTTTGTTTGCGTTCACTTTCACTAAAGGTTGCCTGTCCCTGTCGCGGTAGTATGTAGTATGTACTAGCGATCCCGTGCCGCTCCACCGAATGCAGGTACGCTGATTTTTTTTGTGGGTATTCCGGAGCCTTCAGCACCGGCGACCCCCATATACCCCCCCACCTCATGTGGAGGAAACGCGTAAATGAGTCTTTCCAGCGAATAAAAAAGAAGGTTGCCTGTCTCTAATTCAAATACTACCGTTACCATTAATATTAACCATTCAATAAATATTTTGGTTATCTAACGATATTCGGTAGTGTGGAGGTGTTACGCGAAAACGTTATGTCGCAAAAGGAGGCCGCGGGATGGGAATTTTACCCCCGAATAGTTTAGCTGTACCCCGTATAGATTAGCGATTATCTATATCCTTGTACTGATGTAATGATAATATTCTTGTGCCAATTAAGATGGGTCAGCTGGCCTCATGAACTTTTAAAAAAGTATATCAAATAAAGGCCTACGCCTAATGAAATTGAACTATGTCATTGTTTAAATATTTGAAGACAGGTAACAATTGTCAGCTGCCTGGGTAGCTGTGGAATGACCGTCTGCTGGCGCAGTAAAGACCGTTCAGCTGACGCAGTAAGGATATGGTCGGGAGATATGGTAATAAGTCGTTTTATCACATTGAGGAAAAGATTCGAACTTAAAAATCCTAAAAATCAAGTAAAAAGCCTAAACAATATGAAGGTCGTTTTATGTGTTATGACTAAAAAATAATCTTTATTTCGACGTAATAGGTACATAACAGATAACTAATCTGTATAAAGAAAGTTTATTAACCTTCTATGTATAATATACACACTCAGACGTTAATTAAAATTTAATTAATACATACTAAGTTTAGTATTACATGCGCAAACGTCTTAGGGCCGGTTTTTTGATCCGTAGTCAAATGCCGTATGACAATTTGTTAGATTAACCATAGTTAAAACCATAGTTAAACTTGTTAACTAATGGTCAAACGGCTATTTCGTTTTTAATTTCGAAATCGGAAGAGATTTCCTTAAAATATTTATGGTTTTTTGGGGGCAATATTTTTCTGTGTGACAACACATGCATAATGAGTGAATAAAACGTATTTTTGACAGATTTTGAACTGCCATTAAAAGTTAAATAAAATAACACGAGATTCAACAAACAAGCTTTTCTAAAAAAATGTATGATTATTAGAAAAATGTAAATATGAAACTGCAATATGAAATAAAAAAACCGGCCCTTAGAGAGTTAGCTACATTAATTCGCTTGGTTATACTAACTTGATCGTTTAAAAATACATTTTATCTCCAAACGTATCTCTCTGTTACAAATTATAATAAGTGTTGACAACATGACTACCGACACAAACAAACTAATTAACAAACTTTATATAAGATTTAAGGGGTACCTAACTAACTACTCATTAACTTAGGTCTACGTAGATTTATCTGTTTCAATGTTTACCTAATACTTTATTTTTGATGCCTACATATTATATGCAATTTATTACTATGTGATGACATATGTAGGTAATTAATTTGCATCAATGTTCGTCACGTACACACACATAAAATATACTCTATAAATTATATAAATGGTTTTTAAATATATAATCAACTTTTAGTTGAAAATAATAAGATTGAAAATATTAAATTATTTCGAGTTTTTTTTGAGAACATTAAAAACTATTAATTAGCGAAACTAATATCATATTAATTGCTTAAAATTAAAGTTTTTAAATAGCTAAATCGTCATTTATTCTACCACCAAGTGGTGACGTATTTTAATAAACAACTGTTCTAGTTCCAATGGTTCGCTGAGAGCCGGCTTAAAAAACAGTGATAGATGATAGATGCCATGGTGAGGGACATTGGTAATGTACCGTAACTTTGTTAAGAGTATGTAAAATTTCAATGGCAATCCCACATTGTAATTTACATCATCATATATATGTCGCAGCCAGCTAGCTTAATTTGCCGTTCAATCAACAGCCTAGCCTCTTTACTAAACAGCGCCGTTTAACTTTTGCGTTTGTTACAACATTTAATAAACTGGCTGACAAATGCTTAAGCCATTCGTACGATACGTCAAGACGGGTGACCATGTGACAGATAATTTCCTATCATTTTAGACTAAAATAATTTCGAATTTAAAAGGGGTAAGGGGGCTAACTCCCCCCCCTCAATCAATTGAAATTGATTTGAGGGCGATGAGAATAACCATCTAAACGATACCTACTCTGTCTTAAACTAGTGAACATAGGCCGAATCGGTTTTGGCGTTGTGCTTTAAAGTAGCCTAACATAACTTACATAACCTTTTCCTAGAATTCACATTATTAGTGTCACTCCACTTTTCCGTTGTACTATTTTTCGTACAATTTGTTGATTGAAATGAACAGGCTAGGCAAGTAATTAAACGTCATCGAACCAAGCCATAAACATCATTCAGGCCGCTAGTTAAACGGTGTTGTATAGTAAAGAGGCTAGGCTATTGATTGAACGGCTAATAAAGCTAGTGGGCTGCGACATAATTATATATTGTTAATTGAATGACTTCAATGCGATGAAACCATTACTATTTCGAGTATCAAGTCAATATTTGTTGCTAATTGTATGTCAAAGGTACACCAACAATGACGGGCACATGAGCTCACACACACGGTCCGAGTTGACACCCAACTATCTCTGACCCTCGTGAATCGTGATAGTACTATCGTTACAGTGCCGTAGTCTCACTAACAACACAACGATAGCACTAAACAATCAAACGAGTATCAAACGATGCTTGTATGTGTTATACCTATTTGTCGATAAGCAGTCGACTTGGTAACCTTTAGCATTGTCTAATCTCATTGTTGTCGGTAGTTAATTCAAATAGTTGTTTTGTTTAGAAGATTTGTTCGATTTAATTTACTGATTAATATATTTCACGTTGATAGTTGATATATAGGAAGTGTAACAGTTTATTGTTATTTAAAATATATTTATAAAACTAAATATTAACCGCGGTTTCGCCTGCATGTTAGGGGCGGGGCAGGTGCTAGATATAAATATATCCTATGCCTATCTCTTTCCATTATATTTTATCAAAATCGGTACAGTGATTTAGCTGTAAAAGCGTTAGGGAGACAAAGGGTTACATTCGTTACAAGTTACAAGAGTTATAATTATAGTATATTTGCTAAAGAATATAAAACTTATAAAATTTGTTTAGTAAAATACTGCTTTCTTTATTTTTCACAATTTATTCGACATAATGAAAGATGAAGTCACATCTTTGATTTACTAATCATCCATAATCTAAATGAAGGACTATATATATAAATAAACTTTAAATTGGATTACTTCTTATGAAATTATTAGATTACTTTGATATATGAGGGTATTTTCACAATCATTAGCTTAATATTTCTATAACTTAGCGATTTGATATATGTAGAAATATTTGGTAGAAATTTGTTACAAATTATATGCTGTTACTTATATTTCTGGCTCAACTGGTTCTTTGTTACGCGAAACTAACTACAAGTTAGGTAATAAAAACGCAATAAATCGATTACTTTATACGTAATTTTGTATACGTTAATTTTAATTTAAACTGTAACAATGAATATTTCTTAAGCGATTTTTATAATACGAATTTGTTTAATGACGAAAAAAAAAATAACTATTTAGGTACATACTTTGAGAATTAAATAATTTCTTCGTGAAACAAAACATTATTTTACCGACTTATGTTTTAATTATTTGGTTTGATTTGGATTTATAAAAAAAATGATAGAACATTCTCTTTATTATAATAGTAAAAATTCTGGACCTACCTTCGACTTGTGAAACGCAAAAATCCAATTTAAATAATAATCGCACCTTTAAATAACATTAAAATAATAATGAACATAAAATTAAATTACACACCTTTAAATCAGAGTGTAACACAACACGTATCAAATACACATAAATTTGTCGTGTGTCACAAATCGACGTGCAGCACTAACGAGCACCAGTGTCCAAGTGACCGGCGTCCAACTGGCGGACCACGCTTCCTCCGCTTATCGGCTTGTCCAAGGTTCAAGAACGAGTGTATATCAACAAGACATCTGACGTTACGTTGTGACAACTAAAACAAACCCTAAGCTATCTTCACACAGGACAAAACGAAAGAGGTTTTATTAAGAATAAGTAGTGTACCTATTTAATGCTGGCGATTTTATCAGCTTTTATTTAATGGTTTTTTTTTTACATTTCTATTAACGTTACAATATTCATAAAAATTATATCGTTAGATACAATTTAAACTTTATTTAATGTAAAACAGTGTTGAGTTTCAAATATCCTTGCAATTTAGACAAATATACAAAAAATAAAAATAAAGAGTAGATAGGTACATTGTTTTCGACGTCGGAACGCCTTCGTAAATATTTAAGGTATTAAATTCCTTGTCCTGATCTTATGTTTATGGTTTATGCTGACCGGAGAACAATTCTGTACCTATATAACTTGCTCATGTTACTGCGCTTCACTGCTGAATCTTCGACTTTTCTTATTTCAATCCGCACTTAAACAGCGAGGTAGAATACGCTACTCGTACTGCTGTAAGACATTTACGGGCAGTAACTTAAACTCACTTCATAATCAACGACACTCATCGGTATTTTTTGAATTCTATTTTATTAGAAGTTAGAAAGAAACATCGTTATATTCCGGTGCCTGCTTTTTATGGGATAGATTTTAGAAAAAACCGATTTTAAGTTAGTTTTCATGTAATAAAAGGAGAATTTGCCAAGCTTTCCAACATACAAAATGCTAACAAAAGAGTAAGCTTGTAGCTTGTAGGCTAGTTCAGTGTGTCACGTCACGTACGTATTATGCATTTACATCGATACGGTTAATATTGATACTATATAAGCCGAGAAGGCCCAGTGGTAAGAAAGTCGTGAATCTTAACTGATGGTCGTGGGTTCAAACCCGGTCAAACACCACTAAATTTCATGTGCTTAATTTGTGATTATAATTCATCTCGTGCTTGACGGTGAAGAAAAACATCATGAGGAGACCTGCATGTATTAAGTTTCACTGAAATTCTGTCACATGAGTATTCCACCAACCCGCAAGGGGGCAGCGTGGTGGAATAAGCTCAAAAAACCTTCTACTCAAAAAGAGGAGAAGAGGCCTTAGTCCAGCAGTCGGACATTCACAGGCATATCAGTAACACAGTCTATTTACTTTAATGAAAGTAGAAAGATATAACAAAAATAAAATTATAACAACATAATTACTTCTTTGCTGCGTGAAAGGAGGACAGGCCAACAAACACAAACACACTTTCGCATCACTACATAAACGAAGTAAGGCCAAGTCTATCTGTCTGAACGCGATAAACCTAAAAATTACCGAACGGATTTCCATACAGTTTTCACTAATGGACGGAGAGAGCTGTATAATTCAGGTTTTGTCTAAAATCGGTGAAGTCTGACGATTTTTGATGATGATTTCCGTAAATATAACGAGTTTTAGTAGCGTGTGCTGTGTGAAGCAAAAGAGATATCACAATAAATGATTTATGTAGACATATTAGTTTTTATAGTGACCATTTTAATGGTGGGCTCCCCACTACAATATAGGCGTTGTAGGGAGAGACGGGTAGGTATGAGGTAATAAAAATAGTAGCCACTTTCCGCCATTGGGATTCAAGCTTGCTTCATACGAAATTTTATCAAAATCGTTTCAATGTTTTAGTCTTGAAAGCGTAACAGACCGACAGAGTTACTTTCGCAGTCATAATATTACTAAATAATCAAACATAGCTCTCGTACTTTATTTGTATTAGTACAGATAGATGACATACAAATAGTGACAAAGGAAAATAATTATTTAAAGTCAAAAGTTCAAAGATAATAACACGTTATCAGAAAGCTATCCCATTCTTAATAGGGATGTGCACTGTTGCTAATCGATAAATAATCGATTATTGATGTAACAATTGACGATGTTGGAATTCGCTTTTTTTATTTAAAAGAAAATATAATTTTGGTTGATAAGTTACCATGGCGATTAACCTGATAAATAAATTTATAAATATGTCGTAGTCACTAAAAAAAAAATAAAAATAAAGAATTACAAACGAAGACTGAAACGTCCCTCAAACAAACACTTAGTTAAACGGTACTTAACATTGAAATTAGTATGCGAAATATTACATTTACGGCGTCTCAAATAATTAAGTTGCACTTAATATTTGAATGACGTTTCAGTATTCGTCCGTTAGACGTTCAATGCTTCAAATATGCAATGCATCATAATAATCGCAATATCATGATAATATGTAACCAAAAATGATTTATTGAACAATACAGTGGTAAGAACGCGTGAACGCGAGAACCGATGACCGATCGTGGGTTTAAACCCGAGCAAGCACCACAAAATTTCATGTACTTAATTTGTGGTTATAATTCATCTCGTGCGTGGCTGTGAAGTAAAACTTCATGAGGAAACCTGTCAAATTTTCATTGAAATTCTGTCACACGTGTATTCCACCAACCCGAATTGGTGCCGTGGTAGAATAAGCTCCAAACTTTCTCCGCAAAAGAGAGGAGGCCTTAGCCCCGCAGTGGGACATTCACAGGCTGTTAATGTTATTGTTACACAGTTGCAGGACTAACAATGTAGTGATATAATGGTTCGCTGTTCGAACCAGCGCAACCCGATTCTTTATGACGGCTCTGAACTTCGCGCGAAACAATGCGCAGAACACAAAATTCGGTATTAGCGCAAGCGGTATTTTAAAGTGGCAGGCATTTTGAAGTCACAGACATATACTACAATTTTTACTTATTTATTTAATTCCTCTGTCGGTGGGCTTTTAATTCGAACCCATGATTTCGTTATATGAGGCTATGAAATCTAGCTACTAGACTAAAACGGGTATTACCAGAGTCTATGCGATCTGATCTGGGGACCAATTCTACTATCAAATTGTCACTTTATCGCAATCGAATCGATGCCATTCGTCCGTTTTCCTATTATTTAATTTAATTATTGAATATTGAAATAATAGTTAATAATTCAGTTTGTTTTTGTCACAACGATATATTTTAACATCATATCGGTTCGGTTCCGAATTCCGATCCGAATAAATATAGATTAGTCAAAGTTGGATCGTAATTCGAATCGGGAACATTTCGTCGATATAGATTAATAGACCTCGGCCTTGATCTTTTTTTTACTTTTTTTTAACACTGTGACTAAAGAAGTGTCTTGCATTCTAATATATGGGCCACTTTGATTCTAATTTTAATAAAGCCAGATAATAAATAAAACCTTCGTGCTGTCAACAAATATTAGTAATGGTGATATAATAAAACAAAATTAAAATTAAAGTTATTTATTGAAACAATTTTGATTTTTAAATTAATAGTAATATATTCTTTACTAAAGCTAGTGGGCTTCGACTTATATAACTAAGTAATAGGGAGCGCAATATAATATAATAACGTAATAAACAGACGTTAGTAGCCACAAGTACACAAGTTGTATGCGTATGTGTGACGTCACAATACGATAATACTAGGTATCAATATAGGATGTTTCCTCTTACATTTCACTGGGGCGCGTCTGAACAGAGCTCTAACATTACTGATTGTCCACACGAGGAAAAGAACAAGAAAGCAGTATTACGCTATCGACATTTAATTAATGCTTATATGACGCATTAAAATTGTATTGATTTTATATAGAGAGTACACTCAATGGACAATCAGCATAAAAATTACAATAACCAGCTTTTAGGTATAAGTTCTGGCGAAATAATAAAAAAAAAATAGTTTTAATAAAGTCGATGCAATGATATTAACAATTCTTAGTTCGTTAACTCCTTTGATACAGTCAGCAACATAATTAAAGAAATATTACAATGTTTTAATTAGATTCACGACAGAATTTTCAGTTATTTTATATGGAAGTAATAGAACCACCCATGTCATTCGAGCTTTGGCTAGTTAATTAAACGATATAATATTAAATACCATGGAAGATTACACATTACATATTCAAAACACTTAAATACATTTAACATTTAAAAATCGATTAGACAAATGCTTTTAAAAATGACATCGGAGATGTAAAATGCATTCCAAGCTTGTATATTTGTACCTATATGATACCTGACTATTCCTGTCTATTTGACATTTCATAAAAAAAACCGATTTGAATTGAAATATTCGACAATTTATATAAAAAACGATATATAGGAGATATGATATAAAACAAAAATTGAAGTTCTTACAGCCACTCTTATCACATATTACAGCGTTAACTACTAGTTCGTCTACAATAGAAAATCTAATGATAACATGTCATCGATTGTATACAATTGTTGTAAATGATAATCTACAAAATAGCTCTCGGTTCACGTTCAAGTTTAGCTAACTGTAATTTACAGCAGGGGTCACATTGTATGTATAAAATAAATTGCGCAAAGCAATCGCCTAAGAAACGTAACAACTGTCGCATTTCATGTCAAAGTTGGAAAAAAGTATAATATTCACATTGAATAGATTTAATTTCATAAAATTTCGATTATAATTTGGCATCGAAATGAAAATTTCTTAATTTAAGCGTCGCGAGGGTTATAAATGCGAACAAGCCTCGATTGTGACGAGAAATGATGGCACAATGACGAGAACTACTCTCAGGCTCGAGAACTTGAAAACTTGAGAATCTCGCACGAGTTAACATCAAACATCACAAATATAAAACATCTTGCATAGTACATTGCTCTGCAATAACTCCCGTCGATCTCCGGATCCATTCGAACCCTTAAGCCTTCACTTAAATCGCACTCGCTCTAATTTGCTTCGGAGAAACATATTTCTGTTCGATAGATCTCCGAGGTATTCCGCTGATCTTTTTCGGGGAGCATCCGTTGTAGTTGATGGAGGAAGGAAGAGATTTATACCCCCCGTCTGAGCTGTAATCTGTATCCGTCGACTGACCATTGAGACTAGGACTGTGTCTGTTGCCGTTGACGCTTTCCTTGCTGCTTATCCTTCCGTTGTACAGGTCGCCGTATGACGTGTGATGTTTAATGGCAGTTTCTTCAATCACAGCCGTCTTGGCCAGCAATGGCTCAGTTGACAGATAGTGCTGATTGTGAAAGTTCTCTATGGATCGAGATCGAGAGGAATAGAGACTTCTCCGTTCCGATTTCTCGCCGACGGACGAGTCCCTCTTGATGTACCTCCTGGTTTCGGTGTTACTCGCCAAGGCTTGAAGGTATTTAGATCCCACTCGACTATTTGACTTAAGCTGAACCGAGTCCGTTCTTTTGTCTGTCAGTCTGTTGTCGTCATTGTTGAGTCCGTTCACTTTCCTCGCACCGCACTGACATTTCACGATCCCGTTCGTGACAGGCCTCTTTGTCTTTTGTGCATCACTGTACGACGGCAGCTTCCTTCCACTAGCGTGTTCATTCCAACTGTACATACAAAATATTTATATTAAGACACATGGCATGAATGTATTTAACATGAATCGAAAACAATAGAAGACACAAAATGTTGTTTGCAATAATATTCTTTGAATTTTTAACTGTTTGTTACACAATACATTAATTATTTATTAGTGTGTCACAAAAAATTGAGTCTTCAATTGTTTTATAAAAAAGTATCACTTTAATTACAACATTTACATACTTGTGAAATATTTACAATATATAAAATAAAAATAATAAATAAAGATTTAATCAATGTTATAAAAACATATTATGAGGTCAATGTCTTTATATTTTCAATTGACGCTAATTGTGAATACACAAAAACAGAGAAACGGACTCGCAAGCATCAGACATCCGTTCCAGTAAACTTCAAGCGTTAATGCTACATTACACGAGACCAATAGCCGAGAGTCGAGACCATCGATTATAGCCAAGACTATAAGCCAATCAAATTACAAATGCAATGTAATATACACGTAGGCCTGTATACTAGGTATTCTTCTGTATTGTGTCGGATAACGTTTTATGGATAAGCTTGATGATAATCTAAGGTCGATTGTCTTTTTAGATATTGATATGATCGTAATATTGGATTGCGTTAATCGATTGGCTTGGCTATTGGTATCGTCTAAACGCACCTTTATTTGTCAATATGACAGCTCACCTTTAAGTTCTGTCGTGGCAGCGTGTAACACAGAGACAATGTTCATAATCAAGGTAGGTTACGGATTAGATTCAATGTCAATAACAAACGAAAAAAACACAGTCATACAACTACTGACAAAAATCAAGAAAGTCGTTTTCAAATAGTTTTCAAAACATCTAATGAGTGTTTATTATGCTGTCTGTGGTTAATGAAAATTGGCATGTGTCATGTTGTGCGTTATGTAAATAAATAGGTATATGTATTGTATAAAATTTTAAAAAAATGTATACAATTATAGGCGTTTATAAGTCATAATAATTATTTAAATTGCTATATTTCATATAAAGCTTATTTTATAAAAGGCTTGTATCACTTTATGCTTAAAATAAACGTATTTAATACCATATTATATATGTATTTTCCTTAAGCTTTAGAAACAATAAAATTATAATTTCATTCAATCAATAAAAAATATATATATTTTAGCTAAAAATATTTTGTACCGTTTTGAAATCACACCACTGTACAGACTGTAATGTACTTACACATGTAAATGATAATCTCTTTTTTATTTTCAGTGTTATTATTTTTGTACACTACATTTAAGAAAGGATAACATTTGCTTTTTTTTGTTTTTGACGTGACAACGTCTAATAAAATGCTGAACGCTGGCTGCATGCACGAAAAAGGATGACTCATTGTCCCGTTACGCTGATTGTACGCTTGCGCCGCATCTATCTATTATGACGTTGTCACGTTAAATTGTCGTCCGTAAACCGACTTAACAGACAACCATTTTTATTTTATTCTTGTCTTATCTGTATTGTGGAGTGTTTACAAATGAAGGATATTAATTATATTCTAAGTGCATACATGAATCAATATCATTCGTTATTATTTGTATACACTTTTTCATTGTTTGTGTGTAAGGTTAGTATATAGTCAGTTAAGTAATCTGTAACAATATTCATCAATGTCTTTTTCAGTAATGACTTCTTCAGTCCTTTGATACAAGAGATGCAACAAGCAGAGCACATTGACAGAGCACAAGAGGCAGAGAGCGAGCAAGCAGTCGATCCACGCTACCTGATCCGACGGACGAACCCTCGTACCACCCAAGTGGAAACTGGTCCGACAACATCCAATAATTTCGAGTTTATCGAATTAAAAGCAGCATGTGAGGAAATTAGAACAGCGTGATTATACAAATGAACGAAGGGACCCCATGAATATAACTTAGAACGAGGCGATACGTAGAGACATAACGTAACATTGAGGTTTGATGTAAAAACATAAAAGAAAATGTACAGGAGGTTTAATATGTATTTGAATTTAAAAATGGAATATAAGATTAATAAAATAATTAAATTTAAAATGTATATTAAAATAAAATACCCGTGAAATATGGCGATAAGGTCAGCGTTATTCTACACATGGATGTCGGTGAAAATGTCATTTTTTTATTCATATAATTAGTGAAAGCAATAGTCCATTGTGATGTTCTTATGTCAGAAACAAGACGACGTACTTTAGAACTTGTAAATTGTATTAATGAATTGCATTGCCTCCTACATTGCGTTATGTTATTATAAGTGGGGATATATGTAACGTAAAATATGGTAAATGATGTATGCAACAAGTGTAACAGCGATTTGAGTGAATGTATCGAAGCGGCGTATAACCTAAAACAACAAAACAAAACGCTAATGGTGGACATGTAAAAACAAAACATATACGATTATCATAATACTTAAGGCATTCATAGAGACCATAATCAGTTGGTTGAGGAGATAGTGACGTATTTCAAATGAGTGAATGATAAGTTATGTTACCTCACTAATCCGGAATTTTCAGAACTCGTTAGCGTGGTGCCGATTGCCGGCCGCAACTGAAACAAAATTATGTTCTTATTTAAATATTTGCTGAATAAGAGATATTTGAGTTTTCAAGTTAATACTTATACCCTATTTCAATGGGAATATAAATAAATGTAAACACACCGTAGATTTACAAATTGCATGCGATTGTCAAATCGTTCTGCATTATTATGCACTGTAAACAGTTCTTGATTAATTTACCCTTATTCATAATACAACACTAATTATTCCAATTAACTAGTTATAACCACATTAATTTAACTTCCAAAGTTCTGAATACGACTTCGCGGACATTGAAAACGCCATCTTTTGGCGTACCTATCCATAATGAATGTCATAGATTATTCAAGATGTCGACCAATGAGTTCGCGTCAATTGATATCGATGACCAATGATATCGCATTAATTCGGTGTCAAATTTGTTTATTTATGTTTATTTCTGTTGTGGTTGGAATAGGTTATATATAAATGATACTTTTTGATGCCTTAAAACATAATTATATGAGTACATTATGTTTGTGTGGACATTGCAACATCTTCTTGCTTGACTTACCTACATAAATACTTATTAAATGTTTAAACTTTTGCGTTTACGCAATTCGCAGTGCATGCATTGGTTAGAAGTTATTAAAGGCATGTCATTGCAAAGATGCAAATTTAACGTAATTAAATAAAGTTATAAATTTGCGATAAAGTTAACTTAACAACAATATTTAAGTTGTAGTGCGCGTCGTTTAGCAGGTATAGATATCTCGTCGCCTACTTAATAAGATACATGTGTTTGTAATCGAAAATAGCATTTACCCTGTCAGTCTGCGTGGCAACGTTGCAGGTGTCGTCGACACGCGGCTCGTGGCTTTCTGCCATGCGCAGCATCTGCTGCTGCAACACCCGCACCAGACGATCGCGTTCCTCTAATTGACCCTATGAAACAATTTAAAAAATATATAAATTAATGAATCATTAAAAGCTGACTCAGTAAACAATTATGGAGTTTTGGTTATTTGAGAAAAAAAAGAAACTGTTGGCGAAGAAACAGCTTTAAAATTGCTGCTGCAATAATTAATATAAATTAAATATCTAGATTAAATCAATCATTTTTTTATTAGTATTAAATATATAGTTTTTTGTTCTTATTAATTGTATAATTACGGACACAGATAAACATGCAACAGTGACTGTTATTTAGTTAGTGAATTGAAGGTCGACGTAAGGAGGTTACAGTTTTAAGACACAGGATTTTGTCTAATAGTTGCTATTGGCCTTTGCCAATCAGGAGCTTATAGTCTTGTTACCGTATACGTTTATCCGTATATATCTGACGTACATGAGGCGTTCCAAATTCAAATCACTTTTTTATGTCACTGCCGTTATGCCAGTCTTCGTCCGTAAGTCTAACCATGAAGGCCGCGACAGTAATCATACCTACTTGAGAATTATAGACATAGCAAGAACTAAATGTGAACTCTTTAATATTACGAATTCAAATTGTATCATAAATTTAATGAATTGACAACGTTTATGTCAATTATGTCAAAGGCGTGGCGATTAAAGTTGATTGAAAAATTGCCTCACCCTAATTTCACCATTCGCTTCACCACTGGCACTGGTTGAAGTTGAACTTACTTTCAATATGTTTTTAAAAATCAAAATAATCTTAATATTCAGTATTATGCAAATCTGATGATCAAAAATGTCTGATAGAGTAAGATACATTTTGATACACTGACAATTATTCGTTACTTAGCAATAAATCTCTAACTTATGACTCTCCTTTGATTATAATTTTAATAATTAAGATCTAAGCTTGTAAACTAAATTAAAAAGAATGAATGACCAAGATTTCTAGAAAAAAATCATTGCATTATGCACGTACTATGCAGTTAGTAATATACATATTAGGCTAAACGTCACTATTCTCTTTTCTGTTCTGTATAAAACAGAGTTTAGTTTAGTAAGGAATTATATAATTTAAATTAATTATAATTCATGTAATCTTATTTCATGTAATCAAACAATGAAACCATTTATTTAGCTTATAGTGAAAACATATAAAATAGAAAAAATATATATATACGGTGGTATATCATTATCCTGACCTGCAAGTAGACTATCTGTCGGCGCATCTCGGCGCAGGCGTCGGGGTGCAGCGGCGACGCGGGGGGGCGGCGCCCGTTGCCGCGCGCGGGGCTCTCCGCGCACGCCGCTAGCAACGGGTCGAGAGTTTCACTCTGTAAGGGTCGATTAAATTTTTTTTTAATTAATTATGATTAAGATATTTTGAAGGTTACTTTCTGGGACATTGTATCATGATAATAATCTAACAGATATGTTGAATAAAAAAATAAAAATCATTGAATCGATAATCGATAAATTGATAGAACGAGGAGGACCTAAGTCCGGCCAATTACAACGGAGTTTTCACGTTATTATAAATTCATACGCGAATTACAGGATAACATCGTGAGAAAACCTACACGTATCAAATATCAAAAATTCTACCACATTTAAGTAGCTAACCTAACCTATTTATATCAATTATTATCAACTAACTAGCTCTGGAACAATCTATTGGAATTTCCACCTAAACATGAACTTTTAAATAAAGAGAAATGCTTCTCTACTAAAAAACTAAATGTTTTATATCAAAACATACATTATTATCTCTATACCTACCTATATATATAATAGATGAGAAAATAAAGTAGAAACAGCGATACCAATCGTGAAAGTAACCATGATGTTTTTTATTTAATTAGAAACATGATAATGTTTGCGTTTTCAATTGCCATGCGTGGAAGCTTGCGCTAGTAGGATCTCTAAATGCGGTTATTAAGGTCGATTACACGCAAATAGATCGACTTATTAGTAAAGTGGCTTGATACTCATTCTGTTTAAAGAGCAAATGCTCTTTGTTGTTATTTATGTATTTTAAAAATAATTAATTATTATTTTGTGACGAGGTATAAAAGCAACGCAACTGAGCAAGTCTACAATTTATATTTATGTCAGTTTTGTGTGATCTATATTTCAAATTTCGAATTGATTAAATTGTCTCAAGAAAGTTAACCACAATACTTATTAAATTATTAGTACAATTTATTACCGTGACCCACTCACGAAATCCGATATTATCTACCCACACAGACTAAGAAGCCAGCCAGTGTCCATAATCTTGTAAAACTTATAAGATAGGTTGCTTATATTGAACTATATGAATAAAGTAAACATTTACGTCCAGTCTTACATGTTTGCGAGACTAAACAAAGAAGAAAGAGTGCGTGTTTAAGTGGAATTTGTGGAACAAAGCTATACTCACTACGCCGTTCGAGGACTACTTTTAAAGAGTATCACAGAAAACATGCAGATCTTTTATATTTTACGTATTTACATTTTTCGAAAAACACTGACGTCATGACAGCTTTGTATGTGTTTGTTTATTACTTACACTCATCGAATGATGCTCCTCCCCGGGCTGCGTTGAGAGCGGCAAACAAGGCAATGCAACGAAAACATAAAAACATTTACAACAAAAGAAATTGTGCTAAACAGGCAACCGAACAGCCATCGTAGTTAGCTGTTAGGTTAAAGTGCAATAAGTAAAAGGCTAATTAAATTTGACATTTGTTAAAGAATAAATAATTTGTTATTTCATAAAAAAAAACAAATTGAAAACATTCGAAAATAAAAATATTTTTTAAAATTCGAATTAATAAAAAAAAAGAAACAAAATTCAAAAGCAGCTATGATGAAGCATGAATAATGTTATTAACATTTAAACTAAGAACTATTTAGCACCTAATTGTCAAAAAGAGTCGATAGCATTTTGTTATTTAATCTGTTAGTTGAAGCTAATGATCTTTTTGTAAACGAAACTGTCGTGCACGATTCCAATATTTGGCGTTTGCGCAATCAGCAGACCAAGACAAAGTTACATACCGATTGACAAATTCGTTTGTAGAAAATAACTAAAAAGAATCTTCAGTTCGACTTTGTTCTTAAGACTAACGTCGGAGCATTGTATAAGTTCTTGCAATATAGGGCTTATAGAACAAGTAGCGGTGCATCGTGCATATATTGTATAGAGCCGCCCATACTTTGTACTTTTAAGTTTACCCAACTTGTCAAACATGTCAAGCGAACCGAATAAACTTTGAGCGTGTTTCTCTGGATTTATAATTCTATATATAAACTAAGACTGTTTATAATTACACGAATAAAAAGGTACCCTATTCACATTCCTTTTGTTATTAATTTTAAACATAAATAATATTGATCAAAACGTATGATTCTTAGGCGTGTGAATCTAGTGATTTTTGTAATGCTTTTGTTGTAATATTCATACAATACTATAAATTAGCGACTTTAGATATTTTACTAACTAAAAATAAGATAGAATAGAAGAAGAATAAGTGTTCTTTTTTTAAATTAATGTTTTTATCTTTCATTCCCCCTATCGAATCTTATCCTATGTTAACTATGTAGATATACCTACTTAATAAAAAAAAAGTTATGTAGAAATCGTACCACAAATGTATTTCCAAGCTTTAATTTTATGATTTTATAAAACCATTGTTATTACAACTATGTTTGACAATCTGTCTCGATTTGACTATATTAATCGTTTGCAATTACAATTATCGCATTAGCAAATCTGTCTATTATAAACATGAGACTTCGTATTTTTCCCATCATTGACACCGCCGTAGGTTTCAATGCTATATCTAGTACTAACTGTATTATTAAGAAACATTATTAATTATACGGTTCCACTTGATTAGAAGATTATGCATGCTGGTTATTGCTTTATGATATATAGTGCTTTATAATAATGTCTTCCTTTATGTTACGACAGAAAATTCTAATCTAATATGCGATTACTGTTACGTTCGGTTTGAAAAAGCTATTAATGCTAATCCGATAAATTTACTCGATTCCATGTTAATTTAAATACTTTTTATTTAAATTAATTAATAGCAAAAATACAAGTAACTATATTAAGGCGTACGAAATAAAATTGAGGAACAATTATTTTTTTGCGTTAGAATTTAAACCCGAGGTAAGATTTCTAAATTCACAAAAACCGTTTACGCTGCTTGCACTCGAAAGAATTGTGTTCGCCAGAGATAGCTGTACATATTTCGTTCAAATTAAGTCAATGCTTATGAATATCGTTTATAACATCTAATATGCAGTCTAATTTAATAGAATTATAACTCAAACGATACACACATAGATAAAATTTAATAATACATCACATGCAAGAAATGATTGGCTAAAGCAAATATTGAAATGGAAATAAGTAATAAAAAAAGACGAGCAAATGTCAGATAGTGAAATCTATCGATATACGCCATGCTAGCATACCTCCTGTAGTACCCGTTTAAGTTGTAAGAGCAGTGTCTTAATGTCAACCACATCTTGCAGAAGCGAGGACGGCGCGGGCGCGGGCGATGTGCTGTCATCGCTGATCCCGGCGTCGGACGGCGTCTGTGTGCGCGAGCGTTGCAGCAGTCGTGCGGTACGCACAGGCAAACTGGCCCTGTAAATGTGGACATTACAATATAATTATGGAAATATAGAATTATTTTAAATTGACAAAAATATAATTGAAACCATAAAAATCTTATGATCGTTCTCGTATCGATTGTTTTATACATTTTTTTTTTACCAAATAGGTATATCGTCTCTAACAACTATACATAATGTTGTAGCAAGGCATATTTCATAAGATATCTAAAAATGTATATTATTTCTGTTGTTCAACATTGTAATAATTAAATTATTAATTAGTTGTGTCATTGTATTTAGTTACAGGTACTTTGCTATGTACCTATATACTGTATTTGCAACATCCCGATTTCTGACTCTCAATCCTTATAATACAGATTCCTAGACGTTAATTTAATAAATTAATTCTTGTTTTTTATCTGCATAAAGTATTTTTCTTATCTGCTATATTATATACTCATCATTTTATCGTTAAATTAAAAAGATTATATTATTATTATTTTTAATATTAAATTATGTAATATATTCACTTTACAAAATACGATGTTGCCAAAAGAATAAATTAATTATTCCCTAAATATGGGTGTGTCATGATGGCTGAACGTCAATTTGCGAAGTAGATTGACCTAATAATTTTAATACTTGCTGTAAAGCAGACAATATGCTAAATTAAAAAATCTTACCAAAGTTACGAATGCTATTCTTTCCTATTGCAATATTTTCGCAATCTGATACTATAAGAGCCTTGTAAAATTTAGGTAAGTATATCATTCTAAAAATATTTAGGATTTTGTAGTTAATTTAAACGGCTTTATTTTATTATTAGCATATTCTTCTGTTACAGTATTATTAAATTAAAGTAATATGGCGAGACTTTAAATACTTATAAGCTTAATAATTATGTACATACAATCCAGTCATATTTTAAATTTGACCGGACTATGAAATCAAGATGGCAGCTAGATATCAATGCTTATTGTCTATGGTTAAAGATAATGACTATTGTAGTTAATATCTTACGAGTTTTTATGATCGTTTGATTCAATATAGGTACAACATAATCACTATTAAAATTTTCAAAACATTAAATATATTAATTGACCATAGAAACCAATCAAAGTCTTGGTAGATTTATTTATTACGAAGACGATAATGATTAAATAAAATTGCACTTTGATTTAACTGTAATTAATGTTTTTATTAGACTCGTTAATATAATTATTATCCAACGGTATATGAAATTTTAACAACACGTAAATACCTACTACCGCCGGTTATTGACAAATGCGACGTTACGTTGCCCATAGATGTTTATTACAAATATCAATTAACAGCCGGGACGCTGTTTTTAAAAAATAAAAAAAAATGTGTTCTAACGTGTGCTAGATATTATTTCATCATTGTTATATGAGAGTAAAACTTGAAGAGAAGTATGCTTACGTCCAGATGCATTAAAAAATTTGAAAGTAGCCAAAATAGAATTAATTTTATTGTATCCTTTAAAGTTATCTCACATTCGTGAATGTCGACGGTACGGAACTCTTCAGTTAATTAATTCAAAATAGCATAATTATGCATATATTATAAATAAATGTGGAAAGAATAAGATTAAATATTTTTACTTAAGTTATGTATATTAAACGAAAATAAGTCATTTATATTTTCGAATTTATAAAACTAGAAATATGAAAACAATGGAAATGATCAATGATTGTAATCGGACAGGTGTGTGGTTCTAATGATTTCTCAATAAGATAAGAATAAGAACATTTGTTACAGAAAGGAAAAACGATAATATCCGGTTACGACACTAGGCAATAGAGCGTGAAGGAAAGGTGCGAATGAAACGGTGCAATATTGTGTTTTTAATAACACATAAGAACTTTTAAAATATTGCAATGTTTTCAAACTCGTGTTGTAACAAAACACAAATAATACTCAAGGAATAAAATTCATTACATTAAAATGGATTTTTGGGGTGTTTTTTAAATGGTCTTTCTTAATTTCTTTACATTTTTACGATAAACTATTAATAGCATACGATTTCATCAACTTATATCTAAATTGTATAAGCGGAAAGCGCGCAGACCCTCTCATATGGCCTTGTCGTTCTGTAATTCGATCTGTTTACTTTTAATAAATGTATCATATTTTAACTTAGGTAAGAAATAGGTTATTCGAATAAATATCTAAGCATGTTTAAAAACATTAGGCTGTTATCAACTGATAAGAGACGTAATCAATCGAATGATAAAATTATACGGTGTATTGATAACGTGCATTTGGAAAATATATTATTTTATAAATACATAAAACAATACATACAAATTAATAGGCGTCAGACAGAAAAGAGAACGTTTTATCCTTTTAAACACTGATGACGATGCAATTGAATTTACAAATACATAAATCATTTTCGTGTTTCACGAAGTCAAAGTAGCACGCGATCTTTTTTCGCTTATTTTCTAACGGACCTGTATTGCTTAGCTCGCTGACTTCGCAGGCTGGGAGCTGGGCTGGAAGATCTCGCAGCGGCAGGCTCTGCGACATGGAGATCCGTCTTTTGCCTACGCGCGCCCAAGGTATGCTGTCCACCTGTGGACGTACACGCCGAACGCATTGCGAGAGAATTTCACGGCGCGCACGCACACGGCCGACTGAAGTTTGCGCGCCCGCGCTATCGTAGGTTCCACCGCCAGCTCGCCCGGAAAAATCAGATCTCGCGACGACCCTACCCATTCACGCCGAACGAACGGATCACAATAACACCGATTTCTTTTGTTACACTCTGTTTCAATTCAACGGGTAGCCACACTGACAAGTACTGTTACACTGATTACAAATTTTGATATTTGACATTTATTTAGTTTCTATTTTTAGCACAGCAACACTGTCACGAAACATCTTCGTCAGATGGTTTTAGTCTGGTAACATGTCGACTGAAGCAGCGAGGTGTATCGAAAAACAGAACGTCAAATAAAAATACTGACGACTTAGAGCGTCACACTACAACTGTATGTCACGCTCGGTGCCTCTCACAAACACTTTCTTTTGCGCACGAATCTTGGAAATATAACATAAATGTCAGCGCTCGAAGCAGTAGACATTCGAGGCGATCCCCGTACATTATTTAGGTTACGTACATTACTAAAATCTGCTTGAGCTTATACTTAAATTATTTTTTGTTATTTCATTGATATGGCTCGTTACAAGAGGAACTTATAGGTCGGTGTAGCTATATGGTTTGTTTTGTTTTGCACAGAATCGCCTCTGCCGGTATCTGTTACGGAGACATCGCATAGCGCATGCGTCGAACCGCTCAATAATCCTAACTCTACGTACGGTTGAGTCATAATTAAACTGTTCAGTTTGTAATATAATTCCTTTTTAGTGTTCAGCTGAAGTAATCATATACGAATACTGCCGATAACTATAAGATCACTCAATTTAAATGTATTCGTTTAGAATCAATTACTTTATCGTATCCTAAAGTAGTCGGCCATGAAAGCTTGACTCTGCTACTGTAGAGCGATGGTGTACCAGTTATTCTCATTCTGCGAATCGTTGGTATATAATCAGCAAAGCGAAACTACTGTCACGTCTTTAAGTAACGGTGTATCACGTGAGAAATAAATCAAATGTAATAAGTCAACTCAAAAAAACAAACGAATTAACCTGTATTAATCCAGTGTTATTTATTCGTCATTTTAATTAAAAGCTTATAAGTTATAATTAAATGCCAATCACGATATCAATTAGTGTTGCCATTTTGTGATTATTGTGTTATTTTTAGATAGGCGTAATTATCACGAGTTATCATTAATCTATATCAATTTCGAACATATTATTTCATATTTTGTCATTTTTTTTCTTTTTCTTTTTTTTCAATTTGTTATTTTCATATATATGAACTTATACAAGTTGTAGATACATAAAGTTTTATCAAAAGATTTACTAGTAATATATATTTAGAACTAAAAGTTATGTTTCGTTTTTAACAATTGATAATTTATTTATTTATTTAAGGATCTCCAACAAAAGATACACACTTACAAGTAGGTACATTGAATTGAATAATATTATAAAACATGTGTGCTCCTTCAATTACAGGAGACAACATCAAGCACATAAAGCAATGACTAAACAGAATTAAATAAGTATAAAAAGAAAGAAAGAATGAAATGTGGTACTCAATAAATTAACTTAGGAACTATAAAAAGCTAAATAATGGTAGTGAATACTATGTTATGCAAATGTGAATTAAGTACACATTAGAAAACAAATTATAAAATTTATATAAATTGTAATTAAAATTTAAATAACTGAAAAAAAGTGACAAAACTTATAAATATTATATATATGTATTTACTATACATAACTAATTTGTAGTTTTATAAAGCGATGGATTCTCTATTTCGCGATTTTTCTTTTACCTCGAACCTTGTGGTTTAACATACAGGGAAGTTATATCTTTAACCACGTTATGGATAATATAAAATATGAATTCTTTTTACGCTACCATATTAAATTCCACTCAAGTTACCACGTCAAGGTTGTTAGCTGAAACCTTATTTCTGCAGAATAAGTTAATTAGCTCTTGTTATTTGAGGACTCATTATTTACTTGTTACCAATATATTTATAAGTTTTCGCCCACGGTTTCGCGTGTTTTAGAGGAGTGTTGTCACTAACACTATCATCACTACATTACTATCACTACATATTATAAAACTAAGTCCACCGCGTTTCCTGTCTTTCTGTATGAACGCGATAAACTAAAAAACTACTGAACGGATTTTCATACAGTTTTCACCAATGGATAAAGTGATTCAATAGGAAGGTTTACGTGTATAATTCATTAATGTTTTTTGTAAATTTGTCGAAATATGACGATAATTGTTGAAGAAGTCGGAAAAAAACGGGCCGATTGGGAGCTTTAATCGAAAACGCTGTAAAATCCCTTTGAATTAAAACAAAATAATGTATGGTGAAATTGTCCCCCTTTCATAGATCTACAGAAAAGTCCGCGATGGCATATGTCTCTTTTAAGGATAACTAACTATACCCACTAATTAAAAAAAATGGTTACATAATAATGTGATAATTGGAAAGCAATAAAAACAGATATGATATTAATCCTTATCAAATTCAATACGTTATTTACTTTAAGCATTTCATGATTATTATAATTGCCCTTAACATCACCCAATTTAAATGAATATCTTAGGTGTTATCGTAATTTTAAAATCGCGCACTAAATAAATTCAAGCGGTCATACTAACGCGCGATGCAACCGCCTGCGCACCCCCGAGTCACGCTGTCTTTTTAACCGACTTCAAAAAAAGGAGGAGGTTATTTAGGAATATTATTTACTCTGCTACTCGAGCGAAGCCGGGGCGGGTCGCTAGTTAGGTATAATAAGTAATCTATGTTATTCTTTGGGTTTATAGAAGGACAGTCAGACAGACTGAGTTATATTCACATTTAAAATATTAGTATATTTATTATAATAATATTATTGTTTCTCGCTTTTCGGGAAGACATCCTATACGAAAGGAAGACTTCCATGACCATCGTCATGGTCCGAATACGGCAATGTGACGTCGCAGACGACCCATTACACCATTGGACTGATTCGCAGTACTCGCCCTCCCGTCCGGTGACGTTGTCAAGGACAGTGGGGACAACAGAATGAACATTAAAAAAAACAAAACAAAAACGTGACTACATACTGAGCTTTCCTTGAATAATGACGTAAGTGAAACCGGAATTAATTACTTACTTTGATTAGTTTAATTATTTTTAAATCGTGTTCTATTTTTGCAATGAAAATGAAACAGATTGAAGAGTGATCTGTTCTGCTTATAATAGTATTTAATCCGTTACATTCCTCAACAGGTTACGTATATACCTACATATCTTGGTACGATTTGGCTTTTTTTTTGCTTTTTGCAGAAACAGGTCATACGTTTTTGTTCGTCGCAGAAGCAGGATACTTTTATCTGTAAATCGTTTAAAATTACGGCGATATATTTAAAATATATTTTGTTTATTTAAAACATTTATAACTACATTATTATTTGGTTTGTGTCATAAAAAAAATCTCTGTTGCTCTCGTCGTCTCTTTCTCGGTTATTTTACATAAAATTTAACACTCAACATCTATTTTCAATACATTTTCTCTTCATCACTCTATATGAATTGTTTAACATCAGTTACTGTAGCCAAATTACATAAACATGATTTATTATAAATTATTATATATCCTTTATAATGTATAAAAGTAACAGCATGGGACATTCATAGCTATTGGGCCATCTCGGTTTTTATAATGTATATCTTTTAATATTTAGTACAATCACAAAACAGCGAATCGGCATGATGGCAACGTGGGTAAATTTTTTTAAAAGTCGCAATTTCTTTTTTACACTTAGGGCTTAAGTGTATACAAATCAAAATTATAATCAATAAAGCTAGCAGCTTGTTCCCCGTTAAATCGCAATTCCTATAATAACATGTCAATAAGTTATATTATATACCATACCGAGGATCGACCACATCACTAGTAACATGTCATGTAACGGTATAAGAATATCGGTGAGCGGTGTGTTTTTTTTTTTTAAATTTTAGAACGCGAATTATGTCGAGCTCATCAGATTACATAACGGTTTTAGTATATCTGCAACATTCGATCATGGAACGTTAAATGTTTTTGCAAGCTTCAGAGCTATTAACAGATTGCTATCTATGGTTAAATTAGGAGTATTTTTTTGTGCGACTAGAACAGTTTTTAATGAATATGTATTTATTTTAACTTTCCCTTCACTTAAGTTCGAGCAAAACTATTTGATTCACTTTTATATTTCTATAACATGAAAATTACAATTTTTTACTTACTTAGCTCTTATTAGCAAAATGATGTCTGTTGTACACGTCACAAGAAATTGTATTATATTGTCTTGATAAAAACTGTTTCTACTATAGTCTTACCAACTGCTAATAAAGGCTAGATAAAGTGCATCCGACAGTTATTGACGAAGCAATTTCGAACTTCGCTTTCGGACCAATTAATCGTCTCAATAATTGATCAAAAGACAACGTCAAAATCTCGCTTAAATATAAGCGATTGTCGTCAATCGTCATGTGTCGATCTGAGTATAGATTGAATAAATAAATAAATACTTGTATGCCATGTCTATGCAATTAACGGCCGAAAACTTAAACGTCACTCAAAGTTAAACACTACTTAACATTGAGAAACTCCTAAATATAAAGTATACGAAATTTGAATTTAACGGCGTCTCAAATAATTGAGTTGCATTTAATATTTAAGTGAAGTTTCAGTATTCGGCCGAAAGTCTCTGCAAACGAAATCGTCAATCGCTATGTGTTTTTGCTAAGGCCCCGATTTAAGTCGAATCGTTTGATTTTTTTTATATTAAATCCAATTATATTTCCTGATTATTAGTTACAACTACTTACTACTTTTAGAAATATGGTATTCCTTTTAAAAAAAAGTAAAGTAAAAGACCGGTTTGTATGGATGTTGTGTCGTTTGTTTGTTAAAACCAGAAAAGTACAACAATATACAAGTAAGTGGTTTAGTTTTGTATAGTTTTGTCGCTGTGAATAGATTCAAGATTGTAAAACAATAGTAAGTACAATATTATAATAGACGTTCACCGTTTTGTTGGGCTCATGGAGTCCGATTTGACGCGACCTCGTTAAACATATTTTATTTCTTATTGGCTACTTTTTAACATTAACTTAATATTAAGTAATAATATTTTTGCAGTAATTTATGTGTGAATAAATAAGAAGAGAAACGCATCGAAAAAAAATGTAGGGCATGAATTCGACTTATGTTTTTCAAAAGGAATACCTACATAATTATGTATTGACATTGTATTGGGTAAAAGAAGTTTATCATCGTACTTTCCCATTTAGCTTCTACCGCTTATCTTTATGTTTTTCGATTACATTAATTTCTTTCTTGAGTCATATTCTTGGTATCTCCCTTCTTCAATATCACAACTCAAACACACTATCATGCATCTTTTTTGCCTTATAGCCGTCCACAGTCATACCTAACACTCTTGTAAATACTCATTTAATATTCTATCAATTCTCGTTAACCCACACATTCATCTCAGCTGAATGCATTCGCTTTGTAACCATCATCTTAAAGCCATGATAACAGCTAATGTCTGGAGCGCGCGCCCAGAGCGCTCTGAACTCATAACGTATAACTATTAACATTGTATAAATCAAGATAACTGCAAAGCTTTATTTCTTACTTTACTGACTTAATTTTGTTTTATTTCCTTAAGTAATAGTGAGTTATGTATCAAAACGCAATCGAAGATGAGGACAACCGTTATTATTACGTAATTATGACAATAAGCTCACGACAAATGTGGTACGGAAAGGTGTGGTCGTGGAAGGCCTTAAACGAGTGACACGCAGATCAAGGTTTGTTTTAATTATTTAACTTTCATTTACTTATTTGACGTGATATTTTGAAACTTAATTAATCATTCTTATAGTTATTGAGTTAGTTTAGTCGTTCCATTCACATCCTTTAATGACAATGACAACCTTGATCACTTACAGAATTGTAATGTACGAATATATAAAAGAGATTAGAAATATATATGTAATTTTTTCAATACAATATATTGAATTGATTTTAAATAATTTCACTAAATGTATGAAGTACTTATATATTTATTATGCAAATTCAAGTGCTATTCGTGTACCTAATTTATCAGGTCCTCCGGGTCAAGTATCGAGTATAATTTGATTACGTATGTTATTAAACGCTTATATAACATATTACCTTAACAGGTTGGTAATATGTTAATATCAATTTAACCTCATTTAAATATTACATTTAAATATTATTTAATTATTATTATTTATTATTATTATTCTAAATATTACATGAGTACGATATTTCATGTCTTTGCCTAGATGCATTTTTAATATGAATACCGACTGATGTTTTTGTTGAAAGAATTTGTTTTTTTTTTTTTTTATTTATTTGAGGAAAGCCATAACTAAGGCACCGCTTAGTATAATATGTGGAATTTGGTCTATACACATTTGTGACGCGACTAATGCGCCTTCAATCACTTGATCTAAGTTGTCATGTCTCTTGCTTGTAATTTCTCTGGCTCACTCAGCATTCAAACCGGAAAACAGCAATGTTGTTTTTGGTTGGATAACTAAGTATCCACCCAGACCGCCACACACAAGTCCCACCACCGGTTTTTAATCTCAAGAGCCAGTTTAGTTTTTATTTGGTATGTCTTGTGCGACTTTTTGTCAGCCTTTATAAATCTATAGAATATTTCTTTTGATTATTAATACTTTTGTAGTCTTCTTTTTTAAATAATGCTGCAGACTTTATGCCGATTCTTCTCGGCTGAAGTCTCATTCGTTCCGGTGTTAACTTGATTTTACAAAAATGTTATTTAACTTATACAGTAACGTTTCAAAAATGCTTGTCAGAACTTACTTCAATAAATTACACTGTGATTAAATTAGTAATTGATTAAATAATAAAAAGAGAGAAAACATTACATTACAATTACTTTTCTTTTAAAATGATGTAAGTATTACTCAATGTCCAATGTCTATAACTTACCTAACATAACAATAATAATAAGACAAAACAAATTATATATTTGTTGTATAACAATTACTTTCAACGCCATTAAAGCACATACCAATATAAATAGTATTAAGATATTTAAATTTCGTAGCTCAGTTTCCTGTATCAATAATAAAATATTATTTTACACTAACAATTAATCAAGTTTCCAGTTTCATAAAGAAGCAATGATTATATATTGAATTTAGTAAATGATTTTATTGTGTATATGTAGATCTAACACATAATTGAACACCATTTTCACATAGTTTGCCACTTCTTAATAGAGATAATTTCAAAAGTAGGTATTTTAAATGTTAAAAAAATCTTTTGTGAACTTAAATAACATTTAATTGAGTTAGTTAAAGATAAAAAAGTAAAGTAACAGCCTGTGAATGTCCCACAGCTGGGCTAAGGCCTCTTCTCCTCTTTGTAAGGAGAAGGTTTTAGCTTATTCTACCACGCTGCTTCAATGCGGGTTGGTGGAATACACAAGTGACAGAATTTCAATGAAATTTGACACATGCAGGTTTCCTCACGATGTTTTCCTTCACCGTCAAGCATGAGATGAATTATAATAACAAATAAAGCACAATACAAAATTCAGTGGCGCCCGGGTTTGAACCCACGATCATCGGTTAAGATTGACGCGTTGTTACCATTCGGCTAGTTAAAGATAACCCTTCTTTAAATATAAGTTTACATGCCCGTGAACTTTTAGCAAAACTATGGTTTGGGTCCCGGGACGTCTCGTGTCTCGAAGTCCCGGGAATTTTCGTAGTTTTAGTTGTCTCGAGTCCCGGGACTTTCGAGTCGAGACTCGAGACGAGACACGATTGTTGAAATTGATGTGTAATCTTTTATATTTTCAAATAATTGAAGGAGCTCAGCGCCATCTGGTCGGAAACGAGTAGTATTCTCCTTGTCCGATGGCATTATCACAACAATCGGAAACAGATTGTCGGACAAAGCTGTTGACATTAATTTTTGAAAAGCCCATTTTAATAAGGTCCTCCAGACCGATTTCAGCCACGGCGGCCAATCTCGAGAGAGATTACTCAACTGCGCAGGAGATATTATAGTGCACAATTGTGCGCAAACACGGTGCACTTTCTTTTCCTTAGCTCTCATAATCCGATGGGACGGCAATCCGGCAAGACCGAAAAGAGTTCAGGCGCAGGACCAACGGCTTAACGTGCTTTCCGAGGCACGGGAGTGTACTTCCATTTTCCAGAGCTGCTACTCCGGGCTGCTACTGAGAATTTCTGACAGAAAAACCCAATAACTATTTATTGGCTCGACCTGGGAATTGAACCCGGGAACCCTTTTATCTAGCTGTCTGCGTCCTTTTATCTAGCCACTAGACCAACGAGGCAGTCAAAATCCTATTTTATTACATCATCAAAGAAGTCTATTTAACGTGTTAGTTAATTGTTTAAAAGATTGACTGACTGACAAACTTGAACTATAAGATTCAACCGCTTAAAAGTGAATCTGTGTGTGATTAAAATAAATAAAAACAGTAATTATTAAGACTGATATTTACATTAAAGTTATTAAGAATTAATTTTCTGTTTAATAAATGTTGTTTTTTTTAAAATACTTTTTTTAGTAAGTTTCACTAGAAATTAACTGAATTAAAATTTTACTAAAAAGGTTTACCCCTCTTAAAAAAAAATAAAAAACAATTCTGTCTCGAAGTCCCGGGAATTCCCGGGACTTTGAGTGTAGGCTGTCTCGTGTCCCGGGACTTTGAAATTGTCGGGAATTCCCAAACCCTGAGCAAAACCTTAATTTGTTGTATAATTTGTTGTATATACCTACATACATACAAATATATTGTCATAATTAAATATCAATTTATGTCTTATGTAGTCACTTAACCCTGAGGTCTTATACATATATACAATAGACGTTAAACATGTGCCTTTTAAATATAATTAAAAGCTCTGTCTGAAAGAAGTGGTACATCGTCATCATCAAATATTCTTATATCTATTTAATTTAAAAGGTTTATTTAAATTCTTAAAGGGTTATGTTTCTCGATGAAAGGGTTTGGTGCAGGCCCACCTGAGAGAATATCTATTCATTTATTGTTCTACGCAACATCCTCGGTATTGCCTTGTTCCGGTTTAAAGAAGAATGAGCCAGTGTTAGTACATACAAGGGATATCGGACATCCTGTACGCATTGAAGGTGTAAGTAATGGTTTCAACTTATCCGATTTCTATAATAGGCAAACACGACCCCTTTTTCATAGTATAGGTAGGCGGACGAGCGAATGGGCCACCTGGTGGTAAGTAGTCACCAACGCCAATAGGCATTGGCATTGTAATGGCATCGCTTAGATCGCCGATGCGCCACCAACCTTGGGAACTAAGTTGATATGTGTTGATGTCTGTAATTACACTTACTCACTTATCAAACTGATACACAATAATACTAAGTACAGCTGTTTTGTGGTAGAATATCTTTCGACTGGGTAGTATCTACTACCTAGACGAGCTTGCACAAAGCCCAGTAAAAACTAATGGTCTGCATTCTTAATACAAAAGAAGGATATAGTACCTTTGTGCCTGGCCATTAAGCATGGTGACAACTTGCGCGACGATGCCTTTGACGGGTGCCTCCTTGTCCGCCACGGCACTCATCCTTTCCATCGTCATCACAGCACTTTTTATAGTTCACCGTTTCAATAATTACACCGTCCACTGTTTTCGTATTATATTACACTAGTACCTAAATATGTGGATAAAATCATAAAGCTTAATTTTGATTTTAATTATATCTCTGAAGCGCTATTTAATTTTAATTCGATTATAGTTTGTTTAAAACAAAAAAATGAGTATGTACATGAATAATATTCAACCTTATAATTCGCAAAAAAGCTTAAAACATAAATATGCTACTTGTAGGCGACTTAACGCCTACAGAAGACATTTATAGACTTTAATGATCATAATATTGCCGATAGTTAAGGTCACGACGCGACGGTAAGAATGTCTGGGGCTTTTAGAAATATTATGAATATAATTTTTTTACCTTCTATTATATTCGATTTCAATTACTATAAAAAATAATACATACTACGGAATGTTATTATTCTAGAAAAAAAATTTTTTTCAATGATATGATTCAGAAGATTCAGAACTCCTAGTAAGTTCTAAATAATAATAATATCCTGGGATATTATTCACACACTGCCATCTGATCGCAAACTAAGCAGAGCTTGTACTATGGAAACCAGACAACTGATATACTACATATACTACTTTTCTTTTTGTAAATACCTACTTATATAGATAATTACACCCAGACTCAGGACAAACAGACATGTTCATGCACACAAATGTTTGTCCTGGGTGGGAATCGAACCCACGACCAGCGGCGCGAAAGGCAGATGTCTACCAAACACGCCAACCGGCTCGTTAAATAAAGAAAATGTTTGAATATTATTTATCTATAAACATTACACTTAGTATGGATGCGTTTTTATTGAAAAAGAAATACGGATGGTATTAAATATTATAACATGAAAACAACTCGAAAACTGTATGACGAATCGCATTGGAATTGATAACTTATCACCGGATAACGAGATGAACCTTTTTCGATTCATATCTCATCATAATATTATCTATCGACGAATGCGTTCTTTTTTTTAAATAATAAATTAATTTCTTAAGTAGGTACTACTTATATACATATGAATAAAGAAAAAGTGTTACTTGATAAAAATCTCATAACATTATGAAATTTTAGCACATTTTCTGTTATAAAATTCAAAAAATAATTATTTTTGTTTATTTATTTTCATAAAATTTAAAGCTAATATTAAAAAGTTATCGCGCCATAAATTTATATTGCAATATTAAGTGATTATTATATAAAATCGGATTCTGATAATACACAGTGAAGACGGAATTTAATTAAACAACTCTCACTCAATGGCAGTGCAATTGAGTTTTATTATATTATTTTATTTTCATTGACTATGCTCGTAACTTGTCCGTTAAGCTGTTGACAACTCGTTACATTTATAAAAAAGTCTTACAACTGTTCCAAAATCAAATTTTCATATTTCAAGAAGCTCATAAAAAACACTTTTAAATGGTCATGTATTGAACAGTATTGTATATAAAAAACCGACAGGGACCTTTTCACGAATTTAAGCGTATTTAACACACTTTTTTATTGTTTATCATGCATGAAATCAACGAATACTAACTTTTTCTTTTTCATCAATCCTCTGTGTTATATTTGATTATAATATTATATAATTATAATATCAAATTGACCGGTTGACTAACACACAAACGTACGCGTTTATAATATTAAAAATAGTGTGAATTTTACAATAAATTATAAATAAAAGATGACTATTACGAAACGAATAAACAGACAATAGCGAGGTTTCATTTTTCATAATTAGAAAAAAAATAATTTAAATATTGCGTACTTTAGGATTCCCAGCGTGTAATTTTATTAAAAAGATAAAAGAAAAAAGTTTATACAAAAAAAGAATACACAAAACCGTCACTTTTAAAGAATGAACACTTAATACACATCTTTCAGCTATTATGGGAAATTATTCTGCACCAAACTTCTTCAAAAATTTTAGCGATGCTATTCAATATTGCTATAGTAACGAGTTCTTTGACAACAATAGGGGTGGATACCAGCCGCACTCCAACCACACCCACCACAGACTTGTTACAGATAAAATAAAACAATTTAAATGTAGTGTTTAACGTGAGGCATAAAGTTATAGGTACCTATGTGTATAGCGCATGTTTTATATAAATACTCCTTAAGGTAAGCGAAATATTTAAGTATATATCAGCTTATATTAAATTAATTGTCAAATTAAGTGGTTTCATGATTGACACGTAATATCTCATCTCAAAAGCTAACATTGATTATTATAATTATTTTTGATTAGAAAAATGAGTTTGTAGTGGTGTTAGTACATTTTGAATTTTAGGCAGGATAATATATACCTAAATTTAATTGTAATTTAATTAATAAAATTAGTAATTATTTATTGCAGATACTTCTAAAAATAACATCAAAAGACAATTAAAAAGCGCTATTTATAAAAGCCTACTTGGAAAAGTAGATTAGTAAGAAAAAATATGACCAATTTCACATTTAACGCACATACCTCATTATTATCTAGTATTACGATTATTTAATCATATATAAAGTTTTGTTAGACCAAGTATTGAATACCTATGTCAACAAATGATAGAACACGCATCTCGTATATTCTCAAACGTGATTTAATTTGTAATTAAAACGAGGACATATATTTTTCTTTTGTAACACATTCCATTTGTAAGGAATCTTTTATATCCATACGAATAAAAGATGTAAATAAATCTCTGAACACAAACGATCCCTTTGACTTCAAAACATCTGTGCCTAAAGAGCAGCTGTTTGGGATGCTCGCAGGAAATAATCACTTTATTATGTCTATGTTTATAGCTTTTTTTAGTTATTTAATAGAAATAATTTACTTTTAAACTGTTCTTAGTTTAGGTATATGTTATAGAAGAAATTGTTTTCGCGTGTTCGTTGCTGAATGTGAATACACATATTATCAACTACCCTATATATTTATAATCACAACAACGTTGTAGAGGAAAACACCGGTGATAAGTTATCAAAACGATAGCATGCAATATTTCTAATGAAACAATACAATATAAATGTCAATGAACTTTATGCAAAAGAGCTTAAATGCACTGTTTATAAAAAACGTACCGGTGAAACACTAATCCAATAAAACGAAACTAACGTAATTATGTATGCCACGAGTTCCCTAGGAACATGTACTTTGTACGAGAAAGTCACATTAATCTAATTACACTAATAACTTTTCGAGTTCAGATTTCGGCGTTCAACGACCGGTGTATCGGAGATTAGTTCGATCGTACCTATCGCGCACGCGTTTTAAAGATCAGTAACTCGCGGCGTACACTCGCGCGCGCGACGCATCACAGACTAACATCACAAAACCACGATCCATGGCACGCGGGCGCAGGCGGGTGAGATGAACCGAAACAAGCAGAGCCAGCTGCATCGCTTTATCCGATTACCACATAGAGCAAGGACCTTTCGACACAAAGCTCACCGTAAAATTTACCTTGAAAATCGGGGCGCGGAACGTGAAATTTCTCTTGCGAAACTTATTTTTAGACGATCACTCTCAATTAATTCACCTCAAATTTTAATTTAGAACGGTGTTAATAGAACTCGGTTTATTTTTTATAATTTGCCAAAACTACAGAAAAGTATTCGTCGCAAGTATTTATCTTATTGTGCTAATAAGTACACTTGGAACAGTTCGATTGAATGTACTAGAAGATTAGATTTATAAGAAGATAGGGTGCATCCCTAAAAATAAAAAAACCGAAATATTATTTGTAAGTAAGTAAGCTTTTATGACTCGATCTTTCTTTTTAGATGTCTAAGTTTTTCGTAGTAAGTATGTGTAAAATTTTAAAATATTTATGTCATACAAGCTATTTTTAAAACAATTTTTCTTACCTACTAAAATAATAATCAGTATAAAATAAAAAGATTAATTAAATAATACAAGATGTTTTACAAATACAGCAAGGATGTTTTCTCAAAACAAGGTAAGCATTAAATTCTTACAAAACAAATTATGAGTGGCAAATGATGTATCCAAACAAATTTAGAATTGCGTAAAATTTTGAAGAAGCCAAATTGCAGGAAACTTTAATAATGTACCTACATACGAAACGAAGCATTTGTTATAGACAATTACCTATAATAATGACAATATACCGTCCACATCTCTGAGGAAGCTGTGTATGACATAATCGTTTATAACAAATAAAATAAACCATTTTGTTTCCAGTGATAAAACTAGTCATAGTCTTACAGATGAAGCCATCATTGATTCTATAAGAATAGTTTCAATGAAATTCCTTAAAAGTTCAAAAGTCAAATTTTAAGTTATTTAATTAAATATTTATTTTTAATCTGCTTTTTTTCAAATAACTGACACAATAGCGATAATTCTATCATAATATGCAAATATATTAAGTCATTTTCAATCAGTGTTCGGAGCACATCGTGCACAATAGATATATCTGTGAGGTCGGTCTCAAGACGCTACGGAATTATTTCTATTGTTGTGTAACAACTATTGTCAATTAAAATGGAGGTCAAATGAATATCCACAGTTTTAGAATAACGACCGTCTTTATATACCTTTGTTCTTAATTTATAACCAAATACAAAAGCAACAGTTTGCTGCACAATATGTTACTTAACCATGACTTCTATTGTGATCAATCACGCGAATACTGTTTTTGAAATATAAGACTCTGTTTTGTAAACATTCGTTTTTGCATTCCAATTTCATTACAAAAAATATTTTAGTAGTTCAATCACCGCTCATAACAATATTATATTTTAGGTGAATTATGTAGGTTATTGATATGATATGTTTTGTAATGTTTCTTTTTTTTTCTTAGGAACGAAGTAAAAGGCAAGGTCGATATTTGCAAGACGGAATTTTATTGGTGGTGTCCTATATCAAGAACCATGATAAGTATTTTACTTTAGGTAATAAAAACGCAAAACAATTCTTCGCAAAATACTTACGTTTTTTAACTTTCTGATTCTGTGTAAAGCATTATGCGCAATTCTCATTATTAATAATAATAATACCCTGGGACGTTATCCAAACAAAGCCATCTGATCCCAAACTAAGCAGAGCTTGTACTATTGATACCAGACAACTGATATACTTACATATATTACTTTTCTAATGTAAATACATACTTTTATAGATAATTACACCCAGACTCAGAATAAACAGTCATGTTCATGCACACAAATGTGTCTTCTGAGTGGGAATCAAACCAACGACCTGCGGCGGGAAAAGTAAGTATCTTACCAACCACACCAACCGGCTCGTCGAATTCATCATTAATTATATTGAGGAAAGGATCATTAGCAGTATTCATAAGTAATGTTTACGTTTAACATCTGATGATATTTATCAATTTTACCGTTATTCTTTCTCAGATAATTAACTTAACATTAGAATCATCATTGTTCGATCTTGATGATTGTCAAATATCAACAATAATATCTCAATTGTTTGATTTTCAGAGTTCGTAGTATCACCTTTGTGAGTGTTATCTTGTTTACTACTTTCAGACTACTTTCAACAAACATCACTAACAATGGATTTCTCACTGACAATACTTACTGATTCTGTCGATGTAAAAGATCGTATGTAATGTATAGGTATAGACAACCAATCACAATTAAGTGTTAAACAAACTATTTTGATATGATATAATTGAGCTCTTCTGTAGTATTTATATTTATTATATGTAGTATTTCTTACGTATCCGTTAAAAATGGTGGTTTGAATGTCAGCATAGCTGTTATCGGAACTTTGGAAGTAAAATTACATTTATATTTAAGTAGATAAGTGTCATAGTATTGTATTATAAACAAATATATATTGAAATATAATGCATAAATCATCCCATACATCGCATGCAATATTTAAATATTTAAGATTTGTTTATACTCTTTCTTCGATTGGAAAAGGCTAAGTACTTTACCGGATATCCTAAAATGATTTAATATTTTTTTAAGCATTAAATTAATAAGTTCACGACTTAACTGTTTGAAATTGGAACTTACACACGACCTTCTGTACTTATAACGCCGGTATGATATAAAGCATTAAGAGAAATCGTTCCGCTGTTTCACCGAATACAATTAATTTGAAATTGAATTTTTAATCCACGTTATATTTAAAAGAGAATGTACAAGAATTGTAAATTTTAGAAGCAATTTCATTATTAACTAACATCTGCCTCTGTTACATTATTTAACGGATAATACGTAGAATACATTTTTTTGCGATGTAACAATCTGCACATTAAGATGTATTTTATTATATTTTTTTTATATCTGACTTTGACGGAGGCAATAGAAAAAGCCAAATATGCTCAACTTGTAACAGTCATATCTGATAATTTAAAAATGAAATCAAGAGAGAGACGCTAGTCTCACATTCAACGTATCGCTAGAAAAAAATATCACAGAAGATTTAGTCCATACAACATATATAAGATGTTCTACCTTCCTAAATGGCTTTTTTACCAACCAAACCGTGTTTAAGCTGTGGAAGGACATTGTGGTTCGAGCACAGTTTTCATTTTTATCTGTGGTCTACGTTTTCTACTATAGTAAAGTTGTACTCACCCAATGTTGCTTAGGCTCGTGGTGCTGCCAGTGAGCGAGTCAGGCGCTGTCTTCCCCTGTGCCATCGCCGCCAGCTGCCGGTCGAGCATGTTGTTCTTCTCCAGTAGTTGGCTCCATTGACGGACAGCTGTCTTAGACGTTGACAGCTCTTGTCGTAATTGTCGTTCATCGAGAGAATTCAGGCCGCTTCGAAGCGAGCTATCTAACCTGTTATTAAAAATTAAACTTAATTATGGTTTTGACTACGTATCAATTAAAAAAATGTAGACTTTGTATTTATAACAATTTTTTTGACGCCACATTTCAAGCTTTTTCAATATTTAGATTACATTATTTTAAAAGTAAAGAATTTACTAGTTACATAATATCAATTCGAAATATCATTAAAAAGATTAGCAGATATAATTATAATTTGAAAACTACCGAATCACTTCCCAAATATTAATAAAATCAAAACAGTTTATTTCGTTTAACAACTGACAATGATTAGAATGAGAATAACCATGTCAAAGATAAAAAAATTACGTGACCCATACAGCTCTATTGTTTCAAGTCAAATTACGTTCTATAATCATATAGCTGGAACATGAGATGGCTTAACTTCCTAATCCAAATGTACTCAAGATTGAAGACTTAAAGAACATGACTCGTCATTTCATTGATTTAATCTTACACCATTATGTTAAAAAGATAATCGAAAGTAACTTAATCACGTCTCCGATCAGAGCGTAGGTAGTCATGATAATTTCTTCGTTAAGTAATAACATTTCCGTCACAATTATTATTTTACGTAATATTGATAATACTGAATTTCTATTTGGGTCACTTTACGAAAAATATAACTTTAATTAGTATAATAAATCAGTAAATTTTATTTATTTATTTATTATTTAATTTAGACTAATTACATTTATAAATATTTGATGTTTAAAAATTAAAGTTACATAATATTTACTTATAAATGTAACTAATATTCTTTTCTAATTCTTGACCTACAATCGTAGCTGAATTAGAAATAAATTATATTATACAAGTTCGAAATATATTTCGAATATATCTGCTTTTTGCTTTTGTCTTTATCTCGGGACAAATAAAAAATATAACTTCACAACAATATCCTGAGAATCCGGGGGAGATCCCCAGGTATCATTTGAATTGACCAAAATCAGAAATTATGTATTTATATCTAGTTCATTATAGTTAACGTTTATGATAAAACAAATCTATATGAGTATCGACACGTCACAATAAACATGTACCTAGTATTTTTTCGGTTTTCTATAAAATTAACAAATAATATAACTTTTGTTCATTTAATAGATTTAAATTAAGGTCTCGAACAAGTTGATAACATATTTTTTAACATAAACCGTTTGGTCTTTTCCCTAATGGAAAACCAATAATACTATATGTCTATAATAATACCAATGGCCAATTAAAAAAAAATATATCATGTAATATATTATATCATAATAATAAACATCAATACACCTGTTAAAAGGTCAACATAAATATTTGCTTACCTTTCAATGTAATCGTCTACACTTTGCAAGCTTGTGATGGATTGTGCCAAGTCATTGTCCATCATAAGATCATCAGAGGCAAGGCTTGACAGCGTATCTAAAGATGGTGTGCGCTCTGTTGCCGGATTACGACCACCTGTTTGATATAATAAAACATCGAAGTATTTATTCCATAACCATGATCTTTACTTAGTATAAACAGACAATACTTTGATAAAATTTTATATTATAGAACTGGAGATGATGTCCCAACTATGAGTGGGTAAAATAAAGCTCTACGTAAAATGTTTATATCGTATTATACATAAATATATTACTCTATTGGTGTTCTCCACACACGCCAGTAAAGATCTCAGTCGGCATGATTTTTTACATACTACCGGCACAGGTAGCTAGTATATATCTATACTAATATATGAAGCTGATGAGTTTGTTTTTTTGATCCGGCTAATCTTAGAAACTACTGGTACGAATTTAAAAAATATTTTTGTGTTGTATAGTCCTTTTATCGAGGAATGCTTTAGACTGATTTCTATTCATTATATTTTTATTAATTACAGCACAGCTAGTACATTATAACATTGTCTAAATCATGAAAATATTATACGTCACAGACGGAACAATGGTAGCATTATACAATATGTTTTTACTTTAAATGGTTGATTTCATTATTTAAATGCTATTTTCTCAAATGAATGAATAATTCTTTTTTTCGAAACTGCACTCCATTTAATAATGTAAAATTCGATTAAGTACATTAATATGTACGATAATTGAATGATAGAATTGTCTGCGAGGCGTACTCAAAAACGTCCCTACCAAAAGTGACGTATATGAAAGACTTTATTGACGTTATTCTAAGCCCAAAAAATATCAGTTTCTGTATGTATAATAAGTATTCGTTAAATATTAAAACTGGGCATTAAAAGTATTCGTAAAAGCTTGCCTAAATAAATAAGCTATATTATAAATTTGATGAACATTATTATCAAAAGATTTATTTGTACCAGATGTATTCGCAACAGAGAATGTATCACTATTCACTAACATAATCTTCCAAAATAAATAAGACAAATACTAAAAATTAATGCATATTACGTTCAAGAAAGATGAACAAGATGCAACCTTATCATTAAAATAGTGATATTTTCCATGCAACCTTAAGATCGATGAGAGAAACAAAAGAAAGAAAGGTAGGGCTATACAAAGCATAAATAAACATGGTATAAAATATTCTTCCATTAATCGAGTAATTGTGTTTATTGGTAAGTGAATTTACTAAAAAATTAACAGCACAAATGTTATCATTACTGAATTTGGTAAATAAATTCTGACTCAAGTTAATTATCTTATTTCCTTTTAATACAAGTTTGATCCCTATGGATGTTTAATGTACCTATTTCTAGGGATAATTATAATCTAGCTTACAAATTTCATGTAATGTAGCTAAGACGTGACCTCAAATACAGGCATTAATATTAAGTACATTTAAATTGTTATAATTTCTGCTTACATTTCCGACTTCTTTGAGTTTGTGGACTCGACATTATGTGCTCCCTCGATCTCCTAGGTTGCTTAGCGTCAGAATCTACTCTTTTGACGGATGGACTTCCTTGATTATTTTCTACAACAAAGAAAAATAATTTATTAAAATATCATACTTTGTACAAGTGTGTTCTAAAATTTGGATTTTTATGTCGTAAGGAAATAAAAACCAGCAGGAACATCAAAATGTAACATAAATAAAAACAATATAAGATAACCAAATGCACGGAAAATACGCTTTTGGAGAAATTAATATAAGGAAAAAAAAACTTGGCGGTTTGTTCAAGGCGCAAGCCTATTTAGGTAGGTATCACTCACGCATCATATATTCTATCGTCAATTAGCAGTACTTATTATTATTGTGTTCCGGTTTGAAGGATGAGTGAGCCAGTGTAACTACAGGCAAATCTTAGTTCCCAAGGTTGGCGCATTGGTAACGTAAGTTATGGTCAATATTTCTTACGGCGCCAATGTCTATGGGCGGTGGTGACCACTAACCATCAAGTGACCCATCTGTCCACCTACCTAAATAATAAAAAAGAAAGAGACAAAAAGAACGTCCAACGGTCCAACCCATTTGCTAATTCAATTAATGTTTTTCCCAATTATAACAAGACGCTTAGATAATACAGAGTGCTTACTTCTGAATAACAACGCTGGTTGATCTGCAATTTCATCGTCAAAGAAGTCCCTTCCATCTGATAATGACAATGATCCCGAGGCGTGGGTAGGTGTACCGGGGGAGGGTGGTGTAGTATCCTTACTACCACTGTCACCGGTACCATCATTGCTATAAATTCAGATACAAGCATTAATAATTCAACTACAGAAAATTATTCAAATTAAGATAAGATTATGAAAAGGTTTTAATTGAAACAATTGATAAATTAGACATTGAATTTTCAAAACACAAATATCCTATCCTAGGATGTTTTAAGTACAGCAGTTAATTGTAGATTTTATGTAAATGAAAAATTATATAATTTGAATATCATTGAATCCTTACCTCATTTCTATTACTGGTTGCAGTATTTCACCATCCACCCTATCGTTCTCCTCCAATATGGGGTCAGGAGTCCTCGTTTTAGTATTGGCTGTTTGATAAGCACTAGATATTGATGGTACGTCCTTTTCAACTTGCAAATCATTATTAGAATCGCTAGTGCTCGTGGAGGATATCAAACTATCTGCTGGTGATGTTTCATCGTCAAGAAGACTTTGGGTAGAAGTTTCTAAAGCGGACATATCAAATTTAGATTCTTCTAGAGTGAGCGTCAGATTGTGATCTATGCTCTGGTTTGTGCATGTGCTAGTCGTGCTGTAGTTCGAACTTGTCATTGAACCTGAATCAAAAAGTGAGTTTAGTATGATTCAGCTTAGGTCATAATGTATTAGATATCACATAAAAAATCATTAATTTTATAGTACATATTACTCATCATCTCATCATAAATCTTTTGATGGTACCTACGAATATGTACAAGAAATTGTAGATAACTAATTAATAAAATCAAAAGTAAAATGCAATAAAACTAATATAGCATTTAAGGGAAGAAAATTATCCAATTTTGAAGGCAAAAACTCGTATTTATAATTTATACTAACCCATCATAGTTCCACGAAGAGAATCATGTTGACTCAGTGTCAATGATTTCATAAGTAGAGGATGAGGAACTGGCGGCTCGTCCGCTATAATTATAGTCTTCGTTGGGACTTTTGCGTCGTCAATTTCATGTTGCTTTGCTTCAAGTTTAGATTTTTCATCTTCACAGCTAGATACACTCAGTGCGAGGGATACGTCATCTTGAGATCTGAAACGGAATAATTTACTTTCAAATTACAATAACAATATTTAAAATAAAAAAACATTCATTCTCAAAACTAATATTGATATACTTGGCGGTAAAGTTTTCAATATTAAACTTACCGAGTAGCCATTGCTTCACCAGCAGCATGACTTTGCCAGGTGCTACTATTGAAATTGCTAGCCTCACTTTTGCAAGACGGACTGGATTCTTTACTGGAATCTACTGCTGGGGACGCCACACCGCTTGAGGATTTAATAAACGATTTCTGAAAAAGCATATGTAGATTTAAAATAAGTTATTTTTAAGGATAATTTTAGGATATATTTATTCCATATAACGGCAACTGAATAAAAACACAATTTGAGTATAATATTCACATCAAAATCTATTGAAATTGAAATTTCTTGTTTTTGTTCAAACCTTCTACTAATTTATAATAGTTTTCCTTATTCCGACATTTGATTCGTCTGCTGACGTAAACATGAATGTTACTGTTTGTGGTGGATTACTTAAAGTCGACACAATGAAAACACAATAGTATAAAATTGAATCAGCGAAAATATTTATCATTTAAAAATGTTAATTTTATATAAAAAATCACATATCTTTATTCGAGTATCGCAATTGTTGAAAGTATTTACCTGTTTATCTAATATTTCAGGTTGAGCTCTGTCCAAAACGAACTTTTCTTCATCTTTGTATTCATTGATTTGAATTCTACTCGGTCTGGTTCTATTTCTATAGCGCTCTAACGTGGACATCGGGGAATGAGTCTGGGTGGGTTCGACTATGGGTTTAGATTCAATAAGTACGGGCGATGGTGACGTCAATGGCTCATCGCAATCTGGGGATGATTCTTCATTGAATAAACTTGGTAGTTTCGGCAGAGGAATGACTGCGTGGCCGGTTACAACTGCTTCATCTGCAACAAATATTTTTAATTTAAAACTTTGAGAGCGATTATGTAAAATTTTATGATTGAATTTGAGTGAAATATTTCATGAAGCCAAATAGCTCTCCGACGAGCGTATTAAGTTGTGAGCGCTTTTATGTTTAATAAATAGTTACAAATTTTTGGATATAATTTGATAAACGATCAGCTAGTTGAGGTAGTAATACGAGTAAATATAATAACAAAAATATAAAACGCCTTAGCTATGTGATACTTTCAGAATCCTTTAACTCGTCATGGATTAAATTATCAAAACTGGATTTTGACAATAATGGGAACAATCTGGAGGTACAATAGATTCAAACAAAAAGAAATACGGGGGTCTAATGTAACAAACAAAAAAATCAACCAATTTGAAAACCTCCTCCTTTTTTGAAGTCCGTTTAAAACTCAATTATAGTTTTTATGAAAATAGCTTTAAAATTCCATATTAAAACTAATTATCTAATAAGTTCAATTGTTTGATTATGTTTTATTCATCAAGACGGGAATAGTGATCCCCATTACAGGTACGGCAGGTGAAATAGTATACCTAGCATCAATATGGAGTTTGCTAAAATACCGTAAGTCTGCCGATCGCTGGCTCTTAGGCCATAATGAAATTTGACATGGAGTAGCCTAGGATTAGTATTAGGACTTAAGCAAACAAAATAAAGAAGAGGTCATGATGACGGGAAGTAACATGAGTTTCAATAATAAATATAATAATAAAAAAAAAACAATTAAATGAGAATGCGTTATTTACTTCAAAGAAAATAAATTAGGTAACTACTTAAAATTATTATTTTTGTGTCTTGATGTGTTGTGTCTTGTTGACTTGATGATAACTCACCCATTATATCCAGGTCAGCGACTTGTAGTTCTCTAAGGTGGAAGCTATGCGAGCCCCGCATCACCATCTCCAGGTTGCGAGGACGGCGACGAGACCGCGGCGAAAGATCCCCCTCACCGCCTGTCCATACACCCGAATCAGCGGATACTGCGGAACCTGCACCTGACAATGAAATTGTATACTGGGGCCGAATTCTACTAAGCTATTACTTGGTGGTAGAGCTTTGTGCAAGCTCGTCGGGGTAGGTACCACCCACTCATCAGATATTCTACCGCAAAACAGCAGTGCTTCGTACTGTTGTGTTCCGGTTTGAAGGGTGAGTGAGCCAGTGTTATTTCAGGCACAAGGGACATAACATCTTAGTTCCCAAGGTTGGTGGCGCATTGGCGAACACATTGGCGAAAGGTTAACATTTCTTACAATGCCATTGTCTATGGGCGTTGGTGACCACTTACCATCAGGTGGCCCATACGCTCGTCTGCCTTCCTATGCAATAAAAAAAAATTACGATACGTTACCGATTCGATTCCGATTCAACTTTGATTATTCTATATTTATTCGGATCGGAACCAAAGCCGATATGATGTTAAAACGAAACTTAATTGTTAACTTTTATGCCAAAAGTCGATAGTTAAATTAAAGAATAGAAAAACGGATAAACGGCAACGATCACGCTCCGATTCGATTGCGATAAAATGGCGATTTGTTAGTAGAATTGGCTCCCTGTAATACTTAATTAGTGACTGGAACCGTGATAAATAAAGGAACAACGTTTTCTTACGAATAATAATAATACTTTACGCATTTATGTAACTTATAAATAACTTAAAATAATATTATTTATAATATTATAATGAAAATTAAATAGTCATATATTTAAATAAAATTGAAGTTTTTTTTGCTTTTGTTATTTAAATATTTGCCTTTCTATATACATGTATCATTTAATTATTTTATATTTAATATTTCATTTTTTGATATATACATTTAATAAACAAATTCAGTACCTTCTCTCCATCCGTCGACAGCGCCGGCCTTTCTTGTGTTATTCACAACCTGGAACGTATAAAACAACATTACAATTAAAACTTTCACTGCACTTTCCAACACAATTAATATAATATATTAACCATTTCTAAGGTCGTATTTTAAAGAAACAAAACACAAATACGAGAGACAGCACATCGATACAATATACGACAGCCAAATGTACCTTTGTGAAGATGTAGCAGCTCTAGATAAACTGGACGTATATCGTAAGATTTATCTCAAGATACGAAAAAACACACACACTAAAACTTTCATCTAGTAAATCATTACAAGATATTTAATAACGATTTTTAAAATAAATTCACTGTATATTTGTATAACAAATATTAACACGTGTTCATTAGTTGATACTCTGCCTTACTCTAAAGCAAATGTAAGTACACGGACAATTAATTCTAATGAAAAGAGGTCATTCAATTACTAAACAACACGAAGGAGTAAGAAAATACGTAACTCGCGTTTACAATCTCTTATTACCTCATGTGAATAATATTATTCGTTTAGAAAACAATATAATAATGCAATGATTACGGCTTATAATAATATTGTTTTTAAATATAATACGTTTTCAATCAACAAAGAAGATCTACGTATTAAATGGTAATTTCCTGAGCTAAAGACGGACTGAGCTTTGATACTTAGAGACGTGTTTAGAGACCTCCATTTTGTAATTTAGGGCAGTGAGAAATAATTTTGCAAGTTTATGATTTTATGGGGCTGCACCCTCCTTTCATTTACGCCTTAACTTCAAAATGCAATCAATCCGTTTATAGGGGTTTCACTTAAAGGTCATTCACTTTATGACATAAAAATATACGTTGTTGGAATTAAACAAAAATAAACTTCTGCGGCCAAAATCTCGAAAAATACTTTTTATTTAATAAATTTCCAATAATTGAATAAAATTTCAATCAAAAATTAACATTGATATAATTTTTAATGTTCATTTAATTGTATTGACTAAATCAAAATTTAAAGATAAATTTAAAATTATATTTAAATATCAATTCTTATTCATCGTAATTATAATTATGACATTTATATGTCCAAATCTTTCGAATCTTATCTCGTGTGTTACATATGAATGCACTATGCAGTGATATTTTAAGCTAACGGCACGGGTTTCAAAACCAACAGCCCTGAAATAGATGAAGGATGACCTACTTCACACTTCAAAGAAAAAACGCTTCTTTTTTCATCTATTAAAGACTATATTCGCGTAGCATGTATCTTGTGAATTTTTAAGAGTCTCTAAAGATGATAGTCAATGAAAGCAAATTAATTCAGACGTAAGGTAAGAGTAAATAATATGACTTTACTATTTTGTGTATTTGATAGTTTTGAAGAAGTTATTAAAGCTATATTTATACGTAAGTTAATAATGTTGTTAAAGTAGAAATAAAAACAAGTAAATGAATTTGTCACTAAAGCAGTTTCCACTGTATCTATACTAATATATAAAGCTGAAGAGTTTGTTTGTTTGATCCGGCTAATCACAGGAACTCCTGGTTCGAATTAAAAAAAATTGGGTTGTATAGTCCTTTTATCGAGAAAGGCTCTAGGCTGATTTGTATTAATTATACGCGGGTCAAACCGCGGAGCACAGATAGTAATGTATAGTATAAAATTTCATTATTGACATCAAAAATTTTCAAATATTTTTGGGATATACTTTAATCTTGTCTGCATAGTTAGTAACATTTATATTATTTTTAATTTATTTTATTTTTTATCGTTTTTAAGAAGTAAACTATATCTTACCTGCTTGGTGGTTTTAGCATCAATGTTCTTGACAGAGGGGTACTGCGGTCTCGGTAGTTGGTTTGTTTGGAATGTATATTTCCCCGGCGGCTTTTGGGGATCGATACTTTGGCTCCGAGGGAGTGAAGTCGCTCGGCTTGGCGTTTCAGCTCTATGAGGCTTTCGTGTTTCCTGGATAAGGAAGATACTGTTTATGATGTATTTTTATAATGAACTCTCTTTCCTCTCCTCTCTCCTCTGCTTGAGAAATATTCAGATATATATTTAAATGACATAAAAGATAATTTATTTTTGGATATAGAACAATCATACTTACACTTAGGATTTGAATTATTTTTATCATATTTGATTGTAAAGACTTAAATGATTCTTAAGAATGAAAATAAAAAACTTATATATGTATATTTCACTACAAATTCTGTGATATATTTGCCAAACCGCTATGGAATAATATTAATGATGCTTTTTTATATTCATTTTGGTTATTTTTTAACTTATAATGCAGACTCGAGATCCTAGGTTTAAATTTCACTTGATGACAAGATTTTTAAGCAGACAGAGTATGGAACTTGTAAGTTGGTTCTGCAACTAAGTTCTTACCGTTCATGCAAAATTTCAGTATGGAATGAGATTTTCTTTTATTGTTCAACTGTCATAAATACCGTCTAAGACTTACAGAAAAAATGTACCGAGTGGAAAACCATTGCCAAGGCTAAGATACTTAACGTCATTACGATAAACCAATTATGTTAAAACATATGTTCAGTCTTGACCTTAGTTCTGATGAGCTAACTGGTAAACTCGCTTTTGTATATTACGGCTTTTACCCCTTATGCAGGGCCGGACCGTGAGTTTAGGGGGCTCTGGGCTAATACTACTTAGGGGCCCACCTAATAACTCAAAGTATAGAAAAAAATGAGTCAGTAAGTAGACAGTAAGACAGTAGACTTGAATTAAAGGAATTGAATGGATTTGATTGATCGCAGGATTCGTAGGGCTGCAAACCATACGATCAATTATGGATTATTTTGCATTATAGTCTATTTTTTACTTTGACTTGACTTAGCTAGGGGCCCCTTGAATCCACGGGGCCCTAGGCTGAAGCCCAAAAAGCCATATCAAGGCTTATGGGAGCCAAGTGTAAAAATAAGCATTAATGTTTCATTGTTAATAATTAAATTCATAAATAAATAAATATACATATTGGGCGCAGACTGTTTTAGGGGATTTGCGACATTGCATACAATGATTATTTAAAAAACAATACTGGCATGCAATACATTCTTAAATTAAACACAATAAACTCAAATTGATATGCTTATTTTAAAAGTCGGCTAGACAGCGTGTCACCGTAAGGCAGTTTTCAGCGTTTTACGTTTCAGTCTAACATGATGACCTTTTTTTATTGTATAAGAAAGCGGACGAGCATATGGGCCAACTGATGGTAAGTGGTCACCAACGCCCATAGACAATGGCATTTTAAGAAATGTTAACCATCGCTTACATCGTCAATGCGCCACCAACCTTGGGAAATAAGATGTTATGTCCCTTGTGCCTGTAATTACACTGGCTCACCACCCTTCAAACCGTAACGCAGCAATACAAAGTACTGCTGTTTTGTGGCAGAACATCTGATTAGTGGGTGGTACCTACCCAGACGAGCTTGCACAAAGCTCTACCACCAAGTAAAACCACCTTTATTTCATAACAGATTTGCAATATCGATCAGTACTATTAATGACTATTAATGATGATAGTGCTTTTATAAAGATTATTTGAATTAGGAATTATTTAATCTGTTTTATTTACGTTTCGTTTCTGGAAGTCAAAATGTTGACTGAGCTTTATGTATTGTTTTACGTCTTTGTCGTATACTGTAAAAGCTTTCATATCTTACCTGTGTCGGATATTGCTGTGGTTGATACGTCAGTATTACAGTTTGCTTGGTGACAGGCTTCGGGACGCCAGCCACGCCCACGATCGAAGTGACACCGGTGGATGACACTTGGGTCGAGAGGAGCGGCAAGTTGTATGATTGGTTTGTACTTTTCTTATCTGTAAAATAAACGTTCAATTAATTTTTCATTTAGATAATGAAATAATGACGATGATGATATTTGATGTTTGTTTCAGAATGTTTTTTTAATCACAATGTCAGCCTTGGAATGACCCTCAGTTGGGCACAATCCATAGCTCCTTATAAGAATTTGAAGATGAAAAATATGGTGATCATTCCACTACTCTGCTCCAGCGCGCATTGGAGAATAGAACGATATTTTAACTCAAGTTCACCCACGATTTTTTTCTTCATTGTTACGATGTACTCTTCAAATAAGGTCCATTGTTCCCTCATGATTTATATGATTTTATTTAAAAAAAACTTACTTATTGATGCAAATATACTTTATATAACACGATCTGAGAACGATACTGAAGTACCTAACGTACATGATTACATTTATTTCTGTTGTTATTATTATAAAAATTTAATTAAAGCTAACTAGATAAATATAATCAAATAGGATATTCTCAATTATTTATTTCTATTCACGCCAATGCCCTTTACTAAAACGTAATATACAAGTAAACGTAATAAAAACGGATAAATATAGGGGATTGATCATTTATAATTATGAAATACAATGTGCAGATTTATGACGTCACGGCGTGTGTGATGTGTAATTCAATATGTATGTTTAGGTCAAATCCTTGAAGCTGAATAAGAGCTACTTCCTCTTATACTACGGAGTTGAAATTTTCATTTTTAATTAGATCCGATGGTAATACGCTTGGATAGTAATGATCTGATTTTTCACCCAGGTTTGGTTCAAAGACAGAACGCCTTAGCAGTAAACAGGATAGATTCCAAGTTTCGTATATACAAGCTTCTTTTTAAAAATGTATTTTTTTTATATTACCAAAATAAATAGAGTTTCGGTTCTCGTCGATTTCAATGAAATTGTAATATATTCCTCCATGCACAGACTTTCTCATTTGTTACAATGAAAAACATATATATACATATATGTATTTATTATTATATAAGTTATAAATATTAATTAATATATTAGAAAATATTCTCAAACTATATATTCTAGTAGAAATCAAGAGTTTTTGAGGTTTATCCTCAAACCGTTATAATTGTCAACCTACTCTTTGTTTTATCCTTATGAACTAACAGAACCAACTTTGTAACTATTTGTACTAAGTACTAAGTATAGACATTTATATATGTATTAGTTTAGTGGATAATGCTTTGAATATAAGCACTTGTTCATATAAAATATATAATATTAAATATTCCTAACAATACGCTATAGCAAATAAACGTAAATTTTAACAAAGAAAATCGTACGTCATATTTATGCATGTATTTCAGTATGTCCTTGTGTCGGTCTTACTTGCTTATTGTGTTCTCCAAATAAAGCTATCGATCTATTGTACGAATTAATTAAAGATTAATGTTTGTCTGTATTCATACTACAATAGATTTATTCTAATATATCAGACCAATGTGTAATATTATTCATATATTTTAAAAATGTATGTAGTTAGGTACTGTAGTAGTGTAGGTATTTTAATAGAATAATATTTTTATTTTACTTTCCTTTTTTCGCAGACTTTTATCCAATATAACATGCTTGTTTATATTAACAGTCAGTACTTTATACCGATCAAAATTAAATTGACAAAATTTGTCATAAGCGCCTATTTTTAAACAAGTGTTAAGTTAGGTTAGTTTTATTTCTATTCTATAAGCGTTCCATTTGGCTGCATAGAATGTATAGTATAAGTACTACTACAGACTACTTCACACACTGTCATGACATGTAATACAAATGACGCGCTAACAGAAATAAAACTGACTTTCGTAGTAGAGCTTTGTGCAAGCTCGTCTGGGTAGGTACCACCCACTCATCAGATATTCTACCGCAAAACAGCAGTGCTTCGTACTGTTGTGTTCCGGTTTGAAGGGTGAGTGAGCCAGTGTAATTACAGGCACAAGGGACATAAAATCTTAGTTCCCAAGGTTGGTGGCGCATTGGCGATGTTAGCGATGGTTAACATCTCTTACAATGCCAATGTCTATGGGCGTTGGTGACCACTTACCATCAGGTGGCCCATATGTTCGTCCGCCTACCTATGCTATAAAAAAAAACCTAAGGTAACATGTCAATGTCAAAATTATTACATATCTGACACGCCTACTGAATATACAAGAAACAGCTAGCAGTCAGTTGTTATTTTAAAAATCGAGATTTAGCAGCAGATAATGTTATTGTGTGTCTATAGGGCTATAGCTGTTTCAGTGAACGCTCGGTGCCAAAATATACTACAAAACTAATGACTTTTTAGATGACTGCACACCTTGGGAATGAAAGGCCCGCCTCCAGGGCATTTCGAATAAAAAAATCTGTTATTGTATAAATTGCCTGTTCTGTAAAAATTAGATATAAAAAAACCCGCTGTTTCTTTCGCCGGTTCTTCTCAGGTCTGAGGTGCCGAACCGGTGGTAGATATATGACCATCAATAAGTAAGTGTAACGCTTGAATATGGAATAATGCTCTTTGACTTTGAGTGACTATAATTAAGTTTTGGTTTATCACTAAAGGAAGTTGGAGTAGAATTACAATTCTAAATTTTATTTTCGATAATTAATAAGCGAATTAAAATTAGTTTACAGAGTATAATAAAAATTAAATTGTATAGGCAATTTATTTAATCTATTAAATTGCGTTTTCTTCAAATGACCTCCAATGATGTTAAGCGTATCTCCTGTTCATCAGAGACGATAAAAACATCTCTAACGATTTCTTAAAAAAAAAAAAAGTAAATATATACTATAAAATAAGAATGATAATTCTTTTTTTCCATTATTGTTCCATTTAAAACTATACAGAACATATATATATATATATATATATTTAGTACAATTAGGTTTTAGCTTATAAATCTATTTATTTTAGTCTTGTTTTGATATTTAAAACACATAAAATGACAATCTGTCAACTGGATGTTGAAGTTTATGAGCAAAGTTTTATAACCCGGGGGAGGGAAGACAGTCACGGCCAGTACTATTATTATATAGCCTTGTACATTTCCAACCCCTCGATAACAATATCGATCTTAGCAAACAACCATGAATTTTGATTTTATTTCGTCCGAACAGTGAAACTTCTCCTAATGCCTTTATAATAAAGTTATCTAACACCCACATAAATTAAATAAATTGTGCGGTCGGGAAACACCCGTCATAGACGCAGTTGTGTGCAATATATTTTCGACTCAAACCGACACGTAGATTTTAATTAATTATATTACTATATATTTGTCACACCAAAATGCACCTCAACCTCCTTGTGCCGACCTCCTAAATTCAAAAGCATCGAGATAATAAGAACGCAATTTCGTTATATGACGTAACCTTGGGCCACTGCTATTTCAATACTGTAAGCCGCGTAAAAGAACTTAATTCCAAAAATAGGGTTTAACACTAAGTTCACAAAAGGTGAAATTACATAAGGTAAACGTACCTAAAGCATTATTATTGATGCCGGTCTCCTTATCTTTGATCGGCGCGCCGAAGGCCTGTTCCGCGGCCACGCTCACGTCGGCCACCTTGGCCGTCTTGCTGTGCGGCTGCCTGAAACCGAACCTAGGGAATTAAATAGCCAGTGTCATTTGTGTTCAGTGTCATCATTATTGATGACTTTTCACATAATTAACTTTCTAATGTAATAGAAGTTGATATGAGTGGATCTAACGCTATAAGGCAGTAAAACACAGGTATTTAGAAACGCCTGCTTTATTTTAAGAGCAATCACTATCATGTTTTGTTTTGCGACTAAGAAAATTGAAGAAACGAACGAAACACAAGGTCAGTTTCTAGATTGTAGATATTGTCATCAGTATTTAATATATCCAGGAGTATGAATATATTAATACACATATAATAAATAAAAAAATAGAAGCATTAATATATTTCTAAATTAGTAAGGAATTACGTTTATACTACCCGATACACAATCATTATTAGATTTTGTTGTTTTTAATTAATCCTGTTATCAAGTGCACATAAAAAATGTTTGATTTGTATATATGTTATTTATGCTTAAATCTCGCATAAACCGGACTTCATTAATAAACCGGTATGTCGTAACAGCTGCTTTAAATATATCAATTTAAAATTTAAATACAGACACGACATGCGAAAGGATGTGATAATTTCCCTTTTTTGTAATGTAATCTATAGATAAACTTTCTTTTTCCGGCTTCCTATCGCATTTAACATATAAAACCTGTTTTGTGTTAAACTTTTTTTTCCTGGTCGTTAATATATTATATAAAAAACGTGTTCAATAAATTATTTTGTTATCAATCTTTTAAATTTTATTGTATAATAAATTATATTTCTTCCATTAGAATCTAACTAAAGTCCATTCGTCTTTCACTCCATTTATTGCGATATAAATACAGAAATATACATAATATAAACGCGTACGTTTTCATACATAAACTTAATAAAATAATTTGTTTTTTTTTTTATGTATGTCTGTTAAAAATTCTTTAATTAGTATAGTCGACTGTAACTACATATGTATGTATGAAGTTGTAATGTAAATGCAAGTATTATGACAAAAAAATACCTGTTGGTACGGAGCGGTTGGCCGGAGGCTTCCTTGCGAGGTCTCGCGAGGGGTGTTGAACGACCAGACAACACCTCTTCAGGTCGCAAGTCCTCTGTGGAACCTGTTCAGAAATAGTTATTTAAATATTAATTTTATGGTACTGCAAGTGCGTAATCCAATGTAAGATTATTGAGATGCATATATATATTATATTTAGCAGACAACAAATGAGAAATTTCATAATAAGGTGTCACCACCACCCGGTGGTAGAGCTTTGTGCAAGCTCATCTGGGTAGGTACCACTCACTAATCAGATATTCTACCGCAAAACAGCAGTACTTGCTATTGTTGTGTTCCGGTTTGAAGGGTGAGTGAGCCAGTGTTATTACAATCACAAGGGATATAACATCTTGGTTCCCAAGCTTGGTGATGCATTGGCTAAAACTAACTTTTTTACTGTAAGGCATTTGAAACGGATCACAAAAAAAAACGATCTCTCAAAAAAGTTTTTTATTAAAAAAATAATCAGTTACCGATATTTCAAGGCATAATGAAAATTAAAAAAAATATCTCGAACTGTTGTAATTTGGTCGCTTTGTTCTAAGAGAGGAAGTCAGATTTTTAGCAAAAGACTATGTTACTAAACTACCTTCGATCAATAATGTACTAGATTCGCGGTAAGCGCTTCAAAAACAGCCCGAAAAGTAAGAACACAATGACGTTTGTGAGGTTATTTCAAATTAGTATGGTCCAATCATAACTTATAGCTAAGGAAATAAGGTTGAATATGGAATATAAGGATAATACCGTTATTGAACTTTTTCTTTGTCTTTCTTTCATTCATGGCGTAAGATCGCAAGTGAATGTCAATACAATCTAAATCGATTTATTGCTCGGGAACAAGGCCTAAACTATAGGTTGAAATTATTAAACCTTTACATCGTTTTCTTCATTTTATGATCGGTGCCACATTTGAGTATTGTTTTTGTTCGTGACGCCATATCCAGTAGTATTGTTGAGCGAAGTATCCTACCAAAGTTGCCATTATTTTACGCACTAACGTTATAATTCTTTAGACATAATCATTACTTTAATGCTCATTTTTTTTCGTTCCATAACTTTTAAATGACTAAACATATTTGAATGTATTGTTAGATTAGCTACATCATCCTGAGTCAGACTGTTATCATTTTTTTTCTTTTTATCATTTTTAGCAAGACAGTCGTGTTTTTTGACATCGACCGAACTAGTTACTCGTAAATTACTTTTTTAACTTTACTATGACGTCACCTATACTAGAACAATAAAATGTATGTTTTTATAAATTAAATTGTACAAAATTTTAATCCAGTTCTGATATAACTACTAACAAACTATTAACAGTAATATGATATACGTTACCGCCATTTCCGTTTTTATCGTGAGGTTTTTGTTTTCTGCGTGCGTTGTCGTCAGCACGTGACGTGCTGGCTGGTCGTCGACGGAACCCGAATGACGTAGCGACGCCTCGGCTTGGCTTGTTGCCGTTCCTGCTCGCACTCTTCTCCCTCTTCTTTGCACCCTTTGATTCAGAGTGTCCCTGGAAAAAAATATTGTTGAATAAAAAAAATATAATTAAACAAAAATACATTTGTCACAAAACGCCGAGCTGGCCCAGTGGTAAGAACGTGTGAATCTTAACAGATGATCGTGAGTTCAAACCCGGGCAAACACAGCTGAATGTCATGTGCAATTTGTGATTATAATTCATCTTGTGCTTGACGGTGAAGGAAAACATCGTGAGAAAACCTGCTTGGGTCAAATTTCACTGAAATTCCGTCACACGTGTATTCCACTTATCCGCATTGGACCAGTGTGGTGGAACAAGCTCCAAACCTTCTCCTCAAAAAGAGTAGAAGTGGCCTTAGCCTAGCAGTAGTACATTCATAGGCTGTTACTTACTTACTTACATTAGTTTTGTACGTCTAATAGTTTGTTAGGTTTTACTAGTAGACTTAATTAGGTATGTGAATCTGCAGCTCGTAAATGTCCCACTGTTGAGTAAGAGATAGATTCACATAATGAGAGCTACTCCTGATTACACATGACGTGATAGAATTTGTTGAACTCCAGATGTTTCCTTTCATCAACAAGATGTTGGAACAAACAATGTTGCAAGGCATGAGGAAGAACATTTGTTATCAATTACAAAAAGGTATATACCCTTAGCCGAATATTTGTCTCAAATGTTAAGAATTCATGAGATTTATCAAAGATTCTAAAATGCCAAACATTCTTCCAAGAATTCGGTTCGGTAATACGTTTATCGAACATTCGGCCAAATCTTCGAATTTATCGGTAAAACTCACATTCAATCTTGATATACAAATGCACTTTTTATTAGAACTATTGAAAATTAATCCATACAGTCTCTTATACTCTTACAGTACATATTAATGACATTGTAAATAATAGCTGTAATTAAAAACTTTGACGTTTAGGAACGAATGGCTCAGGCATAAATTAAATAATAATTACGAGCTAGTATAGTTCAAACAACACGTCAACTGTCCTGAAAGTGATATTATTTTGTCACAATGTTTAAAAACTGGTTAGCATGTTGCAATTTTCTGTAAAGGAGTTCAAGGTACTTAGCTACAAACCGTGACAGAATAAAATGTGTATTATAAAATTAACTATGTCGTTGGTATATATGCTAACTAATTTAATGATCCACCTTATACTATTTTAAACAAAGTTATTCATTTCACTCTGATATCCCATTTCTAGTCAAAGAAAGATTTGTTCCATGTTCCCGTTGCAGAAATAAAACATACTAATAACACATTGTTTAAATTTTAATTGATCACTAATAATAAAATAGTGATCGATATATATTAATAACAGCATAGTTTATAGTATAAGAAATGCGAGGTTGTTACGTAATAATATTTTTTTTTCTTGTATTTGTATACCCACAGACGGGTTGTCAGTGTTTTGATGTATCTTTAATTTATATTGATGTGATTTTAATGTGACTGTATTTTTTTATTACCAGGCAGCATCACAATCTTTCGGGATTAAAAACTTTTGACTCTTTGAGTACCTTGGAGAGAGGACTAACACCCCTTGTGTTAGTCCTCTTTTTATTGAAATTCAATGCTCGCAGCGGTATGTATTTTTTATGTGAAAACTTAACAGATACGCAATTCAATAACGTATTTACATAAAATTAAAACTATATGTTTGTCAAATGTAAATAAATATCTTAAAGGCTATATATAGGTTCGACTCGAGGTCCAGGGTTGCAATTGCGGGACGTGCCAATAACAAGGCACTGAATTTTTCTGTCGAAAAACTCTTAGTACGAAGTTTGGAAGTAGAAAGAGTTAATACTCCCGTACATCGTAAAGCAAGGAAAGCCGTTCTGCGGTTGAACTATTTCCTTTCACGTTAGATTGAGAAAATAAAGAGTACACGTTTGTTTTTCAGTACACCCTTGGAACTCCAACTTCCATTGGAAATCGTCGATTTGATTGAATTCGGTAAGATCAACAAATGTAAAACACTTCATCAAATGAAAATGTTCAGTTTGAAAGAATCATTATAAAACAAGTGATGTTGTTTTAAATTATAATGGACTTCAACAATCAATGCAATACATCAAAAGCTTTAAAATACAACAATGCGAAATAACATTAAATAAGTCTTATTATATTCCTCTTATTATTTAGTAACATTAAACATGCATGGCCTGCATGGGTATAAAATATTATAGCTGAACGTGGAACACGTTATAAGATCAAATCCGATAGTCGTCATCAATTTCCACGTGCTTCATATTATCCTTTCGAACTTGTGAAGGAAAACATTATCAGAAAACTTTTGATGTAATTCTTCCACTTGCGTCATCCAGCGATCCGCATTCGAGCATCGTCATTAAATAAGTATCTATATCTGTACTAATATATAAAGCTGAAGAGTTTGTTTTTTTGATCCGGCTAATCTCAGGTTCTACTGGTTCGAATTTAAAAATTGTTTTTATGTTGTATACTCCTTTGATCGTGGAAGGTTCTAGTCTGATTTTTATTCATTAAATATTTTTTAATTATACGCGGATGAAACCGCGGCGCATAGTAGTATATATAACACTTTCTTGAGAGAAAAAACGTGGTACTAGCATTGGCACATTTTGTAGTAATATAAAGATAATAGGCCACGCTTCCCCCTATTTCCTGTAACACATTTCCGTCGCATTTGCGAAATCCGCTCTACAAAATGCCGCGTTCCGAGATATAAGACGATACACATCCAACATGTAATTGGATTCTTACTCTTTTTTTTTTTTTTTTTTTTTTATTGCATAGGAAGGCGGACGAGCATATGGGCCACCTGATTGTAAGTGGTCACCAACGCCCATAGACATTGGCGTTGTAAGAGCTGTTAACCATCTCTTACGCCAATGCGCCACCAACCTTGGGAACTAAGATGTTATGTCCCTTGTGCCTGTAATTACACTGGCTCACTCACCCTTCAAACCGGAACACAGCAATAACAAGTACTGCTGTTTTGCGGTAGAATATCTGATGAGTGGGTGGTACCGACCCAGACGAGCTTGCACAAAACTCTACCACCAAGTAAACTCTATACTATTCTAATGTTTCCAAAGAAACCAAACGTCTCGAATTCTTTTGGGTTTTGGGAAAGGATTTTGAGTTCACAAAGCTCGCGTTCTTGATTCAAAACATGTGATGAATTTTAAATTGCTTATTTAGACCTTTTTAAGAGATATGTATTGTATTGCTACAGAGTAGATTTTATTTACTTGAAGGCAATTATAAAAAGATTAATAAAGCTGAGATGGTCTAGTGGTTAGCACGCGTGAATCTTAACTGACGATCGGATGATCAAACCCAGGTAAGCATCACTGAATTTCCATGTGCTTAATTTGTGTTTATAACGCGAAGAAACCTGCATGTGTCTAATTTCACTAAAATTCTGCCATATTTGTATATCACCAACCCGCACTATAGCAGCGTGGTGGAATAATGTCCTAAGTTCCTAACCTTTTCCTCAAAAAAAGGAGAGGAGACCTCAGCCCAGCAGTGGGACATTCACAGGCTGTTACTTACTAAGGCAATTATAAGTTAACTATATTTCTTTAAGCAGCATTGGTGCAGCATTGGTACAGCGACATGGTGAAAATATAATAATTGTTATTAATCATATTACGTTAATTAGGTAATATTATACCAAAAGAAAATTCCACACTTCATGCCTTCTTATATGTTCATTATATGTTTTATATAAACTAAAAAAATAAATAAGGTATTGAGCCTATTTCACTTCGCTGGTCTAAACCGGGTAGGTTGATACTCATGTGATATTTTCATCCAACACAAACAAGAGGAAAATTCCACCGCTGATGACCATTACCCGTTTATATTTACTTCATAAAAAAGTATAATACAAATGTAATCGTTAATAAGCAACACGGATAACAAGTCTATAAGATGTTACAGCGAGGTCAAAGCAAATTAAATCTTTATTTAATTTTGTTCAAGCTAAACGGCGTTAATAGGAAGTCACCTTTGAAAAGATGCAACAAGATGTTTTTACGAGATGTTTTAACCTTGGATTTTGTTAGCATTTAAGTGAAATACAATTTATAAATAAAATTCTTAATATTCTAGATGGTCTTAATGGCTGCGATTTTATACTAATTTAATTACATTTATATTTATATAATCGAAAGTGACTTCTCGTGTGAAGTGAGTCTTAAGCCATTTATTATAAATATTCGCTTATTTTAATGATTCTACTCGTACTATACTTGCTGAGGGATTTGTCTGTGCTTGTTCCATTTAGTTATTTAACACATCAATTTTACTAAAAAAATATTATTTAATACTGCCACGACGGCCAGTCTTAAGAACTAACTACGCAGAAGAGAGATATAGCATTATTCTCGCCTATTCCTCTATTCCCATCCTTATTCAAAACGTAGTTGTTGTATTTGTACTTGTACATACATACGGCGGCAGAATGACAAAGTGACTCTCGGAAGCAATTTCACCCGTAGTTTGACACGAGTTACGTAGAAAGATTTTAAATTGCTTTAAGGTACAACGACGCTCACAGCATTGTTATGAAATCTTTATATGTAAAACGAATTCATCGTCCAGTTACATTTAACGAAGAGCCGAGATGGTCCAGTGGCTACAACGCGTGAATCTTAACCGATGATCGTGGGTTCAAGCCCGGGCAGGCACCACTGAATGTTCAAGTGCTTAATTTGTGTTTATAACATTCACAGGCTGTTACTTTACATTTAACGATAGAGATTTTAGAAATTATTTACGATGTAAAACTAATTCACCTAAACGTTTGTTCGACAAACGAGAATACTGAAGCGTTGCATTAAAATAACAGCGTCGGTTGAGTTACTTATGTAAATAACACTGAAACAAATACGATAATTTAATTGTTCTACCCACTCTTTCCAGGAATACTTCCAGGGGCTAACGACGACTTTAATCCAGTTTGAACAGATTACTATTTTCACAGGTGTATGTTAATCGAGTTTAAAGGTGTTTACTTGAAGTTATGTAATGTGAACAATTTGAAATTTTATATCAATTTTGATAAATCACACATCATCACATGCATGATATATGACTCATGACATTTGTTTCAAAGATCTGATAAATATTATTTCTGTATTTACATAAATAACTATAGTGATTTATTATTGCCATAATAGAAACATTTATAAATTAATATTAGGTCAAAATTTGATAACTGTCAATTCTAAACTTAATTAAAAATATACAAGTTTAAAGCTAAGTAATTAAAAAATATATATGAATATTCAGTTGAAATGAAAATATAAATTACAAACATAATAAACTGTACAATTTGCAAACACCACCTAAAACATTATATTGCCTACCAATCCAACCAATGGGAATTAGTGAGAGTTCTCTAAATTTTAATTTAAATGAATGTAAGCCATGTGTACAAAAAAGGGCATAGGGCATCTAACACGCACCCATAACAACGGCCGAAGCTATGAAAGTAAATGAAACCACATTTTTCAGCAAGCACGTCTATAATTTTTGGTACTTCGCTCAATGAACATCTATATATTGTAATTAATTTGTCATTAAACATTGTATTATAAATTCGTAACACTCTTAAAATCCTGTTATTTGTTTTATTAAATTGTGATGGTGTAATAAAAAATTCCATTCCGTTCGTTACTGGGAGTGGCATTTCCATATGAGGCAGATCGATCGGAGCCCAGATAGGACCGTAAGCGAAAGCTTTTCGTTGTTTCACTACTCGCACATCTCGTTTATAATGTTACGCAATATAATTAAAAAAAAGTAAATGTTAAAGAAAATTGTGCGTGCGCGTCGCATACGGCTGTCAGATGTTCGTTCGGCTTTAGTCGGACACATTTGGCTTTTTCCGGTCAAATATCTACGTGTCCAGCCTTTTCGGATTTTTATTACTCTCTGTTAGATAGAACGAGACAATACCGAATAGTATATACCCTATTCCAATGGGAATAGAAATAAATGTAAACACACCGCAGATTTACAAATTGCATGCGATTGTCAAATCGTTCTGCATTATTATGCACTGTAAACAGTTCTTGATTAATTTGCCCTTATTCATAATACAACACTATTCCAATTAACTAGCTATAACCACATTAATTTAACTTCTAAAGTCCCGAATAGAACTTCGCGGACATTGAAAACGCCATCTTTTCGCGTATTCATAGTGAATGTCATAGATTATTCAAGATGTCGACCAATGACATGATATCGCATTAATTCGGTGTCAAATTTGTTTATTTACGTTTATTCCTGTTGTGGTTGGAATAGGCTATAAAAGCGCAGCCTTCAAACGGTCTTTTTGGCATTTGAAATGTACGCCTGACCCGATCAATCTTTATTTATTTCTGCTATAACAAAACATTTACTACTATTAATATTGCTGTGAAGTGTAGTTGCTTTGTTGTATTAAATTCGCACTATCTCCAATAACTTAAACCATACACTCCTATTCTACGATCATGCAACCATTATTAAATATATTCAATCACAGTTTGATTAAAATTTCAAATAAAGTCGATTTGGTATTCTGCCCAGGTTATTTTAATAAAAGATAATATTGTGCTTAATTGTTGGCAATTACGTTAAAAAATACCTAATACTAAAACCAGTACCTAATTAAATATCAAAATTGATTTAACTTATTATAATATTGTTTATTTCAAGCATATTTTTATACTTTAGTTCAGAGAGTATATTTTATAAGTTTCCGTCTACGTGGGAGAATTATAAATTACCTGATCATGAATATATCATTATACCTTATAAATTAAAACAATATATAACTAAAAGTATCAAATATGGTCAGACAAATCGTCGACGGGATATTAAACTGCGAAGCGGGATTATATTGTGCAGTTCAGCAGTGCTATTTTGTAGGAAGTCGCTTCATTACTCAACCATGAAATGTTGACAACCGACTTATTGTGATATACTATTTTGATACGTTTACGAACTGTTATAAGGATTATGTTCGCATATCACTTTCTGAAATTTCACGACGATTCCTGCGGTGGGTCTGGAGGTTGTTCTTAAAGAATAGCACAGCAGTACTTCTCTATGAAGTCACTTCGTATTTCACTCGTGGTATTAAAAACCAATATATAATACGCTAGTTTGATGCGTGTATCTTTTAAATGTTACAATAACAATATATTTTTTTAGTAAGTGTCGCATAATACTTTCTGACATTTTACGATCGTGTTTTGGTGTGTTTCGAGTTTGTTCTCTAATGGATTTTTTGTTATGTCAAAGTTGATTTACCTATTACACTTTAATCATAAGCCAAGTCAACGAACTAACTAGATTGTAAAAATAATTATTATCTGTCAATCACATAATGACAAAAAACAATGTTATATTTGCAAATTTACATTTATTCGTTACATTAATTTAGAAAAGAGAGAAACTTTAGTCCATCATTATTATATTATTTTGGTGAAAATAAATGTGACCATATTATGTCACAGACGCTTTAAGCTACTTTGCTTCACTACGAGAGTTATGTCTTATACTAAAAACTATTATTATTTATTAAATTTTCTAGAATAAAATACTTAATTTTAAATATTACATATGTTGCCTGGAAGAGATCACTGTAAGTGATAAGGCCGTCTTTGCATACTGTAATAAGTAATACTTAGATCTAGAAATAGATAGATCTTTGTATTTCGAATGTATTTGTAAATTGTGTGCAATAAAGAATAAACAAAATAAATAAATATTTACTTGTCTATATATTTAGCATATACCTATTTCGTATAGAGATTATCGCGTTAGTTTTTTCGTCAGTACCATTGAATCGAATTACAATAGCTGTGCGTCCATGTATGCATGAAACATTTCGAACTTCTCACCCGTTATTCAGAGCACGAAAACAATGAACAGCATTTCTGTTTAAATATTCAAAGTACTCGAGTTTTATAAACTCTGTCGGTCGTTCGCTAGAAAGATGTGACGAAATTTCTTTAAAGTGAATGTGTATTCCGATTTCTTTCGCACGCTCGAGTTATTTGGCCACACCTGATATTGGATTATTCAACGAGATAATTGTTTAAAAACAGAAAAAATCGGTTTAAGGATTGATATCGTTTTATAAGAATAATAACAGCATTGATCGGTGTCTCTGATGAGATGCAAATACGGATATAGCGCGGTGACGTTTCTACCGGCATCGGCATCGGATCGGCAAACTTAAATTCCACGGGCATGAAGAAAGAACTTCTGTTTGCTTGAAAATAGTAAAAGATATATAAAAGAAAATCTTCTAAGGAGAGTTTCTATTGAAAGCCCAAACAGAAATATTACTGTGACGGCTGTGAATTTATGAGGAAACTTATAATGTATCTATGAATAATAGTCCACCTCTAGTAATATATAGTCTATAACCCCCAGAGACATCCATACTCCCACCTAATCTAAAATTCTAGCAAATCCCATCTAATCTAAAATTCTAGCAAAGATACTTTTTGTAAAGTTGTTTTCGTAATCTATATAAATAAAATGATAGAGCTCTGCAGTTGTGCGCGCATCACGGAAAACTACTGGATAGATTTCAATGAAATTTTCTAATTATTAGACACTTGGCCCTTATAAAAAATAAATATTGCGATATCTTTATTTAATAAAAAGTTATTAAAGTTTCAAGAAAAACGATTTGTATATGCACTGGGTGTTCAGTAATGTATGTTTAAACAAAGTATATTTTTACTTGCGATCTTTTTGATGTTTTTTCCTTCGTACATAAGAAAACTTTGTTAATATATCAAGCAACGCGGACGAAGTCGCGGGTATCAGCTAGTAAATAATAAAATAACTGTAAGTTTATACATAACTTGAAACACATATCTTCAAGTAGTATATCAATTCATTGAAATATTCAAAAATGTGCCGTGAAAGCGTAGTTATTAGAACATGTGATTCTTACGGGTTCAAGATTTAGCAAGCACCACTGAAGTTTCATGTGCTTCATTTGTACTAATAGTTTCGAGCTCAGCATTGAAGGAAAACCTCGTGAGGAAACCTGCTTGCGTCTAATATCACTGAAATCCTGTCACATGTGTGTCCATCAGCCCGCATTGAAGTAGCTTAGTGGTCGAAAATCCTTAGTTTGTATTCGGCGAATTGGTCTTAGTTAAAATGTCAGTCAAAAATGTATGAATAACGTGGCAATAGCGCTTACTGTTCATGAATTAAACATCATAATTAATTATGAAGCTTACTAAAAGGCGAGCGCTCTTGTTTTTATAATTAAATAGCCTTGAGGTGTATACGTTTTAAAATAATAGTATAATATTATTTACTTTCGTTTAGTAACTAACTATTCTTTAGTTTTGCAAGCTTTACTCAATACAGAAGAGGCATGGTGGATTGTATATTAATAGATTAATCCTTCAAATTTATTTATATATATATATATTATAGATTTTGGTAACACACGAACTAATGCCGCACCTAATGGTACCCCAGCAATATCACACTCGTGTATTTTTTTCAAACCGGTGGTATATTTACTTTGCCTAACATATTATATACTACTAGGATGGTGAGTTTCAGTAAGATATCAAATAGGACGCCAGCAATACACAGTATTGTATAGCGGCAGATAAATGGTAAGCAGGTGGTACTGGTATCTAACCAAACCGACCAGCACTAAGCCCTACCACCGGTAAAACGATCATTATCGATTTATCCTTCCCACAAAACATTAATGTAATTTATTCATTATTCTGTCGAAACCTTGTCCATTTTAATTTTAAAAACCAAGCGTAACTTAATTTAATCAATGCTTATATTATAAAATATGTCGATAAGTAGAAACAAATATAAAACAGAATCTTATTATTAATATCAACTGGCTGTGCCCCGAAGTTTCACCAGCGTATAATTAATAAAAATATAATGAATAAAAACTTCCTACCTTCCTACCTTCCTTCCTACCTTCGTCGATAAAAGGACACAAAAATATTTTTTAATTTGAACCTAGTAGTTAATGAGATTAGCCGGATCAAACAGACAAACTATTCAGCTTTATATATTAATATAGATAGATATAGATGAGATAATAATACCACTCATAACCAGATGTCCTTTTTTTACGCTGGAAAAACTCATGACGCGTTTCCCTCACGGGTAAAGTGGGGGGGGGATGTGGGACTCGCCGTATTTCCAAGGCACCGAGTGCACCCCGGACATCGGAATACCCACTAAAAAACCAGCGGTACCCTTCCCGTCTTAAGGGGAGCGCCACGGGATCGCTAGCGTATTCAACCGTGAATTACGAGATGTTCTAAAGTTGCCGCCAGATTACTACTAATTACGCAAATCCTATCCAAAATATACTATCATACTAATATACTATCCTCTTATCCACCCGTGCGAAGTCGGGTCGACTAGATAGTATTAAATGTACTATTAAAAGTTGCGACACTATACGGACTTCGAGGTGCCAAATAAGACATTGGCGTCACTTGCGGAGAGTCCATTGTTTCGAGGCGGCATCCGTCTTGTGCCATATCTGTCAAAGATAGGCATCTACGACAATACATAAAACATAATGCAGATAACCGCTCAACAAAAACAACAAACAACAATTCCCAGCTAAACTCATTGTTCTAAAGTTACATAATATCAAAATGTTTTGAGATAAAGTATATTAACCGATCGTATCTCTTTATTAAGGAAATTTCACACAGGTAACACTAGAAGAAGTAGTTATATTTTTATGTTTTTGTTAAGTAGACAAATAACCATTTTTGAAAGCAGCTAAGTCGGTATTTCAATAGTCTTATATAGTTCTAATTACTCGGTGGCCTAGGGCTTTGTGCAAGCTCGTCGTTCTACCGCAAAACAGTAGTTATATTGTTGTGTTCCGGTTTAAAGTGTGAGTGAGCCAGTGTAATTACAGGCACAAGGGACATAACATCTTAGTTCCCAAGATTGGTGGCGCATTGGCGATGTAAGCGATGGTTAACATCTCTTACAATACCATTGTCTATGGGCGTTGGTACTTACCATCAGGTGGCTCATATGCTCTCCGCCTTGCTATACAATAAAAAAAGTTAGTTAATTATTTCGATGTTATTCGTTGTTTTTCACCAAGGATGAAACCATGCCCAATGGAACCTACAACTACGTTTTGTTAGTTAACAGCGGATGAAGGCGTGGCTTGTGCAGTATACGAGTATATGTTGCAATAATATGAATGAGGAATCAAAACGAGTAACTTATTGTTATTAATGATTATGAAACAAAAGCATATTGTTTACAAATAAATACCAACAATGTGCTTACGATAACAACATTAGTTAATTCCAATGTGTGTGGGCAACATTAGTATTGAGTACTCTCATTCGCGTTCAAAATACGTATTGGTTTCAGCCCCAGATTTATTCATATTCCTACAAGCATTAACTTAGAGCCCCGCCAGCCGAATGGCCCCACCAGCCGAAAATAATATAATTTTGCTCTAGCCGCTGCGAAGTGGAGAAGGTGTTTCGGATATCTAGGCCCGGGCCCCGTTTGGTCTCTGCATTATACATTACAATATATAAAAAATAATATAGTAATTTTGATCTTTTGTATAACGCAGTTCCTATATTTCCTTATATATCAAGAAAAAACTTACAATACTTTTTACTTAATTAAGTACTAAAAATATAATTTTATTGCTATATTTAAAATAGTTTCGAGAATATACTTACTTATTAAGATAATTTAGTTACATATATTTGTATGTTTACGTTTTATTACATTTTATTGATACTGAAACCCAATTGCAAAAACCATGAGAAATAATACGGGTTTCTTTTCTAACAAACTTTATAATGATTCACAAAGGAGTTCTGAAGCTGACCCTCGGGTCAAAGAGAGCAAGTTGTCGTGCTTGTCAAGTTTACATTATTAATGCTAATAGCTACAAATAAACTGGCTAAGCTTATGGACGAAATGCAAGCAAATGGATATTCTGTTGTCGCTATTTTATATCACGATTATATAGTAATATTATATAATAATAATCATAAGTTTATAACTTATAAATATTAAATAATAATTATAAAACAATGTATAGTAAAAGAACACAATTGTTAAATAAAAAACTTGGTTACTTCTCGCCAACTAAGTATGTAGTAATCTTTTTTAAAAGATTGGATAATATATTCCAACAAAGGGCAATTACAATAATAATTTCCTTAATAACTATTCAGATTTAAATAAGACGCATTGAAATAATCCTACAATCGCTTGCGTTAGACTTAGTGAAAAATTCCATCGTTAAATTTACAATTAAAATACAACAATGTATGAGAAAAGTTTCACACGACAACTTCATTGATATTGTATCCGACAAAAGCCTTCACGGCCTATCAAAGTTCAATGTAACGCTTGAGATGAGACCCTTTCATAGACATAAATATTGATCACGATTCGAATAAGAAAAGCGAAAGCTGTAACAAATTGCTTGAATTGGTTATCGTCAGGAAAATTGATAATATTGTGAAGAAAAAAACTTTATCATTCCTTAGTTGGACAGTGTTTAGTGACTATTAAACGGATTTAACCTGAGTAAGCATAATTGGAATTTGATATAATTATTTAATTTCCGTTCTTAATTCATATTCTGGTCGGTGAAGGAATATATCGTAAGGAAACCTGCATGTGTTGGTTAAAAATCTGCCACAGGCCGGTAGCCCTTAGGATATAAGTGGGATTTTAAAAGGTTGATACTTTTTGTTCTTACTACTTAAGGCAGTCACTGCTAATTCTAATGGTAATTATTTTACAGTTAACGTGACAGGCTAGTGAGAATTATTATTTAACTAACTTTTATTAAAAAAAAATCTCTGCCCGGAAGTCTATAATTTAAATAACCATAAAAATGGTAATAAGTACCATTACTTATATTATAAGAGTACATTACCTAGTAATATTTTTATACAATTACTACAATTAATTTTCTAGTTTAAAGATTGAAGTTTTATAATTTGTCGTATTTTAAACATCTAGAAACGAATACTACATATTTATATTAAATGTTTGCTTAGTTTTGTGTTTTTTTTTAAATTATTGATAGGAATCAAAATAATATAGACTAAATAATGTCAGTAAGAAAATGGCAATATTTAAAATCTCCCTTTGAAAATAACGGGACTAAGAAACGTTCATTACGAGCTAGCCTTAAGAGACGATGTAATTTTATGTTTAATACTCACAGAACAAGTAGATTATAACGATCATAATATATATTTAAGATATTATGATCGTTATAATCAAATAAATAGGGCTCATATTGCAATATAATACTTTTCTAAGCTAACTAGCTTATTCATAGCTTTGAGACGATAATGATAGCATATTTCCACGCTACGTCTTTAAGTTAAACTTGATACTAATTGTATTGTGATAAAATTGTTTTACTGCGAACCTGGCTAGTAAAATGAATCCTATTCGACAGGTTTTATTACGATCCCACACTAAATACTATTTTATATAGTAAAATAAATAACTGTTATGTTAAATTTAATGGTACTTGTTTTCCATGTTCCACATAAATATATTTTCGGTAAATGGTCACCATAGATATTGAAACTCTAAGCGACCGACATCATACACCTATCTATACCAGATGCAGTATTATACTCTTCTTCGACAGTAACCTTCCGTCGAATTAAAAAAAAAAAAAGTATTCTCTACACATGTAACACATGTAACACACACTGTAACATTACAAATGTTACCAGCATCAGAATTGTGAGCCAAATTTTGTCTTAACAGCATAGAACTGATGCAATATTTCACCCACATATAGTAACATAGTAACTAACAATAACGCTTTAAGTGTACCATTCAAAACGTTGATTTCAAATTCATAAATGATCAGTGAATGTTGAAGAAATATTATATTACTCATCCGTAATAAGAAACCAGTCCTAAGATTAGCCGAGCCCTGTAACGGTTCTGGATAGCTGTAATAAATTGGTTCTGACGGTTGACGAATGCCTCACATGTTTTACGTCCAAGATTCTTTGGAAACGTTTTATGCTCTGACGAAATCAAAATGTAACTTACGTAACAGCCTATAAATTCCCACAGTTGGGCGAGGGTTTTTTTTTATTGTATAGGAAGGCGGACGAGCATATGGGACACCTGATGGTAAGTGGTCACCAACGCCCATAGACAATGGCATTGTAAGAAATGTTAACCATCGCTTACATCACCAATGCGCCACCAACCTTGGGAACTAAGATGTTATGTCCCTTGTGCCTGTAATTACACTGGCTCACTCACCCTTCAAACCGGAACACAGCAATACAAAGTACTGCTGTTTTGCGGCAGAATATCTGATGAGTGGTTGGTACCTATCCAGACGAGCTTGCACAAAGCTCTACCACCAAGTAAAAGTAAAGGTTTGGCCTGTAAGGTCCCATAGTTGGGAGGTTTAGACAATGTTTTAAGTGTATATGATCACGCTGGTAATGGTTAGTAGATGTGTGAATAAATGTATGCTGGAATATACTTTGATATATTAAGAACTCATTGCTGCTTGCCCAAATTCAAATCTTCGGTTAAGATCAACGTGTTCATCACTTGGCCATCTTTCATTTAGATCAAAATTTAATCAAATCTTACTAAAAACATATTTCCTCGTGTTGATAATGTTCAATATTTTAATGAAACCTTACGATGAATTACATATATTATATGTTTAAAAATATTTGTGCTAAATATGTATATTTATTCTATAACTATTATTTATTGGTGTGTCATCAATGTTCTACGCTAATTTTCTTCAAAAACAATTCATCATTACAAGATCAACGCTAATTGGATTATAAATTCACGGCCGCAATGCGCGTTGAAAATCGCAAACGAGCTCGAAGCGCAATGATTGCTGTATTACACGATTGGCACCCGGTTGGTGTGAAATTTATAATGATATCATTATAGATCACAAAGAATCGGGAAAAGCTATGAGAGCTTATTATATTCTCAGGATCATTTATATTCTATTTCAAAAATTGACGCAAAAGTTGAAGGAACAATAAAACAGTTTGTCATTGATATTGCACTCGTATATACCAACTCAAGCATTATTATTCTAAAAATAAAACACAAACAAATACAAAATATCGAATAATAATAATAACGCGATAATTTTTTGAATTTAAAAATTTGCATAAATTACTTATTACCCCGAGGTTACAAATGGGCAGGCATAATTTGTTTCATGTGTCTCCGTTAGGTGCAATCATAGGCCACGCCATTCACCATAATTCATCTACCGGGCACCGTTCACACAATTCCGACACCCTAATCAAGTAATTTGATCCAAGACGATGAAATACCTGGTATTTTCTCGGAATTGCATTTGCATGTATAATATAAAGTTTGTGATGAGCAAGCCATTTTCTACGGTTGAGAGTTCCAATATATATCTACAAATAGTTATAAAGGAAAGCAAGACGTCATTCTAAAGAATTAAATTGAAAATAAAACTACCACTTGTCAAAATACAATAGAAAACTTCAATTTTTCAATTCATTAACGTCGCGATACAAGTGAAAGTCACTGCGCAGTAGGCAGTCGATTTAAAAAAAATAATAACACGTTTACACTTCTATAGTGGGTTTTCTTATTTAAATCTATTAAATTTAAGAACTTTTACAAATAGTAAACTAAAATAAGTAATAATTTTATAAATTGTGAAAGTGTCGTTCAGTTTTTTTGAAGTCTTTGGCAATTAGAGAAAACTCAATTGATAGTCTAATCCCAAAATAATATTTTAAAAGCTCATGTTCATCAAAAGCACAAGAGACAGCATCTTAATTTTTAAGTTAGGTGGCGCATTGACGATGTAAGGTACGGTTAATATTTCTTACAGTGCGTTGGTGATCACTTACCACCAGGTGGCCTATAAGCCAGCCACATACATTGTTTTCTGCACAAATTTTGGAATTTGTCTCTTTTGTTGAACACATTATTCTTGATGTTATTAACTTAATAATGAATTATCTTTAGTAAAATACATGTTTGAATGTCCGTATAGTTGTCATATTAAGTACGTTAGACACAATAAATCACATAAATGTGTTGAAACAGTGTCCTTTGTGACCTAGTAATGAAGAACAGCCGTGGCGCAGCAGAAATGTCATGAATAGAAAGACTATAACGATACTTGCGTGATGAATAACATTTAACAAGGCTATCGATGAATGGACAAACGCTTTATTGTGGATAAACGATGGCAAAATTCATTCTTGACATTTAACACCTTCTGAAGTAGATCCATAAGCAACGAATAGTATTAAAGTATTTTCAAGAATTTCGTTTATAGTTAACGACAACTTAATCATATTTTCGTATATTAGGTAATTGTCTTGTTGGTATATGTTTGGGTAACAACAAACCACCAATTTTTACTATCAATGAAAATATGGTAACTGCGAAAAAATGCCAATTTATTAGTAGATTATATTTACTGATCACTTATGGTGTTTACCATCTCTATGAAAGTTACTAATGATCTGCCTCAATCAGTTTTTGATTACATATACCGTTTCAGCGCATAGAACAATGAATTTGTGTTATATTAGATTCTGTTCAAAATTTCATTCCTTCGTTCGATATAATGATTTCAGCTTTGATTGAACTGTCTGTTTAATTTCGTATAATATGCTTTATAATTTCGTCTAAAAGGTTAACTCAAAAGGATGGTGTTACGTGATTGTGGTTATGTTTTTACTGTAAAGCCATAAGCAACTATCGTTATTCAAAAAAAAAGACAAAGTTATCGGCGACAGGCCACAATGCACGAGGAGATAAAAGGACATATATGGATGTGAGACATCTATCGTCGTTAATTAAAGCTTACTACAGATAAGATGGCGCCGTCACAATCAGTAAGATGAATATTCATTTCGTATTTAATTTTGCAAAACTGTTACTGTCGTCTAGTTTATATACTTACTTTATTCAAGCAGGCTGGTACAACTGTACAAGTATTCTTGAATAGTAGTAAAATCAATTCAAATTGAAATCGAATTTTTCAATAAACAATTAATACATTTAAATCCTTTGTTATAAAAACATTAATAAATAAGGCATAGTATAAATACTACGTCTTGTATTGATACACAAGACTATATAGATGATAACAAAACAAAAACCGACTTCATAAAAAAACATATTAATATGCACTAAAAAGTAAAAAAATAATTGCGTATTCTTCTATAATTTGATAATAAACTTACTATTTTCTACTCATCAATATGTAGATACGAATGTGTTGTGTGATTGATAATTTATTTACAATTATTGTTACTTTTGGAGTCGATGTCAGCCAAGGTGGGCTTATAACTACATACATAGTTGTAGGTGAGATGTGCTTGTGTCGCACGCGCAACTTAACGAAGCGAATAAAAGTCAATTTGTAATGTGTATGTTTTTAAAATATTCCCGTATTATTATTGCTAGGTATATTATAGTGTTTCCTTAGCTGACATCGACTCCAAAAATAACAATAATTGTAAATAAATTATCAATATGTAAATAATTACATATTGATGAGTAGAAAATAGTAAGTTTATTATCAAATTATAGAAGAATACGCAATAATTTTTTTACTTTTTAGTGCATATTAATATGTTTTTTTATGAAGTCGGTTTTTGTTTTGTTAAATTTTTTATTTATTTTTCGATTTTTAGTGAATCTGAAGTACACTCACTAATTTGTAGAATATGGGTAGACCTACTAAACGTGCAGCTCATATGAGACAGCGCCATTTATATTATTATTTAAATATATTAAACTAAAACAGTGAAACATAAAGAAAAATGCATTTTGGTACTTAATTAATAAATATTAGTTAATATGGTTAAATGTATGAATATAAATTAACATGTTTTGATTAAATAGATTTAGTTGGTGGGGTAATTAAGTTGGGCAGCCATAACATAACCAAATAGTTATTTCTAGTAATAATTAAATAAACTGTATGTTTATAGATGTTGTGTTATACCATTCTTCACCATAAAATATGACGGAATGTCTGTATATTAAAAAAAAGGGGAAGTATCTATATTATCCTAACTAATATTATAAATGCGAAAGTAAGCTTGTTTGTGACGCTTTCACGCCTAAACCACTAAGCCGATTTAAAAAATTCTTTCACCAATGGAAAGCTAAATTATCAGGGAGTAATTTAGGCTACATTTTGTCCCCATATTCCCACGGGAACAGGAACTACGCGGGTGAAACCGCAGGAAAAACACTAGTAATCAATATATAAATATAACATGTATATAAGAGTACTTATACGATTCTATATATACATATATGTATAATTTTCAAAATTAGTCTCAACTTTTAGGAGATGTTCAAATATGTTTCAATTACAAACATATAGATATATACTAATGCTTACATGCATAACTCATATTATAAAGAGGAAAGATTTGATTTTTGTTTGATTTTTTATTACGATTTAAATCAAAAACTACTCGACCGATTTTAAAAATTCTTTCACCCTTAGAAAGCTACGTCTTTACCGAGTAATATAGGCTTTATTATATTTTCAAAAACTTATAGATCCCTACTTAAAATGGAGCAATGTAACCCAACGTATCAAACTGTTGCCTATAAAAGTTATTATTTCGCGTGCGCTGCGAAAACTATTGACGGTATATAAAGAAGTGTTTTTTACAATAGTACTATAATTACTTGATCATAACGATGTTATGGTAGGTGAATGATAAATCTAGATAGCCTATAAAAGATTCGGCCGTGTATCGTTAATTTGCTACTAAGAATTGAAGATTTCCGTTACTTTGTCATGGATCCTATTATCAGAATCTAACCAAACTATCATCAAACAACCCTTGAAGTATACTCTTTCTAATAAAAAAAAAATCATCGAAATCGGTTGGCGTGATATTGAGTTATTCGTCCATTTGTCGCGCACATACCTCATGCAAATTTACGACTTATATGGTTTTCTCATGGATTCCATTGTCAAACCTGGACTAAAAAAAAATGGGACCCCATGGGAAGCAACCCCTTTCAAATAAAAAAAAAATCATCAAAATCGATTCACCCAGTCGAAAGTTATGAGGTAACAAACATAAAAAAAAAACAAAAAAAAAAAAAAAAAACATACAGACGAATTGATAACCTCCTCCTTTTTTTGAAGTCGGTTAAAAAAGCGTGGAACGACGAATCAAAAGTGCTTGTTAAAACCAACTTGAAAAAAGTATATTTAGATTTTGGTAAGGTAGCAATGCAATGTCCAAGAATTTACTTCTAATCGATATGGAACCCAGCTGTGGGTTGGTCTTACGACGCCATCGTATCGATTTATGATTACACACATTTCCAGTGCACTGGGGTCGACACACATCCCGTACACGCTATGCGGATAGAAACCAGTGACCTATTATATTACAGGTTTAGCTTGAACTAGACCGTACCATTAAATAGCAGTGTCAACGTTTGTTCTCCAAAACTTTTAGAATGTTTCATTTTGAAGCACGCCTTAATTGTCTTAATAGTAAGTAACAGCTTGTGAATGTCCCACTGCTGGGCTAAGGCCTCTTCTCCTCTTTGTGAGGAGAAGGTTTTGGAGCTTATTCCACCACGCTACTCCAATGCGGGTTGCTTGTCTTAACGGAAGTCTTAAGTATAGATTCTCCGAGGACGAGTACGATAACGAGTAGATCGCAGTTAAGATTTCCTATTTCAATAAAATAGTTAAGATCTTAATGTTTTCCGAAGGAACAATTGTGTAAACAAACATGTCGAGGCATACGCTGGAATTAATAATACAATATGGTCGTACCATTGAATAGTATAATTATTTAATTATATTTATATTTTTAATGTATTATTCTTATTAATTATAAATTAATTATTATAGGGAAAATATTTAATTAAGAATTGCCATAATAAGGAGTAGTTAGGGTTTCCAACGGAGCCAATATCCAGGGCGTTGATGTCATTTTCCTGTCTACCTTTTTAATATAAAAAAGCAACAAATTTATACGAAAATAATCGCACGACTTATCCAAGGTTAACGGTAATTTATTCTCGATAAATACAATAAAGTTGACTCCTTATCTTTAAGAATTGAATAGCAAATGTTTTGAATACCTCAAAGCTAATTGCACATGCCTTATAAATTCCAATAAGGAGCTAATGTCGGTATACTATTAAAATATTTACTTTATTTTATTTGTTTTTATAATGACGAGCCGGTTGGCGTGTTTGATAGACATCTGCCTTTCGCGCCGCAGGTCGTGGGTTCGATTCCCACCCAGGATAGAGATTTGTGTGCATGAACATCCCATATTCTTATTTGGACCTGTCAAATTGTAATATAAGACGACATGCCGACATGATTGGAGAAAGTTCCAATGCATGAAGAACAGCTTTATATGCTATCCGAGGTACAATAATGTAACACTTCCAATATGTAGTCTGCTATTATGACCCTTTTCTCAGAAAATCCATATTTTAATTTTATTTGAGGTCCTAGTGCCTCAAAAGCTTCGAGTCATAGTAAGTAACCTATGTTAGTTCATCTGAGTAGACATAGGCCCGTGTAATTTATATTGCTTAGTTCTCATTTAATCTATACTAATATATAAAGCTGAAGATTTTGTTTGTTTGATCCGGCTAATATCAAGAACTACTGGTTCGACTTTAAAAAATATTTTTGTGTTGTATAGTCCTTTTATCAAGGAAGGCTCAAGGCTGATTTTTATTCATTATATTTTTATTAATTATACGCGGGTGAAACCGCGTGGCACAGCTAGTCAATAATATAGACAGAGCTGGTACTATCTTAAATCGAACGGAGGCCAAAACATTGTCAATGCCAGACATCATTAAATAATACCAACTATTATTGGCCATAAGACATATTAATTTATAATTTAATTCATTTGCTTTTTGACTTCTGTCCTTTTAAAAATATGTAAAGGGCGTTTCACTAAAAAGATACAGAGCGAGTCATTATTATTAAAAAAAAATATAGCATAGGTAGGCGGACGAGCATATCGGCCACCTGATGGTAAGTAGTCACCAATGCCCATAGACATTGGCATTGTAAGAGATTTTAACCATCGCTTATATCGCCAATGCGCCACCAACCTTGGGAACTAAGATCTTATGTCCCTCGTGCCTGTTCACACAGGCTCACTCACCCTTCAAACCGGAACACAATAATACCAAGTACTGCTGTTTTGCGGTAGAATATCTATTGAGTGTGTTGTACTCAGACGAGCTTGTACAAAGCTCTACCACCAATATCGTATAAGTATCATTTTATTAAGGAAATGATAGACGTAACCATACGTTAATAGTAAAAATGTAATTGTTATAGTATTACAATACCGTGGGTGCGTGAACGTTTCAAGATTGATTACCCACGATGCGTTGTCTACTTCCCTGGCTTTCACTTCGCTGTAAGAAACGTTATTGTAAAACACCTGTTTTACTTTTGTTATGCTATTTATATTACTATCAATTTGTAGTTACTAACTATATGCTTTATAAGTGAAACATCGAAATGTTCTTACTTAATCTGGATTTAAGGGCTACTTACTAATTTAGTTACAGAATTCAACGATTTAGTTGTCATGTTATGTTCTTCATAATAGTATATGACACAGAACTCACTGACTAAATTTCCAATTCAATCCTTAAACAAAGTAGGTAGTAACACTAAGAATTTTTTTTTTAATTATGGTTTATATGAAGCTAGTGATAAAAGGAATGCAATCCTTCATTTTTGAAGAAATAGCTATGGAAGATGGTTTGTAGCTAGTCTGAATTATTACGAGAGTGAAGTCTCGCATCGTAAACCAAATACGTTATTCAAGTGCAATTAAAAAAAAACATTTAAAATTCACTTCGTAATAATAGGTACTGTTTTCATTCCTTTGTACAAATTTCGTATTTAAATATTAAATAATCAACACATCATGGTACCTAATTTATATTTACCTTGTTATCTATTTATTTCACGATTTTTTATCTAAAAATTTTTATACACACGTTATTAGTTAGCGCGAATACTTTTAGTAAATAATCAATAATATCTTCAATTGGTGAAATAATACAACTGCTGATATTTGAACAATGTGAATTGTTGCTGTCTTACTCAACAGAAGAATTAATAATTTAAAAATTGACAAATATGAAAACAATGTATGACTTACTGATTAACATTTTATTATTAAAATTAAAGGTTTTTTAAAGTATTTCCAAGGTGCCAAAATAAGATTAGAACGTAGGCATGTATTGCACCATTGCGAAATTCGTCGTCCATCTTGTGAAAATTTCGCAACTCCTTTGCAGTTATATAACCTTCATTTTTTAATTCAATAACATAATTTACAATGATTTCTGGATTGAATATAATATATATTGATAATAAGGAAACATAATAAAATAGCTGAATTAGCTTATCCTTTTAAATTAATTTTTACTTTTTTATACTTACCATATCGTCGCAGTGCGCTTCACCGTCCTCGTCATAGAAGATGCTGCAGTCATCCATCCCTGCTGCTGGTTGCGCAGGCCTCACTAAGCCGGTTCCCTATACCCGTTCATTAAAACGGCCACGGGGGCCGGACAACCGGCATCCGAAATCACTATCACAGCACACCGGCACCGATTGTAAGAACAATTAACGGAGCAAATTGTACGAACGACTTCAACGGGATAATCCGATGAGTCACGCAACGAATAAACGACTAAACTGCAACTAGGATCGAAACATAGGCGCGTAGGTGTCCCTAACCAGCTAAATCGAATCTAACGAACTGGTGGAAACGACGTATGTTCAATGACGATTTTTTAAGCACTGACTGACGAACGACAAAAACAATTGTTTGAAATATGGCTGATTGACGGTTTGTGTTTTTTGTTATTCAAGGGCGATCCGATGAACGAGCTCGATTTTACAGATGGTGTTTTTGTGTGGAACTGCGTAGATAGCCGTGTCGCGGTCGAGCGGAGGGTGGCGCGCGCACTCCGCCGGGGTGCATTGATCGAACATCTACTGCGCATGTCTTCCCTAAGAAATTCTCGACTGTTTTGACATTTACTCAGCCAGCCTAGGGTCACTTGATACTAAAATGTCGCCAATGTCGCCGTTCATTGCGGAGCACTTGACATTATTTCGTGTCTTTATCACGATTGAGGGAATTACCTTTATCCAAGAATTCCGTTATACGGAACATAGCTATCTTATTATTTATTAAAAGAAAACGAGTATAACATTTTCTCACACACTTTTCCAGGAAAACGCCTTTTACAATGGTTTTATTTTATAGTAATCTTGAGAAAGTAGGAACACGATTGTATTTCCGTAAAGTCATCAGCAATGTTTTTATATAAAACTGTATATATGTATAAGTATTGAAATTATGTTTTGATCTAATTAGAATGTACTGAATGATGTGCGAAGGTGGAAGTATGAAAGAGTTGAACCGTAGCAAAACTGTGCCAAGGCACTCGGGACTAGCGGCCTAGCGTACATTCACTGCGCTGTGAGTCTTCCTTATTTATATACAACTGAGAATAAATATTGTCGCAGAAATGTATACAAAAATACTAAGTATTGTCATTGTAAAAATTAGCTGTAATTTTGAACTCGTATTAAAACATTGCTAAGTACATAAGGGTGAAAGTTCTATAATAAAAATACATTAGCAATTCTAACCTTTGTGTGACTTATCAATGCCAATGTCAGTAGACATTATTGCTTACCAAGTACGTTGCGATCAACGCTCGCATTACCTGTATTAGGTAGTATGTGTAAATGAATCGATAAATAATGATATTTATACAATAAGTAATAATGATTAAATATTATAAAAAAGAAGTTTATGTAAGCAGACTTCCTATGAAGTGCAAGAAGATGCTTATTTATTGTTTACTAAAGAGTAACTGGTATGCGGTTGGTACCCAAGCGGGCCTCAAAATAATACAAGATTAAATTATAGCATAATTTGACTTACGAATGTGGTATCCAGTGAAATTAAGTTTATTTTTAATCAATCAATTAACATTATTGTACTCGTATTTTAAATTAAAATTAAAAATTTATTGTTTAAATCAGTTTGTACAGCAATAGTTAGCAACAGGAATTTTGAAGTAGGTTAAACCTGTATCTCAAAATACCTGCTCCTCCTCCTGGATATACATATATCGAAACATACAATTATAAACTAATAAATATTTAACTCATTTTTAAGATTAAAAATGGAAATGGAAAACATTTTACATGTGTGTGTGTGTGTGTGAGTGTGTGTGTGTGGGAGTGTGTGTGTGTGTATTAGTGTGGGTGTGTATTATATAATTTTATTATTTTATACCTATTTACTCATTTATTTATTTTTAATTAATATGAATATTTCTTACGTTTGTACAGTTAACAATTCTTCAGTAGCATGATAGTCTAAAATATAAAGCCAATTAGTTAATGTTTGTTTACACTGATGATATTGAAGGTCATAAATGTTAATAATCCTATTTATTTTATTATAAAGGAAGGAAGATTGCTTGTTGTATTGTCTGTTAGCGAATTGTGTGTTGCAATGTTGTAAATTAATTACTGCATGATTTCGTCTTCTATTCTTGTCTGGTTTATTATATGTTATTGACTTATGAACTCTTAACACAGTTTGTAGAACGTAAAGTTGTCTGATTGTTAATATTTTGGTTGTTGAATATAGATTATATGTTGCGCATCCATACGTTTTAAAGAACATTACTTTTAATAATGATCTGTGGGCTCTTTCTAAGTGAATAAGTTGGGTTTTGCAGGCACCTCCCCAGACCGGGACACAATACGTAAGAATTGACTGTCCGAGAGCCAAGTATACTGATTTTAACAGATCGGGTTGTAGAACGTGACGGAGTTTTTTAAAAACCCAAATTAGATTTCTTGTCCTTTTTATTAAATTATCAATTTGTTTATACCAATTGAGATGTTGATCAATTATAACACCTAAATATTTATATTCTGTTACTCTTTCGATATCTAGACAACTACAGTTATTAATATATGGATAGGAGCATGTATGGCATTTTACTTGAAAGTTTTGTGGGGGTTGGGTTGGTTTTCTAATCGTAAAAGTTAGGTACTTAGTTTTAGTCACATTTAAAGTTAGTAGATGTTGATTTAACCAATGGGTTATTATGTTTAGACCTTTCTCAGCAAATAATTTTGTTTCTTCCCAGGAGTTACCATTAAAGATCAAGGCTGTGTCATCTGCATAAGAGTAGATTTTACAATTATTAATTTTTAGCATCGATAAATCGTTAATAAATATTAAAAATAGGGTCGGCCCAAGGACACTGCCCTGTGGTACACCATATGTAATTAGTGCATCTTGGCTATAGTTATTTTCAATTTTAACACGCTGTTTTCTATTTTTTAAGTAACTTTCAAAAAGTGAAAGTTGTGTACCTCGTATTCCAATTTTTTCAAGCTTATTCAGGAGAATAGGAACAGAGACGGTATCAAAAGCCTTGGCCAAGTCCAGAAATATGCCTAAACATTTCTGGCCGTTGTCAAGTATTCTCACTACTTCGTTCGAAAGATCTATAACGGCATCTTCGGTACAAATTTTAGTCCGGAAGCCATATTGCGAATCAGAAAGTATATTGTGATGTTCTAAGTATTTGATTAGCCTTTTATTAATTAACTTTTCAAGAATTTTAGATAGTGTTGGCAATATTGATATTGGTCTAAAATTTCCAATCACGTCTCTGCTCCCACTCTTGTGAATAGGATGTATCACAGCTAACTTAAAAATGTCTGGGAAGATGCCCTTATCAAAACAGGTGTTACAAAGATGTGTTATAATTGGGACAAGAATATGTTTAGCAAGCTTAATAAAATTAGTAGGTATGTTATCCCATCCAGTAGCACATTTATTCTTTAAATTCAAAAGTGTAGATTCTACTTCGGACTCATCAGTATGAAGTAAACCGAAAGAACTCGGTAGACCACTAGATGCTGAAAGCCTATAAGTAACATCGTTATATGTTCTGGTGGATTGGTTATTTATTATATCTTCAGCTAAATTTTTACCAATTTTTGAAAAGTAATCATTGATACTATCTAATGATTCACCAATTAAAGGCTTTATTTTTAATAGTTCTGTACAGGCTTGATTTTTTTTAGTTATGTAAGCAATGGATTTAATATTTTTCCACATTTCCTGTAAATATTTATGTAGTTTTCTTTTTTATCATAATATTTATAATGAATTAGTTGACATTTTTTTATTTATTTAATGACAATTATGTATTAACATTTATAAATTGTAATAAATTGAAATTGTAATCGACCAATAATATTTGTATGCCATGTGATGGGCAAAACATGCAGGGACCTATTTATTGTAACATGACCATAATTATTATCTGTACCCATGTTTGTGACAAATAAAAATTATTATTATTATTAAAAAATCCCTAGAGTACCTAATGTAAAAGTTACAATCGTTCTCAACGTACAATTTCTCAAGTAATGTCTAAGTTAAACTTTTAAAAGCAATGAAAGTCATAAGATAGATTGTGTAAACGTTCACTTTAAAACGTTTTGCAATATTTTTTTTATAATCTCATAAAACACACCATTAGATTACGAAACAAAAGTCGTGACAATGTTACCGCGTTTTATTACAATATTTTCTTTTTAAATTATAATATTTAAGTTACTATAATCAGTCACAATTTCTCTACTCGATATCCAAGTTTTTTGATCCACAGACCATCCATAGATCCATATTATTAAAAATGTACATCGGACTTCTTGCATATTTATGTTCCAATCGAAGAAGTAGAATAGAGGAACTAACCTTAAATTTACTAATTCCTTGCAATTAATAGCAATTTATATAATGCTCTACAAAGGTTTCTTAATTAATATATCAATTATCAATTCGATATTCAAAATGCGAGTCCATATTGAATATCACAGATTATTTAAAATTTTCAACCAATTATATCGCATAAATTAAAGGCCAAACTTGCGTTGGAATAGAATTTATGTTAGGGAACTTTATGTCAAAAATACCACGAAAATAATAATATAATGTGATTCGATTTATGCCCTAAAACTGGGTAACCTTTTCAATAAAGATTATTTAGAGCTTAGAGAGTCAAATATATATTAGCCTGAATGTCTAGACTAGTATTTATAAAGCTTTGAAACACAAAGTAATCCTCTCTCCAACAACGTTAAAGTGAAATGTAATTGACAACCATTTCCTCCGGGAAATTTCAGTGTAGAAATAAAGAAATGTAGAATTCAGTCTGGCACATATACAAATGGGATATATAGGTAACAATTTTTTTTCACAATATCCATATATACAAAAAAAATATATAATTAATATATTTACCGTTTTTTTGTATATTATACTAAATCTGTTTCTGTGTAACACATTCCTTTACCATTGAAAAAAAACAGTTACATATCCTGTTGATACATTTTATAAAATTATTAAGGGTCCTCCAGACCGATTTCGGCCACGGCGGCCAATCTCAAGAGAGATTAGCCAACTGCGTAGGAGATATTATAGTGCACAAGTGTGTGCGCAAACACAGGTGCACTCTCTTTTCCTTAACTCTCATAATCCGATGGGACGGCAATCCGACACGAATAAAATTATAAACAGAAATTGATTCTTCAACTCAGTTTTAGTTATACATATAGTAGACTAGGGTAGATAATTTTTAAAACCAAAAAAAATAATAGTAGGATAAAATCCATTAGAAAAGGAGGGGAATATTATAAAAATTAAAGGAAAAATAATTTACGGGCGATCTGAGGTCGGGAAGGGGGTAAGGGGGGGGTTTTAAGGGTAAAAAACGGTTTTTCTCGATTTCCGGCAAAACTAAAAGTACTATCGAAAAAAGTCAAATGGCAAAGTTGTAGGTAAGAAAAAGATCTAAAACTCTGGTATTTATACTTTTTTCACATAACCTCAAAATTTATGTGAAAAATTCAAAAAGCCAAGTTTTTGGTTTTTTATTTTTATCTTTTACAAAAATTATTTTTTTTTAACGAAATTTGGTGAAAACTTACCTTTTTATGTCTCAAATACGCTGTAATTTATTTGATTAAAAATATTTATTTTTTCACCTTATTTTGAATTAATATCGAAAAAACACCCTAATTTTCAATCGAAAATTCACCCGTCAAAATATCAGCTTTTTTCAAAAAGTTGGTATGTTTTTTGTTCGTTGAAACCTCTACTTTCCGATGGTGAAAAAAAATATATATGTTACCGTAGTAAATCTTCTCAGAAAATGCAAAAAATCGAAAGTAACTCGAATTCCAATTTTTTGCAACAAACAGCAACAGATTGAGGCTGGAAGCAATATCAACGTGGAATTATGCCCAAATCTACACAAAATAAATTAATTCCGGAAATTTTGCGCAAAACTATTTTCTGCAGCTGTGAAACTGCATGTAATAGCTTAAAATGTGGTTGCTGAAAACATGCACAAATTTATGTTCAAATTGTCATGGTTCTGAAAATTGCTCCAATATTGAAGAAGAAACCTACGAGGAAATTAATGATTCAGAAGAAATTGTGGATGAAGAACCAACGCATTCTGGAAATAATGTTGGAGAGGAAGAAGGTGGTAGTCATGTTTTGAGCAATATTTCCGGAATTAATTTCTTTTGTGTAGATTTGGGCATAATTCCACGTTGATATTGCTTCCAGCCCCAATCTGTTGCTGTTTGTTGCAAAAAATTGGAATTCGAGTTACTTTCGATTTTTTGCATTTTCTGAGAAGATTTACTACGGTAACATATATATTTTTTTTCACCATCGGAAAGTAGAGGTTTCAACGAACAAAAAACATACCAACTTTTTGAAAAAAGCTGATATTTTGACGGGTGAATTTTCGATTGAAAATTAGGGTGTTTTTTCGATATTAATTCAAAATAAGGTGAAAAAATAAATATTTTTAATCAAATAAATTACAGCGTATTTGAGACATAAAAAGGTAAGTTTTCACCAAATTTCGTTAAAAAAAAATAATTTTTGTAAAAGATAAAAATAAAAAACCAAAAACTTGGTTTTTTGAATTTTTCACATAAATTTTGAGGTTATGTGAAAAAAGTATAAATACCAGAGTTTTAGATCTTTTTCTTACCTACAACTTTGCCATTTGACTTTTTTCGATAGTACTTTTAGTTTTGCCGGAAATCGAGAAAAACCGTTTTCTACCCTTAAAACCCCCCCCTTACCCCCTTCCCGACCTCAGATCGCCCGTAAATTATTTTTCCTTTAATTTTTATAATATTCCCCTCCTTTTCTAATGGATTTCATCCTACTATTATTTTTTTTCACTTTTTATTATTTTTAAAGGCTTCTACCCTAGTCTATAGTACGTGGAAACAATTTAAAACAAGTTATTAGGCGTGAGAGGATTATATACATTATATTTTTAATAAGTGTTATATAAACTAAGAACAGTTCGTAAGGTTTCCGTATATATAGAAAACCTTGACAATACATATATGCAAATAACTCTTCCTTATAATCACAAATCTTGAAACTGATGTTTAAGGAAAATGTTCTTTATTTCCAAGCTAGAATGATTTAAATTACCTTAAACATGAATTCAACGTATTGTTTTGCTTTTAATTAAGTGACACAATATGCCTTAATTTGTGTTCATTCATGTGTGTCTTTGTAGGAATCTCTTTCTCTTATTAACTTAATATCTATTTGGGACACTCATAACGTATGATATTAACATTCTTATTTTAAACTAGCTGATACCCGCGACTTCGTCCGCGTTGCTTGATATAGTTTTCTTATGTACGAAGGAAAAAACATCAAAAAGATCGCAAGCAAAAATATACTTTGTTTAAACATACATCACTGAACACGCAGTGCATATACAAATCGTTGTTTCTTGTAACTTTAATAACTTTTTATTAAACGAAGATATCGCAATTTTTTTTTTGATAAGGGCTAAGTTACTAAGAAATAAAATTTAGAAAATTACATTGAAATCTATCCAGCAGTTTTTCCGTGATGCGCGCACAACTGCAAACCTCACATTTTATTTCTATAGATTAAACAGAATACAGGGTAAATATATTTTTTACAAACTTACTTAGCTGTGCACTATTTTCAATGTTCAAATTAATATCGATAGCAAAAACAGTTCAAAGCAAAGACGAGTTTTTTTAAATAATTCTCTATTAATAACGACAACGGTTAGATTGAGAGATTTATGTTTTTTGTTAGCTTTTAACTAGACACTATTTGAAACAGTAAAAATCAACTAAAACTAGTAGTAGTAGTTTTAGGATTTTAAATCAAAACATATATTTTATTTTTGTATTAGTGATGTAATGCCACTGACTCGTACATCGCGCTTCAATACGAATAAAAAGCCTACGAGTAGCGAGAAATGCGTATTTGTAAAGATGTTTGTGTAATGAGCGAGTCCGGTCATTCCCTCGTCGAGGGACCACATTCCATTGGGAGCTGAGCGTTGGAAACACATCAATCCAACGCTTAACTCTCAACTACTATTTCAACTTACTTTTCATCATGAATAAGTTACATTCGCTTGACAAGAGATAACACTTTAAAACTTATCTAAAATCAAAATCATACTAATCATTTTGTTTTGTTTGTTTTTTAAATTCCATTTAGTTTTGTATAAATCGAGGACATAATTGTATGAAGGTCTTATGTTACACTTTGTTTAAATATAGGATTTGCTACGTAAAAATGAACATGTTAATTCAATATACACACCATGGTACCTTCAGGTCTCTCAATTTGAAACTTTAGGAGCTATAAGTTATTAACATGAAGAACCCGGTTTTAGGTACAATTTATGTTATTAAAATCTCGGACATGAGTCATACAATTATTTCATAAACAATAAGTTGCAGTTTGCAATTTTCATTTTAAGATCACCAAATTATACTCGAGCGCTCGAAAATAATTTTCATTCGCTTTTGGCACGCGATTTGAATTTCGCTCTAACCATGTTCGAAACAAAACCGCAATCAAAATGCCAACATAATTATGGTTCATTCTTTGTTGAATGACTGAGTCAGTCACACGATCCGCCATCTCATTCGTAACGATCGTTATCGTGTGCGTTTCATAATGCACGTTGGACATACGATGACATAACTGCAAAATATGTTAATGACATGATTGACTGACTGATAATTTATATGTTTTATTGGTTGTAGGGCTTTGAGTCTCAGTAGATACGACCCACATCGCATATTCTATCGTCAAACAGGAACACTTCGTATTGTTGTGTTTCAGTTTGAAGGTTGAGTGAGCCAGTGTAACCACAGGTATAAGGGACATAAGTCATAACGTCTTAGATCCCAAAGTTGGTGACGCATTAACGATGTAAGGAGGGTTTATCGGCAACGGTGATTTCACAACAGATAATCGATTTAGCCGTTCGCCTTCCTATTAAAAGAAAAACATATTATTGTCTGCACAAGCTTTGGAGTTCAAAATACAAATATACGATGTGGTTTCATTTTAGTAAACTATAAATAATGTTTATATTAGATTTAATTTATAGTTAATAAGAAACAACACAAAACATAATTCATAATATAATCAGACGAATAAACATTTAAAACATACGTGGAAGTGTTGTTCTCTTTATGTTTTTGTAATTTTTTTATAAATAAAATTGTCCTTGGCCGTGATTAAAAACTGCAACGACTAGGAAGCGCTTCGTCGCTGAATGATAATCAACTCAAGCTCAACAGCGTTTGGAAGAACATGCAAATGTGTTGCGTGGGTGGTTATCTTCAAAGAAGTTTGAAGAATGCAATAAAATTATACACAAAGCCGTACAATAGTTTTGTTGTAACACCCCGGACCGGTTACGTAGTCAACGCAGGCGGCGTTCGTGTTCTGGCATCGTATAATTAATTAATTACATTCCTGCGCGGGCGCACATCGTAACTTTTGTGTGCGTGTGTACAAGCAATTTGTTTGCGCAAATGCGGAGATTCGGCTTGCGATGAGATATTCAATAAGATTCACACATTGTATTAATCCGTACATATTTTCCTATCTTTTGTAAATTGCCAGAATTACTTGTATTTTGAATTTTTTTAAGTTATTAAAGATATCATATATAACAAAATAGTTTTAATTGAATAATCGAATAACAAATTCATATTAGAATAAATTTTTTGAGAATAATTTCCGCTAAAAACAAGCACAATATTTAATTATGTATATACTCTACTATGAGTATAATTTGTGAGTCGGAACGTTGCATCATTCTCTGATGGTAAGGCATTGGGCGTCTTGGTTACTCACCACCCATTCATTAATAAATACTATCGCCACATAGTAGTATTCGTGTGTTCTGGGTTTAATGGTTACTTTTCCTCTTAATGTCTTCGCTACCGTAAGTGATGGTACATGATGGTGTAAAAAGTGGTTACACGTCATCGTCACGAGTACCAATGCCTATGGGTGACGGTGACCACCTCCAATCAGAAAAACCAAATGTTCGTAAGTCGCCAACAAATAAATTTGAAGAAGAATTAAGAAAAAGACATCTAGTCTGAGACCAATTTAAATAATACACAACAATTTTTTGGATATATAGCGCATAATTTCGGAAAGATTTTTATCAAATCTTAAGCAATTAACCAAAGTTTTAGTGAAATTGTTAATCCGACCGAAAAGGCTAGCCTTAAATTTTTAATTAAATCCACATTTTGGCTGTATACGCAGTAAAAGTGACAAAAATAAAAGTAACTACAGATACAAAATGACCATTTACAAAAGGTCACTTTTTTCGTATAAACAGAAAGGGGCGCCGTTCACGAAGGGATTGCGAGTGAAAGGAACTTGAAAGTTCTTTCATTACATATATTATATCCAGCGGTATCAGTTCCATGGTGATGCTGAAGATAAACGCGTTTGCTTTTACTGCCTTGAATGGACTGGGCGTGTTTCACTTGGTGACATGAACCGTCAGCCGTGTGAATCTTGCACTTACAAATTAAATCTGTTTGTCGTAAAAAATATATATATTTTTATTATTTGTTACTATAATAATTAAAAATGAGTTGGATATATATTATCGGATAACATAAGCCTCGAACCTTCTCCTCAAAAAAGGAAAAGAGGCCTTAGCTCAGTAGTGGGGCATTCACAGGCTGTTTTTGAAATGATGTGTCTTCTTATTTAGCATGTTAAATCAAGGATGTCAGAAAAAACCAATTGTTCAACTAAAAATAGTACAACATAAATGGGGTCGTACTAAGTTATTTGACATTGCATTTGTAGGCGTATTTAAGGTGGTTTTAGGCATTGACGTCATCAAAAGTAATGATACCACCAGACAGCTATACATAATGTAACGAAGCTCGCGAGTATTATGAAGATGCACGATATTTACTATTCTATATACAGTTTTATTAATATTTTTGTATAAATTAACTGATTAGTGATATTGATAAATTTTAAAATGCAACTTTTATTTAATTTCACTTATGAGTGACAACCGATAATTAACATAATTAAAAAAAAATAAAGCATCATAATTTATGTACCACAGAGTATATAAACTAATAGTTTAATAAATATAATCTATAGACTTTTAAGATATAAACAATCCAAATTGATAATTCGTCTGATAAAATCTTAATTTGATGTACATCGTGTCATTTCAGCTGGTAAGACTTAAGAACATATATGTAACAATATTCTTTCATACTTTAAAAGCGTATAATTTAAAATAACGGTAGGCAATAGTAGTCCAAGCGACTTACAAGATAAATTTATAAAGTTTATACAGCACTTAGAACGAGTACCCAGATATCTTATAAGCTAGTTACAGACATGGCAAGCCGACACGAACACTATGAATCGATCGCTTTTAATGATTATTTTGTATAATTATACTTGTATGTCCAAACTAATATAATCAATGGAAATGTGACTTTGTTTGTTACGCTTAAACGCCTAAACCACTAAACCCATTTTAAAAATGATTTCATCAATGGAAAGCTACATTATCATCGAGTAATATAGGCTATATTTTGTCCCCGAACTCCCACGGGAACGGGTACTACGCGGGTGAAACTGCGGGGCAAGTCTTTTTTTTTTTCGCTGTGGAAATGCATTTACTCGTATCCCCGCAAGATGAAAAGCGGGGGGTTATGTGGGACTCGACGGCTGAAGTGCAAGGCCGTAATACCCACTAAAACCACAGCGTATACTTCACCGCCTTGAGGGGGGTGTCAAGGGCTCGCGGGAGCATTGTACCCTGACACCCCGGCGGATAGCCCGAAGGCCACAACCTCCTTGGCGACGGATTAAGGTGTTGGGCTCGGTCGCCAAAACACCCTGACGGCCGCAGAGGACAGGAAGGACGGCAACCTGACAACACCGCATCTCCTCTTCCTCTGCGGCCCCACAATATTTTGACGTTAAGAAACATAATTATTTTATAAGCTTACCCTTACTCGTTAACATGAGTTCGAAGTAAGGTTTTTAAAAATGTTAGTAAAAGATTTTCACTTCAATTTCAAAACAATCCACCTCAGGAAAACTTTTCACGTTGGTTTGTTTCCTGCCACCATACGTGCGGTCCGCGGGTTCCTAAGGCGCTAAGTGCTGATTGAATTATAAGGTCCTCCTCCAGACCGATTTTTCGGCCACGGCGGCCAATCTCAAGAGAGATTAGCCAACTGCGCAGGAGATATTATAGTGCACAAGTGTGTGCGCAAACACAGGTGCACTCTCTTTTCCTTAGCTCTCATAATCCGTTGGGACGGCAATCCGACACGACCGGAAAGAGTTCAGGCGCAGGACCAACGGCTTAACGTGCTTTTCGAGGCACGGGAGTGTACCACACTTGCAACTTCCAGACTCCGGGCTGCTACTGAGAATTTTCTGACAGAAAATCCCAATAACTATTTATTGGCCCGACCTGTGAATTGAACCCAGGACCACCGCGTCTGCGGCCCTATATCAAGCCATTAGACCAACGAGGCAGTCATTGAATTATATTATCTACTTAACATAAAAAAAACGACTAGACGGCTCTTACAACCCACAGGGGGTAAGTTTATTATACAACACTATACTATATACCCTGCCAAAAAGCACACGACTAAAATATTATTGCGATAGCAAAAATATTTATTTTACTTAATAAAAATTCTAAAATACTAGAATATTTAAAATCTTCATATCACATATTATTATTTATATTCGATTAAAAAAAAACTCAAAAAAAATTAAGTATTTAAATTTTTCGTCTATTGCTCGTTCGTGCGCTCTCACCTTATCTGGTTTAACGAGAAGGATAAGAACATCTGCAATATTATCCGGCATGCATAACTGCACAGAGCTTTCACTTAATCTATAAGATCATCTCGATAGTGTTACTAGTAATTTTTATTTAAATATACGTTGAGAAACGATGAGATATACATGCGAGGAAGATATTAGAATGTCATTAATATAAATATTAATAGAATATGATTCCTAAGAGTTTACTTTATAGCTATTTTTTACTTAATGTTTGCGATAAAATAAACATTAACTAAATACACTATAATAGTCACAAACTGCTTAAATTGTCACGGAGTCATTACAATTAGCGTGATCAATTATGCAGATAGGCACAGACAATTAAAAATCAAAACCGTATTCGCTAATGTTAACAATATGTTCAATGTTCTGGCCATTTAATTACTAGATATGTACTAACGTACCATCACACAGTCACACTGGTTCTGACACACCAATTTTACAGCTTTATTTTATATTTATCAAATAAACATGGTTTAGCAGGTAATTATATTATATTGAATTCTCTCTTTCTGTCATCAATATTTTGACGTGGTAAAAAAGAAGACAGAATCATTTCAAGTAAATAAAAATGAATTGAATGACATTTTTCACGTAATTTAACGAACTTTATTCACTACCTTCATATATATTTTATTTCTATATAAAATAGAAACATTTGAATGAGCCATTAGAGTTAATTCATTGGAACTTGCACGGAAGTCAGAAGATTGCAATGCTATTTATTTTTGTCTGCAGACAGTGCGATTTATACCGACTGATCTTAAGCCTCCGATTTCAACTGAGCATTTAAAAAGTACATACTTACAAACGTTTAAGAAAAAACAGATACATTCGTAAATAATTATGCAAAATACCATTTTTTTTTTTTAATTATGTTGTTTTACTTTGTTATTATTGTGCAATGGAGTGATTATTCTGTCCGTAATATATCTATGTATATAAAGTGCAATGTCCTGACTGACTGTCAGCACAGCTTACATGAAATTAGCACAATATCTTAGTTTAAAATGCGTATCGTTCCATGTAATAATATTGCAAATTATTTTCAAGTTGTTCAATATATTGTTTGTTATTCTTCAGGGAGTTGTTTACGTAGATATTTACGATACATCTGTTTACAATCAACAACAGAAATTAATATGGTCTCATACCTTTTTGGAAGTAAAACAACTTGTCACTGTTAATGCCAAACAAAATATTGAAATGTATATTTTTTTACCTTTACCGTACGAAGACATAATTCAATGATAAAAGCGTTATTTTTTTTTATACTAAGTATAATTATTATTTGATACACTTACATTTTTTAATGTACTATTTGAAAAGTTGAATTGTGAGCACGCGGATGTTATTAATATGAAAGTGAGAACATTAAAACCGGACTATCAGAATAAAATATACATACATCTATGCTATTCTGTGTCTGATACATGTGAGTTTATAAAAATACTAGTTATCGCCTGCGGCTTAAATCGCCGCCCGCGTGCTAAGAAGGGTGGCACTTCTTAGGAATAAAAAGTAGCCTAACTCCTACCTTGAGATTCAAACTTGCTTAATATTTTCATCTAAATCATCTCAGTGGTTTAGGCGTGAAACCGTAACAGACAAACAGATTGCTTGATATTAAATACTGTCGATGTGAACTTGCATTGACTTGATTGTATAAGTATATTGCTGTTTAGTTATTCTGTAAAAGCGACCACAAAAGTCACCACAGAACACGAAACATTGAAATGTCAAAAACATTGAATATAATAAAAACATCAAAGGATGCACGCTAAAAACCGTCGTTTTTAACCGACTTCAAAAAAAGGAGGAGTTCATCAATTCGTCTGTATGTTTTTTTTAAAAGGTATGGAATACGACGGGAATTCTCATTTTGTTGGAAGCTATATATCCATTAACTTTCTTTATTTATTTTTGCTCTCGACGAATTTACGAATTAAATTTAGATTAGAAGTATATTGCCATCTCTTTTGCACGATAAACATCGCAATAGCAATATAGTGTGAAACGGTATTGAAATAAATCTTGAACAACTCCGTCTGTTACAAATTATGCATTTTATTGTTATTGTATAGCGGTATCATCCATGTCTGTATAAATCGATTCGAATTCAGGCCATCAAATAAATTCCGTGTAACATTGGATCGTACTTTTGTAAATATATATGTATTAAATCAGTATATATATTTAATATAACAAATTTATATACATATACATAACAAAACAAATGCAAACAAACAACAATACAAACTTTGTATGGTAAAAAAAATGTAATTTGTGAAAACAATTACTTTTATAGATTATTTTGTATTAGTCCTATTTATGCCACTGCTAGACAAGGGCTTTTCTGTTAGAGTAGGCTTCGATGTTATTCCTTCACAATGCTATATTAATATAAGTTCATCCGATGCATGATATTTTCCTTCACCGCCTTGAACGAGATGAATGCACACATTCAAACTCGTGAGTGCCCAGATTCGAATTCGCTATCTCATTTTAAGATCACGCATCTAAGTGACTTACGGCCGAATACTGAAACGTCACTCAAAGTTAAACACTACTTAACATTGTGAAGCTCCTAAATTAGTATGCGAAATTTGAATTTAATGGCGTCTCAAATAATTAAGTTGCATTTAATATTTAAGTGACGAGTGAAGTGAAGTTCGGCCGTTACGGCCGAAAACTGAAACGTCATTCAAATATGAAGAGGGATTTAATTATTTGAAACGTCAATCATTTCAAAATTTAGTATGCGAAATTTGAAATTAATGGCGTTCCAAATAATTAAGTCCCACTTCATATTTGAAAGACGTTTCAGTATTCAGCCATTAGCTATCTTATTTTTGGCAATTACAATACACATAATATATACATAATTTACAAAAGTAGTTTTTAGTTAAAAGCCTGATAAGTATAAGTAAATGACTTAAGTCATAAATCTCTTGAGCTCCATTGCTGGAAACTCGATACTGGGGGTGAGCAACAGGTCATTTCATTATGGGATTGAATTAAAACACGATATAGAGACGATAAAAGCCGGTTGTATATAAAATATTGTTTAGCGAGCGTGTGGTTTTATGCACATTACATTGAATGCCTCGTTAATCTAGTGGCTAGATTACATGGGCAGAGATCTCGAGGTCCCGTGTACAAGCTTCATCAGACCAGCAGATCCAAAGTTATTTGATTTTTCTGTCAACAAATTCTCAGTTGCAACCTATAGTCAATAATTTGTAAGTGTTTATGCACTCAAATAGCAATTGACTCCCTTGAAAATGTCGTCATCTTCATGTACATTACATTAGTTTTGTATGTAATTTTAAAACGTGGTATTACATTTCCATTCGCTCGGTTAATCAATTCATCTATACTAATATATAAAGCTGAAGAGTTTGTTTGTTTGATCCAGCTAATCTCAGGAACTACTGGTTCGAATTAAAAAAATATTTTCGTGTTGTATAGTCCTTTTATCGAGGAAGGCTATAGGCTTATTTTTATTTAATATATTTTTTTTATTAATTTTACGCGGGTGAAACCGCGGGGCACAGCTAGTATACAATAAACATCTAACATTTAAATCAAATTAACATAGGTCAAGGTAACTTTATGACTAATGTAAAAGTCATAAGTCTCTCCAGTTTTTTGAACAAATTAAAACTAAATTTTATCAACAGGTAGAATAAGGAAAACATATATTGAAGTACATACCTACATGGAAAAAAACGCTTCTTTTCGGCTTAATGAAGTTAAGTGGGGTACGCAGAACGTAGGCGTACGCAGAACGACTCATTCAAGTTTCAACACAATCGCATCACAATTAGCAACGCATAGAGGACACACACATAACATTCATTTTTATTAATTAAGATTTTGTAACACAAAAACAACGACATCATACGCGGCTAATGTTGTGAACTGTGAATTGGAATGTCATTACTGAATCAAAAACTATAACAATGTTAACAAGTAAAATGACTATGGCTTTTAAACTTTCAATTGTTAATTATAAATGAATAAAATGAAAGTTGGTCAAATGAAATATAATATGATGAATAATGTCTGCAGATCTAAATATCAATATATTACTAGCTATCGTTGCCAATCTTTTGTAAAATACACAAACTGATATCAGATGGGCTCAATAAAGTCCATTCGAAGTATTTTTGTCTCAATTATTCATTTCCAGCCTTTTATCTACAACCAAAATCAGCAAACACTGTGTGACTATCTAGGCCCGGGGTTAACGTCAAACAAGTATATTTTGTGTTTCGGTGAGTCAGTAATCATGAGACATAACATATTAGTTTTTTGGATGGAAGTCCAATGACGGTGTATAGAATAACTACCTAGTAAACAATTTTTTCCTAGCAGAATTCTGCCTTCTTGTTACAAGGAGTGTAGGTAATTTAATACAATAGAAATGACGTTCGCTGCATTGCTTTTGTGGCGAAGATTGGAAGAACGAATTATCTTAACTATCGTCACGACATCGTGCCGATCGTCGAGAAAATACAATAAAATATTGTTCGCATTCTAAAATAACGGTTTAGAAATTCTATCACTGATTAGAAAAATATATTATAAAGGTAAATAACGCCCAGATCAGGCTGTAGCCAAACCACCGTTAGATTTTAATTAAGCTCGGGTGTGGAACCTTAGTAACAGGATTTCTTGACTATTATTAATAAAGAATAAAGTTGTCACGTGAGAGATAATGAAACTTATGGATCTGTGATGCGCATGAGTCAGAATTTTGCATTTTTCATGATCATTGCATTTTTGCGTCTTTCGGATAAAAAAATATAACTTTTCCTCTGATTTTTTTCTACGGTTATGATGGCGTGCACAGATCGCAGTCCGCGAAACTGTGCTCGCCTGCGTGAAAGCCTTTGCATTTGATGGATTCGTTTATAAAACTCAATGTGTTATAGATGGTAACTATTTGTCCTAAATTTGACCTGTTTAAATAAGATTACGACAAATGCTATGCCAGACTATCGTTAAAAAGTATCTTCAATCTCTAAATTCAAAATCCACGTTAATTCATGCATACAAGAAGTCTAATAAACTACTTATAACCAATCAAAACATTCTGCTGATTCCCAAACGTATCGTTTTACAACGAGAAAGTCTAACGTGGTAACAATATCCACAATCCACATATTTTTTTTCTCTCCCAAGAAACCGCATTCACATATACAGAGGTAAATTAATCTGCCACAAAAGGGAAAGTTTTCGCATTCGCATGGTTCACATGATATGGGAGTGCTTGATTCAAACATATAAACAATACATAAACGCTGCTATGCCTACATGTGACATAGCACTCTTTATACATTTTAATGGCGAAAAGTGTCGACGAATAAGTACCTAACTCTGTTTTCGCAAATCATATTGTTATATTTTTGTGTTCATCCACAAACAAATTCCTCGTAAATGTTTTTATATTTTTTGAGAAATTTGATCCAAAAGACTATAAATAATGTCGGACAAAATCATTTTTCATCATAGAAGCTTTCGTACAGATTGTCAAAAACCTACCACTGATTTTAAAAATGAACTATTAGAGAATATCCGACCGTAACAGATCCCGTAAAAGAAAATTAGCCGAGTTCACAAAAACGCGGCTTACAATATAATAAATATATATCTATATATACAAATCTATTGGTTTTATTTGTACATTTCTTTTCATCTAATTTTGAGATAAATAATTAATCGTTTTATGATGCAATGATTCACATTGTACTATTTTTTCATTTTTGTCTGTCTGTCTGTCTGACAGTAATTCATTTCAATCGTTATTTACGTATTTCTTTACCAGTAGCCATGCGTTTGTGTGTGCGTGTTTGTGCGCGCGCGTTTGTGTTATTATAGTAATAAAATAATTATTTACTTTTATTTTTATTAATTATACGCGGGTGAAGCCGCGGGCCAGAGCTAGTTATTATATTTCTATTTGTTACGCTATTTATGAAATAAAAAACTAAGAAATTTTAATTAAGGAATCCTCTTCTAGTTCTATCGCAACATAATTACAGCTTTGAGTTTTTATTAAATGTGTAATCTACTAGATGTGAGAGGTAGATATGTAATTCATCAGAAACAAATAAATAATCTTAAGCCAAGCAACCAAGTTTCCTATAATTACACGCTATGTTACACAATATTTATAATCATTTTATTTTTACTTTCATAATAATTAACGTACGAAATGAATGAAAAGCACAACATTAGTTTTTCTCAAGAATCAAAATCAAATATTTAGAGCCATTTTTATTCTATAATAAGATCAATATTAATTTGGCTCAGTTGAACACGTGTTCGCTAATCCAAGATCGAAGGATGCAACTAAATTATTTTTTTACGTGCCTATTTTTTGTCTACATAACGTTTCATAAGTGAAGGCAAGGGAATTCTCCGTGAGCTTTACAAATATCAATAAAAATCAACAATAGCAAATAGCGAGATTTTTTGACATGACAACGTCTAATAAATCGATGAACGCTGGCTGCATGCACGAAAAAGGATGACTCATTGTCCCGTTACGCTGATTGTACGCTTGCGCCGCATCTATCTCTCTTTCACTCGATTGGCCTATGCGTCATTTCATCAATGTTTTGTTATGACGTTGTCACGTTAAACTTTCGTCCGTAAACCGACTTTACAGACAACCATTCTTTAAAATCTTTTTTTTATTAAAGAAGGTCCATCAGTAAGGGACTTGTAATTAAACGAAGCATCGACTCGGAAACTTACCTAAGCCAGCAGCTATCGTGATGGTGAAAACGTAATTACAACGTAACACTTCATTCGTGTAATAATAGCGCTCGTACGATCACGGATAAATTAAAAGGAACACAATTATCAAATACAATTATCTTTATATTGTGTGAGTTTACCTAACCATTCTTTTTTATTAATAATAATAACATTCAGCATGACAATATTAAAAATTGTTTCACTATAATCCTACATCGTGGTACTCAAAACCTTTAAGTAGGACAGCTGACCGATTACGAAGAGCAGGTGTTTCGAATTTTAGGGTGTTCATTAAAATTTAATGATAACTAACCAACCAACCAACTCTGTTTGGGTCCCTCTCACTAGACCGACGGGGCAAGCATGATACATATATATTAAGTATTTCCAATGGTTGATAAGCTATAAAATTGTTACAGCATGAGCTATTTTTTCTACATTGCCCGTTTAGAAGGGAGATAGATAATCGGGTCACTGCCCCTCATTGTGTCCATCGAGCAACAATCGTGTTTCTGTATGCCGGTTAATTGTAAAATGTTACTCCGCACAAACATCAGTCATAACGATCTACGAGTACGTACACTGCTTCCATTCATCCCTCGTCACGTTTCGAAAGCTCTATCTAGACGAATATTACATTATATCTAGTACAAGGTAGTCTGAAAACATCAATTTATTGTACAGATTCTAGATAAACTACATTCAAAGGTTATATTATTGTTAAAGGTCTCAGTGAACAATTTTGCTTAATCGTATCAAATAAACTTTACAAGTAGATTGTGTCGATAAATAAGTAAATAAATTGTAAATGTAAAATTCTAAATTTGAATTTTACTTTTTTTTTAATTAATTTAATTAGTTTATAAAGAAACGGGTACCAAGGCAACAATTTAATTAGACTATTACGCGAATAATGATTATCTTAAAAAATCTTTATTTACGTTGTAAAAACTTAAAAGACTACGCATTAGTCAAACATTACATTAATTAGTTATATGTTATCATTTACAGAAATGTGTTCAAACACAAAATTAACTATAATAAGATTATTAAAATGTGATATCGTATTTGAAAAGAAATTTTATTTGTTAATGTTTCTAAAGAAAATAAATATCGTAACACGTTGTCAATTGACTTCACGGCCGTGTGATTGTGCCGATGATCTAATCGAAGTGACCACATTTATAACAGGTAGTCGGCGAACGTTTCAATTAGCATTTTAGATATATAAATGCTCTATGTGGAAGACGAGAAATTTCTTTTTTACATTTTAAAATATGTAAAACGAGAAAACGTATATCATATCGCTATACAATATACATACAGTACAGTAACAGCTTGTGAATGTCCTACTGCTGGGTTAAGGCCTCTTCTGCTTTTAGAAGGTTCGGAGCTTATTCCATCACGCTGCTCGAATGCGGGTTGATGGAATACACATGTGACAGAATTTCTGTGAAATTTGACACATGCGGGTTTCCTCACGATGTTTTCCTTCACCGTCAAGTAAGAGATGAATTATAATCACAAATTAAGCACATGAAATTCAGTGGTGCTTTCCCGGGTTTGAACCTACGATCATCGGTTAAGATTCACGCGTTCGTACCACTGGGCCATCTCGCAGTGACCGTCAAAATTTTATACAATCGTATTTAAACGCTAACATAAGCACATCATCAAACTTGGTATATTTCTTCTAAATCTAGAATTTAAACCAATTATAGCAAATAGTAAGAGGTCGTAAATTTGAGATTTATAATTAAACATCTACGTTTATGGACCTTTCTTGTAAGCAGTAGTAATACTTTTATTATAGTCCGTTCACTTTAACAGTGTCCATGACTTTCAACTTAACAATAGAAACGATCATAAAATTACTCGCTTTAAAAAACAACAGTAAATTTTCTAATATTAAAATTTAATTTCATTAAAAGAGTCCGAGTGAGTTTTTTTTTAATGTTTAGAATTATAGCTGATGCTTGAAAACCTTAAGTAATATTTATCTTTAACTTCTTATTTGTATGTAGACAGTGTTCGAATTACGTCGAAAAATTTGCTGGTCGAATAGACAATGACGTCTGATACCTATATATTATAGCACTAATTTTAATATACTAGCTAGCCGACCCAACTTAACACGGGAAGAATACATATATGTATGTATACTTTAATAAGTATGAACTAATGTTCATGCGACGGCTACCATAACAGCTCGCAGTCGGCATATTTTTTTCGCGCATCTTCAACAATCATAGAATGTTTTAACCCATGGTCACATAATCTTAATGAATTACACACATACACATTGCTCATTAATCATTCCGTGCATTGCTGAAAATTGTACGAAAATTCGTTGGGTAGTTTTTGAGTTTATCCCGTTCAGACAGACAGACGGTTTTATAATATGTAGTGATATAAAATAAAGTTACGTAAACATTTATCGCTACTCATTACTGTAATATCGATTGCACATTCGTCAACTACATATAAATTACAAAATTATCGAGTATATTTATTTTAATTTAAATTACATTACTTTTTATCATTGCGCAATTCACAGAGCTGCTTTATAACATGTCCCCAAAACAAAATAAAACAATATATGTATTCATTTGGTTACCTTATACAAATCCGATGTTTATTTAAATGTAATTTTACTAAAACTCATAACTCACTGCATACTCGCAACCAAGAAATATTTGACAATTAATTTCATCCTGAAAAGTTTTATCTACTAAAAAAGCTACCTGTTAAAAAGTCCAGGTTACAAAACCCAATCCACATACTAAGTAGGTATATATATATACTTACTTTGCGCGCACTTCCGCTTATACTACTGGCAAGGCTGTCGGCGTCATAGTGACGCGCGAACGCGTACGGGCCCGGATGGTCCCGGGACACACATTGCCCCATAAGCCCGCTCCCACAAAACACAAATTATAAGCAATTCACATCAATCACTTTTATTATCCTTTATATCACTTACACTTCATTTACAGGGAGTCTATTAATTAAAATATTTTCTTATTCAACAAGTCAAGTTCATAAACTTCATAACTAATTAGATCTATTAATGAGTAAGTATTAAGTTATTATTAAATAAGTTTTCAATACGCACACTTGTTCAGTCTTAAACTACAGTATATAATAAAGTAGGTTTATAAGTAATATTACTTCTATTTAATATACCTAGTATGTATATAAATAAAAAATATTTAAAAATCATACAGTTAAATTACTTTAAATGTATTTCCAAATCTTATTATTTATTTTATTCATATTATTTTATTTATATAATATAGGTATGTACTTCATATGTTATTTTCACACTTCACAAAATATTAAACTACGATCCTTAAAGAAAATACTTCATACGGGAATCCACCTGCATACACAAAAAGTTTATAACCAAATGTACACTATAGAATGATGATCACATACGATCGAATTTAAACTTTGGCGGTCAAAGCCACACCTGTTAACGGTGGGTGACGGAGCGCGTGGCGCGCACTGCGCTCCATGTGCGACTGTGACCTGCGCAGGCGCACCCGCGACATCGCGGCGCGGACCTTGCACAGCTGTTGATTGACTCATGCCAAACGCCGTCAAGTGCCCCTAACATATGACACCCTATCCTGTTCTTTCATTCCGAAAACACAGTCCAATATGGTATTGTATAATACTTAATATATTGCCTACATTTATAATAATAACGTTTGTTTCCTTGAATTAAGTAACAATACGTTTGTTTCCAAGTATCAGCAGTGGGACATATTATAGAGTATGCTACTTTTTATAAAACTTCTGTGTAAATTTGTCTTAAGCTAAGTAGAATTTATGTTTGTCGTGTAAGAGCTCAACTCATTGTTAATTAACAAAACGCTGAGACACGAATCATAGATTTTATAATATAAATGGGCCACTTGACCAGCTGGTCACCACTACTCATAGACGTTGGCGATGTAAGAAATATTAACCATTCTAAACAAAAAATCAAATACTTCCTCTTTTATTAGTATAGATATTCATTAAGAGTAGGTAATTTAAAAAAAAAATCCAATTGTATCTAATAATTGTAATGAGTGATGGGTTGAATGAGTAATGGCTCCCTAATAGCATTGGAAGAGGGACGAGCATATGGGCCACCTGATGGTAAGTCGTCACCAACGCCCATAGACATTGGCAGTGTAAGAGATGTTAACCGTCGCTTACATCGCCAATTCGCCACCAACCTTGGGAACTAAGATATTATGTCCCTGTGGCTTATGTGATGTATTACACTGGCTCACTCACCCTTCAAACCGGAACACAACAATACCAAGTACTGCTGTTTTGCGGTAGAATATCTAATTAGTGGGTGGTACCTACCCAGACGAGCTTGCACAAAGCTCTACCACCTAGTTTATAGTTTCTGTATAATTTTTGATGAAAACACAAATATATTAATACTTATGTTCCTAAAAACCTCAAACACTAAAATAATAAGTCAGGGCCACCTGACCTGAGTAATCAAAAATTTGTAAAATGTTGTGTTATGAAAAAAAAGATTAAAATTTACGCCAATAATTTTAATGATTTATGACTGCATGAAGTGGTGGCAGGAATCAGCAACGGCACTGGTGAGGAGCGAGAGGATCGATCTCTCTAGGCGCCAAGTGGCTTTTCCAGTTGCAAAATGTCGAAAACAATTTCCAGTGGTAAATAAAAAAGCATTGTTTGCTTTTTATAAATATGGTACCTATTTATTATTTAAATAACATTAACTGAATGTAATTAATTTGAAGTGAATGCGTCGACCATAGGAGGCGCTGAAAAGCAATCTCGCTGTACTCAGCTCAAGGGTCAAGAGCGGCGCTGCCTGTGCCTGGCAGGAATACTAGCAGCATTTCCTTGAATCTAAACAAAAAGGACTGGTTTATTTTTCACTGATTATTCTCTTGAGCAAATTTTATTTAAAAATCATTTTAAAATAATCTTTCCCATTTTAGTTTCTTTGTCAAAGTCAAAATAATGTCAATAGAACAGTCTGCGATCTGTCAAAGTTTGACAACAAACAAATTGTTTATATTACCTTTATCTTATAGGTTATTAGTTATTTTCTCTACGAAGTGCGCAATATAATTATAGCAGCCAACAGGATCTATTTTATTTGTTACTGTGAATTATTGACTTAAATAATTCCATGTCTGGAATGATAACTCGAGCAAGAGCCTTCTCGACGCAAGCGTTGAAGGTAGTCAATAATGCTGCTAAGCAACAGTTTGTTGTGACTTTACAAAGCGGTAAAGGTCGACATTTATTTCGTCATTTCATAAACATTTTCATTATATTCTAATATATGTTAAAATCTTGTAATATTTTACAGCAGAAGCAACGGTTAGTTATGATAAAAAAGACGGAGAAATAACATTTATCCACACAAATGTGCCCAAGGAATTCCAAGGAAAAGGCGTTGGAAAACTATTAGCTCAGGTGTGTTTCATGTTAAATCAGTAACGTATAATTAATTAAAGCATTTTGATAGTGAAATACTTAATCAAATTTGTAGAAATTTTATTTTATTTATATATTATTTAAAACTTTTTATTTATTTATATTATATTACATTTATTTAAATAAATTAATATAGCATAATGATTATTAAAAAATATATTTTATTTTTGTAATTAAGGTCATAAACACAAAAAACAAATGAAATAAGTAATTAACTTGTTACATATTTTCCAAAAAAAACTTCAACATGGTTCAGAGCTTGCTCTTGAAATATATAGCGAAAAGGTTGTATTTATTATCCAAATAAAAAGTGTCATATGCCTCTCATAGCAGTTACTAACTTATAAACAGTTTTTTTTTTAGCTTAACTGATTTCAAAACCTTACAAATGTATCTGTTTTTTTTGTTCTTATCTTTATATACTTACATTTTATTTTAAATAATTATTTATTCTGTTTTCATTCAAATAAAATATAAAATTTTGATGATGTATTTTTCAACAGCACGTTTTTAGTTATGCATTGGAAAACACTTTGAATGTGATATGCAAATGTCACTTTCTTGCTAAGTTTTATGAAGATAACTTAGACAAATTCACAAACCTTCAAGTAGAACTAGATTTAGACTAAAACAATGGATGTAATGTGGTATAGATGTAACATACATTATTATTTACGTGAAAAATGTTATGGAAAAGCTAAAAAAATTGCTAGGGAAGCTTCTTTGCAATATGGTGATAATACAGAATTTTTATTTTATCACGGAATTTCCAATACTTTGGAAGGACAAATACAACAGGGCATAAATGAGTTAACACCATTACAATCGAATAGAGATTTACAATTTGCCATTGTTATGGCCCTTGTTTACAGTTACAAATTGCTTAATAGTTCCGAAAGAGAAGATTTGTATAATCTAGAATCTAAATTGAAAGAAGAACGAAAATTAGCAAATGGTACATCCTTCTATTATGCAGGTTTATTTTTATCATTCGCTGATAAACATGAAAAGGCTTCTGAATATATAAATAAATCACTCAGGAAAGACGCTAATAACTTGGATACAATAATTTTAAAAGGTTGGAATGATATGTACCTAAATATTGGAGACATTCAAACTTCGATTTTGGATTGTCTCGAGTTGGCTCTTCAAAAAAGTGATAAGAGTGTTGAAGCTCTTTTAGGTCTGGCAAAATTTAAATATTTCACAAGAGATTATGATGCCTCCAATTTATTGTTAGACAAGCTTATTGTTAACAATCCTGGCCAAGCAGTACCGATAATTGAAAAATTGAAAAACGAATTTGCTGCTCAGAAATGGGATGCAGTATATGATGCTCTGGAGAGAGTTCTATCTTTAGAACCTGCTAATATTGAAGCATTAAAAATAAGAATATTTATTGCACTCTGCAAAAATTCAGACTACATTGAGGCAGTTGACCAGCTAAACAAATTCTTTACTCTGCTAGAGAATGAAGAACACAACAATGGCTATCAATTTAACAATACAGCACAGATATTTTCTAGAGTATGTGGAAGATCTAGTACAGTACTTTCTCAAGTGTACCGATTCGCCCAATGTGCTTCAGAAATGTATTCAAATAATGTTGATTACTTAAGTGAAATTGGCTATCAATGTATTCTACAAGGTAAACATAAGGATTCCTTGAGTTTTTTTAAAGCAGCTAGTAAAATTGATAGCAATTCTATAACTGCTCTATGTGGATTAACAATATGTCAAATGTTTGAAAATGGTCCAACCGACCAAATTGCTCAACAAATTGAGTTATTGTATGAAATGCAAGGGATGCAAAAGTTTCCAATTTTATATTTGTTATCAGCCCAATTAAATGTAAAGAATCCAAATGCTGTTAACTTTTTAAATAGAGCAATAGATGCACAAATGACACTGGCTGATAATTATCCATATGGTTTAATGTACATAAAAAATCTCGATCCAGATTTTCTTTTAGAGGTTTATAAAGAATACAAGAAGCATTTACCTAAAAGACCTTTTGTCATAGTTGGTTATTTACTTTATACTCAAGAAGGAAACAATGCTTTAGTGACCAATTGCATAAGAGTTTTGACTACAGTATGCAAATCATGCCCAGGATTAATAACAGCATTGTATGAACTGGCGAAGCTTAAATTCTTATTCGGTTATTCCAACGAAGCCCAAGTCTTGGCTCAGCAAATTGTTGATATTGATAATACACATGCAGGGAGTCAGGTTTTAACAGCGCAAATATACGTACAAAATGGTGCTTTCGCCAAAGCAGCACAGAGCTTAGAAATGTGTCTAAGCTACAATTTTAAAATTCGTGATAGTGCTATGTACCATTTTCTCAATGGTATTATTTTGATGAATATGAATGAATTGCAAGAAGCATTGTCAAGCTTCAATACAAGTCTGCAGATATTGAACGGAAAAAATAGTATAAACAGACAACATGAATCGGATCTAAATATAATTGATAAAGCGACATTATATTTGCAAATAATTGAATTACAAACAACTTTAGGACAATTTGGTGAAGCGGGGAAAACCATGCAGGTAATCATTTAAGTCGAATAACTGGATTTACACATCTGTAAAATTAATTAAAATTCAAGTACTTGTCTATGATTGAGAAATAACTGTTATCACAGGTAAACCAATTTATATTTTTATTTTGGTCTGTCTGTATGTAGGTAATTATAATCACGTTATAATAAATATTGAAAGCGGGTAAAACCGCGGTACGCAGCTACTGTACAGTATAAATTTAATTTATTAATTTTAGGAAGCAATACAGGAAATTTCGTACACATCAGAAGAGACTCGTTTATTAATAGCTCGTTCAGACTTAGCTTTAAAAAAAGGCGATGTCGATAACGCAATAGAAATTCTCAATGAAGTGAAACCAGGACAACCTTACTACTTCCAAGCTCACAGTAAAATGGCACACATTTATCTAAAAGAGAAAAAAGATAGAGCCATGTTCACATCTTGTTTCAAGGACATTGTTAGCAACCACCCAATGGCTGATGCTCATACCATGATGGGTGACGCTTTTATGTCGATCCATGGTGAGTACTAAATTATTATATTTGCACAATTTAATATGCATCTGATATTTTTTTAATTCCATACATTTTAGCAGACTGGCAACAATTTGGCCACTGTTCACTCAGCGGTCGAAATTAAAAAATAAACATTATCCGAAATAAAAAAATTAAATTAATGAATTATTATATTATATAATTATTATCATATTTCGAACTTTTTTATACTCTAATTAACTCTATTGATAATATATAATATATAGATGTTTTAATTTTAGAACCTGTTCAAGCAGCTGAATCCTATGAAACAGCACTCAAAGGTAATCCTAAGGACATTAATTTGATAAAAAAGCTTGGACTAGCTTTAGTGAAAATGCACGAATATGATAAAGCAACACAACACTATGAAAATGCCATCAAAATGTTGAACGATGATCAACTTCAATTTGAATATTTAGAACTTCTCATCAAGGTAAATAAAACAATTATATTACAATTGATTTTACTATAAAAATTATAGATCAGGTAATTTGTAGAGTAGGTAAGCGAATGGGCAAATGGGCCGCTTCTTCGTCACCGTTACCCATAGACACAGGCGATGTAAGAAATATTAATCATCCCTTATTTCTTTGGCTATGCGAAAGCGCCACCAATCTTGGGAACTCACCTGTTAAATGTGCATTGTAAATTTTCAGATCATTATAAAGTATGAAGAGTGGAGTTCATAAATATCTGTTTCATATGTTTTTTCAAATTTATTTTCCTCGAAAAATATCCAAACTCTGGGATGTTTCCAATTATCAAATTCTACATATGATATTTTACTTTATAAAGAAATCATGTGATATTGTTTATTTTCTTAGCTTAAGCAGTACGACAAAGTTGATTCAACGATATCATCGGAATTGAACCAGTTATACAACAAAGAGAAAGACATAGCAACTTTGAAAAGACGCATTCGCTTACTCCTGATTCAAGCTAGAAACCGAGAAATTAAAAATCCTACAGCAGTAAATACAAATCTGATTCTGTCCGAAGCGAAAGATTTACAAATGGCGGTCCTGAAACGAATAGAAATAGATTCGAGAAGAGATTTGGACGAAGAGAAGAAGCAATTATCATCGATTCTCTGTTTGTTGGCGAAGGTGAAGTCGGCTAGGGAGCCTGCGGTCGCGGCTAATCTTTATTCGGAGGCGTTGATACATTTGCCGAGAGATCCGAACACTTTGTTAGCATTGGCTAAGCTGTATGCTCAGGTAAGTTATTCTACGTGACATATTAAAACAGTAAGCTTTTTATATATATATTTTTATTTCATAGGAACGCGGACGAGCACATTGTTTAGATTATGTGATAGTTAAACAACGTTCTGTCTCTTTCTTTCGTGTGTCAAATCAATGGTAACAGAAAGAGAAGACTCGACTGTTTAATTAAACTCCCGCTAAAACGTTTATAAGTAAGAAGAATATGTTTATAGTTTGTATTGACTTAATGAGTTGTTTTAGATGAACAATCCTGAAAAATGTGAACAGACTTGTGCTGTGCTGTTAAATACAGATCCTAATAACGAATCAGCGGCGGTTATGATGGCGGATTTGGCTTTTCGCAAGGTAATATATGATTTCAAACTTAATTCTTTTAACTCTTTTTAATCATCTTTGGCGTAAGTCGCGAGTTTTAAATCCCCCTTCAATATATATTAGAATCTTTATGTGATAATATTATTAAGAACCCGCTGAGCTTCACTTGTCGGTTCTTCTACGTCAGGGTACTTTGTTTTCTGAACCGATAGTAGTTGATAATTTGACAAACAATAAGTAAATGCTTCTATATTGGAAAAAAGGATTTCTGACGAGGACTACATCAAGCGAGATATATATATATATATATATATATATATACATAGTAAAGTAACAGCCTGTGAATGTCCCACTGCTGGGCTAAGGCCTCTTCTCCTCTTTTTGAGGAGAAGGTTTTGGAGCTTATTCCACCACGCTGCTCCAATGCGGGTTGGTGGAATACACATGTGACAGAATTTCAATGAAACTTGACACATGCAGGTTTCCTCACGATGTTTTCCTTCACCGTCAAGCACGAGATGAATTATAATCACAAATTAAGCACATGAAATTCAGCGGTGCTTGCCCGGGTTTGAACCCACGATCATCGGTTAATTCACGATTCACGCGTTCTTACCACTGGGCCATCTCGGCTTTTTGGCCTATATATATACATACAGCGAGATAATTTTTTTAATGAAAATGAACAGGTTGATTTAGAAACAGCTCAACGTCACCTAGAACAGATCCTGTCAGTGAAGCCAACGAGCTGGGAGGCGCTTGCTCAACTCATAGAGGTCCAGTGGAGACGGGGGAAGTTGGATGAAGTAGAACCAGCGATGGAAGCGGCTAAGAACGCGTTGGGAAACCGAGATGATCCTGGTGAGGGAATCCACTAGGATGATTGATATTTGTATTACATCATCCGGCGTACTATGAATTTATTTTTCATATTTTTATGAAATATAATTTATATATACATATATATAAATACCTGTATAAAAATGATTACATGAATAGAACCGACTCACGATACCTAATAACTACTTCACGGATCGGACACATGTTTTGTTACATCCTGTATATCTATTGTTATTTTATTCAGTTCCCAACTTTCGCACAGCCAAACCCACCGCGGGATTCAATTATTAGGCATTCAAGTTTTATTAAAAATGACGGCAATCAATCGGCTTAAATCACTAGCTAAAATGTAACGCTACCTCCCGGATCAATAATATTTATATTTTAAGACATTTGAAAGCCCGTGATAGTAAGTATATAAAATTTTACGCTTCTTACATCAAAAATGTCAGACCCGCCACAAAAATCTTTCAACCTGTATTTCACCATCTAGGGGGGGTAGATTATCGAAAACTCTGAAATACGTATTTATTCACTTCTAACCACGGGCTTGTATATGAATTTTACGCTTTCTACATAATTTCTTTGTATTGCTGTGTTCCGGTTTGAAGGGTGAGTGAGCCAGTGTAATTACAGGCACAAGGGACATAACATCTTAGTTCCCAAGGTTGGTGGCGCATTGGCGATGTAAGCGATGGTTAACATTTCTTACAATGTCATTGTCTATGGGCATTGGTGATCACTTACCATCAGGTGGCCCATATGCGCGTCCGCCTTCCTATACAATAAAAAAAAAATGACAGACTCGACAAACAAACTTTCAACCCCTATTTCACCCGCTTGGAGGGTAGGTTTCCAAAAACCGTGAAATACATGTTTCTTTATTACTATACAGAACCTTGTATATAAAATTTCATGCTTCTACTTCAAAAATTCAACCCCTATTTTATCCTCTTGGAGAGTAAATTTTGAATAATCTTGAATTACATTTTTATTTATATCTATATATTATAATTAAAAGCTTGTATATTAAAATTACGAACAGATTACATCATAAATTACGAACTTCCCATATAAACTTTCAACCTCCATTGCACCCTTTTAGGTGGTGAATTTTGAAAAACTCTGATTTGCGTCCTTATTTATTTCTAACCAGAAGCTTGTATATGAAATATCATGCATCTAACTTTGAAAATCGGTTCGTCCCTTATTTTACCCTGTTAGGGGTGGAATTTCCAAAAATCCTTGTCAAAATTTCAAGTCTCTAATCCCAGCAGTTTAAGCTCTGCGTTGATGAGTGAGTCAGGACAAGTCTTTTTATACATATAGAATAGGGGTGAAGTTTAGCATTTGGGAATTTTTATGGTTCACTTGGACTAGACGACGACGACAGAAGCAGTTCTGGTGAGTTGGTTCTCCGCCAACATACTGTTAGTGAGGTCCTAGTCGTGTCCGCAGGCTACTCGTACTGCGTGGGCGTGCACGCGTCGCTGGGGGGGCGCGCCAACGCGGCGCTGCGCCAGCTCAACGCGGCGCGGCGAGCGGCGCGCTGGGGACACGCCGCCGCGCGCCGCATGGCGCTGCTGTGTCTCGCGCAGCCCGCGCCCGCCGCGCCCGCCGACGACTCGTGAGTACACACACCACCACGAGCACCATTAGGGACGCGGCGCGCTGGGGACACGCCGCCGCGCGCCGCATGGCGCTGCTGTGTCTCGCGCAGCCCGCGCCCGCCGCGCCCGCCGACGACTCGTGAGTACACACACCACTACGAGCACCATTAGGGACGCGGCGCGCTGGGGACACGCCGCCGCGCGCCGCATGGCGCTGCTGTGTCTCGCGCAGCCCGCGCCCGCCGCGCCCGCCGACGACTCGTGAGTACACACACCACTACGAGCACCATTAGGGACGCGGCGCGCTGGGGACACGCCGCCGCGCGCCGCATGGCGCTGCTGTGTCTCGCGCAGCCCGCGCCCGCCGCGCCCGCCGACGACTCGTGAGTACACACACCACCACGAGCACCATTAGGGACGCGGCGCGCTGGGGACACGCCGCCGCGCGCCGCATGGCGCTGCTGTGTCTCGCGCAGCCCGCGCCCGCCGCGCCCGCCGACGACTCGTGAGTACACACACCACCACGAGCACCATTAGGGACGCGGCGCGCTGGGGACACGCCGCCGCGCGCCGCATGGCGCTGCTGTGTCTCGCGCAGCCCGCGCCCGCCGCGCCCGCCGACGACTCGTGAGTACACACACCACTACGAGCACCATTAGGGACGCGGCGCGCTGGGGACACGCCGCCGCGCGCCGCATGGCGCTGCTGTGTCTCGCGCAGCCCGCGCCCGCCGCGCCCGCCGACGACTCGTGAGTACACACACCACTACGAGCACCATTAGGGACGCGGCGCGCTGGGGACACGCCGCCGCGCGCCGCATGGCGCTGCTGTGTCTCGCGCAGCCCGCGCCCGCCGCGCCCGCCGACGACTCGTGAGTACACACACCACCACGAGCACCATTAGGGACGCGGCGCGCTGGGGACACGCCGCCGCGCGCCGCATGGCGCTGCTGTGTCTCGCGCAGCCCGCGCCCGCCGCGCCCGCCGACGACTCGTGAGTACACACACCACCACGAGCACCATTAGGGACGCGGCGCGCTGGGGACACGCCGCCGCGCGCCGCATGGCGCTGCTGTGTCTCGCGCAGCCCGCGCCCGCCGCGCCCGCCGACGACTCGTGAGTACACACACCACCACGAGCACCATTAGGGACGCGGCGCGCTGGGGACACGCCGCCGCGCGCCGCATGGCGCTGCTGTGTCTCGCGCAGCCCGCGCCCGCCGCGCCCGCCGACGACTCGTGAGTACACACACCACTACGAGCACCATTAGGGACGCGGCGCGCTGGGGACACGCCGCCGCGCGCCGCATGGCGCTGCTGTGTCTCGCGCAGCCCGCGCCCGCCGCGCCCGCCGACGACTCGTGAGTACACACACCACCACGAGCACCATTAGGGACGCGGCGCGCTGGGGACACGCCGCCGCGCGCCGCATGGCGCTGCTGTGTCTCGCGCAGCCCGCGCCCGCCGCGCCCGCCGACGACTCGTGAGTACACACACCACTACGAGCACCATTAGGGACGCGGCGCGCTGGGGACACGCCGCCGCGCGCCGCATGGCGCTGCTGTGTCTCGCGCAGCCCGCGCCCGCCGCGCCCGCCGACGACTCGTGAGTACACACACCACTACGAGCACCATTAGGGACGCGGCGCGCTGGGGACACGCCGCCGCGCGCCGCATGGCGCTGCTGTGTCTCGCGCAGCCCGCGCCCGCCGCGCCCGCCGACGACTCGTGAGTACACACACCACTACGAGCACCATTAGGGACGCGGCGCGCTGGGGACACGCCGCCGCGCGCCGCATGGCGCTGCTGTGTCTCGCGCAGCCCGCGCCCGCCGCGCCCGCCGACGACTCGTGAGTACACACACCACCACGAGCACCATTAGGGACGCGGCGCGCTGGGGACACGCCGCCGCGCGCCGCATGGCGCTGCTGTGTCTCGCGCAGCCCGCGCCCGCCGCGCCCGCCGACGACTCGTGAGTACACACACCACCACGAGCACCATTAGGGACGCGGCGCGCTGGGGACACGCCGCCGCGCGCCGCATGGCGCTGCTGTGTCTCGCGCAGCCCGCGCCCGCCGCGCCCGCCGACGACTCGTGAGTACACACACCACCACGAGCACCATTAGGGACGCGGCGCGCTGGGGACACGCCGCCGCGCGCCGCATGGCGCTGCTGTGTCTCGCGCAGCCCGCGCCCGCCGCGCCCGCCGACGACTCGTGAGTACACACACCACTACGAGCACCATTAGGGACGCGGCGCGCTGGGGACACGCCGCCGCGCGCCGCATGGCGCTGCTGTGTCTCGCGCAGCCCGCGCCCGCCGCGCCCGCCGACGACTCGTGAGTACACACACCACCACGAGCACCATTAGGGACGCGGCGCGCTGGGGACACGCCGCCGCGCGCCGCATGGCGCTGCTGTGTCTCGCGCAGCCCGCGCCCGCCGCGCCCGCCGACGACTCGTGAGTACACACACCACCACGAGCACCATTAGGGACGCGGCGCGCTGGGGACACGCCGCCGCGCGCCGCATGGCGCTGCTGTGTCTCGCGCAGCCCGCGCCCGCCGCGCCCGCCGACGACTCGTGAGTACACACACCACCACGAGCACCATTAGGGACGCGGCGCGCTGGGGACACGCCGCCGCGCGCCGCATGGCGCTGCTGTGTCTCGCGCAGCCCGCGCCCGCCGCGCCCGCCGACGACTCGTGAGTACACACACCACCACGAGCACCATTAGGGACGCGGCGCGCTGGGGACACGCCGCCGCGCGCCGCATGGCGCTGCTGTGTCTCGCGCAGCCCGCGCCCGCCGCGCCCGCCGACGACTCGTGAGTACACACACCACTACGAGCACCATTAGGGACGCGGCGCGCTGGGGACACGCCGCCGCGCGCCGCATGGCGCTGCTGTGTCTCGCGCAGCCCGCGCCCGCCGCGCCCGCCGACGACTCGTGAGTACACACACCACCACGAGCACCATTAGGGACGCGGCGCGCTGGGGACACGCCGCCGCGCGCCGCATGGCGCTGCTGTGTCTCGCGCAGCCCGCGCCCGCCGCGCCCGCCGACGACTCGTGAGTACACACACCACTACGCGCACACATTTTCTCATTCTCTTAGGTCTATGGGACAACAATTCAAAACCAACGTAGGTCGGGCACAAGATCGACGGCTTTAACTGCTTTCAGAGTCACTATAGGTCTTTTGGTCCAAAAACTGGGATTTAGTTTAGATTTAATCATGGGATCAAATCCCGAGTTTTAGTCATAGGATCGGCAGCCTTTAAAGCCTCACTGTGGGCTACCAGTATAACGAGTCATTTAAGCATTTATCTTACATTGAAATTAACTCTATTAGGGATACTCGTCTCCTCGCTCTGAGAACGGCAGAGAAGTTACTATCAGAGGTGGCGCCCGCAGAGCGTAAAGCGTTACAGGCGCTCCTGCAACTGGCCACCAAACAGAAATCGCAGGCGGAACGAGTGTTGCAGGAAATCTTGCCGCTAGCTACTGAAGACGAATACCAAGACGACCCATACCTCATTCTAGCGATCGCTAATGCGTAAGTATGCATTTCATTTATAAAATACTAATAACCTCGCAGGACTTCATTACTAACATTATAAATAATAACTCTTATTTTATGAATTCTGACAGAACATTTTCCATATAGACGGGGAGATACTGTCGCAAAATTTCAGGTCATTTGTACCAGTATGTTGACTTCAAAATTAAAATTCCAAATTAATAATTTATTCAGTATTGAAGTATTGGTTACCGGTTGGTACCGGTTCGGAAAAGAATATCAGCGGGTTGAATATTTTGTGTATGTATAATTTACAAAAAAGGAAATATCCATGCGGCATCGTCTCATTCCCAAGGTGTGCTATCAATCGTAAATTCATTTATTGTATGATAACTTTTAGCACACAAGCGTTACTTTACATTTTTTTTTTTAATTTACTCACTGAAATATTTTGAACGCCTTCTGGGATCCTGTTGTAGAACCCTACATAGTAGAACATTACATAAGTAGAATCAACTGTTAACATTTTAATTTCTAAAAATGGTTGGTACAAATGGTTGAATTGTTTTTTTGTTTTAATTAACATAATTATTCTTGTCGATATGGCGGGCGGTAAGTTATACCGAAGAAGTATGCCATTGTGCTACCGTCTACTTCTTTTTCCATTTATCGGAGATCACAAGATTTTTTTTGGTACAAATCGTTCAAAAGTTGTAATTTATCCGACATTAACGCCCGTTGATGTGATTGGACTGCCGCCGCCGTACGTAATAACACCTCTGAAGAGTCGTCACACTGCTACAAATTACCTGAAATTTTTTGTCACCATCTCCCGGTCCAATAAGGTTGACAGTGGTTTTTTTTTGTACTGTCTGTAATTGTTAGTTCTGTATTTTGTAATAAATAACTACGTATCTTTTATTTATGATGATGATATTTATTATGATATAAGTAAAATAAAATGTCAAGTGGATGACATTTTATTTTATAATAATTAGCTGCGCGAGTATTAATGTTAGACAAATAACATGATTTATACTTTAAAAATGACTTAGATAATATTAACGAATAATTAAACATTTTCTGTAAATATAAAGTACATAGCTGCAAACTATGATTTATTAAAACTCTTTTGTTATATTTTTTTTAAATAATTAAAGGTACAACATTCTGAAACAGCCAACTCGAGCGAAAAACATTCTGAAAAGGACCATATCATCTATCCCGTGGACGCCGGAAAACGCGGATGGATTGGAGAGGTATTTTAGTATTCATTCCATTTTTTGTAATGTATAAATAGAGAAAAACTGCCATCATATGTGCTGACTGCGAATAAGGTGAAATCGAACGTATTCAATAGAGAATATGAACCCTGTCAACTAATTAAGTTAACTAATTATTCATTACTGTTTTAATTATCGAGCATATTTTAGTCTCGGGCTATATTTTATCTTTTTATTTTATAGCATAGGTAGGCGGACGAGCATATGGGCCACCTGATGGTATTGTAAGAGATGATAACCATTACTTACTTTGCCAATGCGCCATCAACCTCGGGAATTACGATGTTATGTCCCTTGTGCCTGTAATTACACTGGCTAACTCAACCTTCAAACCGGAACACAACAATGAAAAGTACTGCTGTTTAGCGGTAGAATATCTGATGAGTCGGTGGTACCTACCCAGACGAGCTTGCACAAAGCTCTACGATAAGTAAGTTGACTTTATTATTAACGACAAAACGTAAACATTTCAGATGCTGGTTGGAAGTTGCCGATAATCAAATAAGTTCAGGCCGGACCGATGCTGCTAAAGAGATTCTAACGAAAATTATAAATCACAACAATTCCTGTGCAACCGCTTATCAATACTTAGGTAATGTATTATTATTGTCTTCTTAGTTATCGTTCTTAACAGGGTATACTACCTATATTCCAATAGCAGAAGCAAATAATCAAAACAACTACGACATTGAATTGACGCGATATCATTGGTCGATAGCTTGTATAATCTGTGGTGACAGGAATTGCGATCAAAGTGGAAACACTGCTAGCATTCTTGCCGCCGTTACACGCTGTCATGATTTGTAAAGTAGCTATGTTGAATTTTAAATTAGTATATAGTTATACAGGGTTATTTGTAACGACCCAGCAACCTCGCAGGACTAGATAGGTAACACCATAAGCAATAACTTTTGTTCTACGACTTTTGATAATTTGTTAGATTTTATTTTCATACAAAAATAAGTATTCATTTAATTTCCCCCTTGAACGCGAAACGCAAAGATCGACGCGTCACGTCGTCCTTTCGTGTATGAATGAAATATACAAATGTCACGAAAATGTGACAAAAACTTGTAAAGGATTTTTTTTTCATGTTTTGAGTTATGACCGAATTCGTAGAACAAAAGTTGTTGCTTATGATGTTGGCTATCTTGTACTGCGAGGTTGCTGGGTCATTAAAAATAACCCTGTATACGGAAAGCCTTAACGATATTGTTACGATATTGTATACACTGTTTTTCGTGCATAATACAGCAGAGCTCTGCTAAATCTGAGTTTTGTTTATTTTTACTCTTATAACCATTGAGATATAATATTATAGTCCACAATAATTTTTGCACTAAGTAGCGGTATTATCCTGACAGATTGTAGTAACGACTGTTTTTCGTAAACGGAATACAATTAGGTCGAAGGGTGTTTTCAAATAAAGAATGTATTTTTACAGGTTCTTTAGCAGAAAAGGAGCAAAACTACAAAATAGCAGCATACAACTACGACAAAGCTTGGGTGTATTCAGGCAAGAGCGATTTAACAGTTGGTTACAAATTGTCCTATTCATATTTGAAATTGAAGAAATATCCAGAATGTATCGTCGTTTGCAGACAAATTTTAAAAATTCATCCAGACTATCCGAAAATAAAGAAGGAGATTTTGGAAAAGGCTAAGACAAATTTGAGGACTTAATTTTTATTATTTTTTATCTGAAATGGTAACATTAAATTTTGCAATAATAAATGGGAAGAAATAAAAAAAAGCGATTTTTTTTTTAGTTACATATTAGGAGTAAAGATACTCTTTATGTTTATAAAACGCGATTATTAACGTCTTATTGTATTCGTTCTTACTGTTGTTGTATGTAATGACAGCTTATAATAATGTTCCAAGATAATATAAATATTGTTTAAAAACCCTAGCAATTTATTTTTAAGTATAATTACACAGTGTTTTTTTTAATAAATGCAATTAAATAAAAAATCTTTTTTTATTTTAAAGTAAATAGACTTAATTTAAGTTTCAGTTGAGTAAAATATTATATCCAAATTTTTATCCTTATTTCTATATCAATAGAAATGATTTTTGCATATTTGTCCTTTAGTACAAAAGTTTTATGTGTGTATGTATTCTTCCCGGTCAGATCCGAGACAGGTAAATAGTATTAAAAAAAAAGTCGAATTTAACGCAAAAATACTTTATTCAACATCTATGCATTGTGACATTTGCACCTATTTGCATACAAAAGATATGCGAATACTGTAACGATCTAAACTATATTTGATTGAAAATGTTTTATTTTAAATTTAATCATCGTTGTCCTCTTGTTCGAGGATCGTCTTAAAGCAGAATGGCTGGAAGATGTAGCCCAGACCAGAATAGAATTTGCTCATGAACTCCACCCTAAAACAAAAACAACTCATATTAATAACAGTTATGTCCTTAACGAAATTGACCCCTGCGGTGAATCTTCAAAAACTAGCCATCTATCTACATAAAAAACAAGAATTACACTAAAATGCAAAAATGTCATGAATGAAAGAGATACTCTTATACTCTTTCTCTCTTTCTCCAATCAACAAAGAGATCAAACGCAGATTTTAATTAAAAAAATATATTAAAAAAAACATCGCATTCAAAAATATGACTAATGATTTCACACATAATGTTCACTTAATAAAAACAAGACTATGATTTATTCCATTTAGTAAGTGGACTGACAGATGGTTTATCTGATGATAAGTGGTCATCATTGCACTCCCTTACATCGTCAATACGTTACCAACCTAGGGAACTAAGATGTTATGACTCTTGTGCTTGTAACAGTGGCTAAGGCAACCTCCAAACCAACAATACTATAAGTATTGCCGTTTAGTGGTGGAATATATGATCAAGGGGTAGTGTCTCCGCAGACGGCCTGCACAAAACCCTGACAAAAACTAATTCATATGTAATGTAATGCTACATAATCCTGTATCAGGTAAATTTCACGTACCAGTGCAAACGCAGTGTGTGTAAGAAAGCTGAGAGTCCCTCCATCATAACCAAGATGGCGAGTGTGAAGAGCGACCAGAATAAGAACGCCACATACAGCTTGATGCCGCCAATGTAGTTGTGGTCCTGCAGACCGAACTTCAACACCATGCTCCACAGTACTTCTGATAATTCTGTTTAAAAAACAAAGTCAGATTCAATTATCACAAATCAACCTATCGTCTCAGTCAGTTCATTGGTAATGTAATCAGTATCAAGCTTTTGTTGTCATTTAATTTACGTTTTTCATTAAGAAAGATAAACTCTAGGCACACGAGTTATTCTAGACGAGTTACCCTTTTGAGGGTCTATAAAAATTGAAATTGTACCTTTTTTTCTTTTAATCAAAAAAAGATTTTTTTGTCATGTTTTTATTGGTTTCATTTAGTACGTGACTAGAAGTTAATTATTTTTTTGATTACGAAAGTGGACAAATTTACACAGAATGAGATAAATGGAATTTACATAATTATTACAAAAGTGTATTTACCAGCGTGAGCAAGTGACAGAGCCCACAGTCGTAGGTATGAAGCTGTGTGCGAGATTGTACTCAACACGTATTCAATGGTGTGGATGGCTTGGTGGATCATAATTTCGCTGAACGGTTCGTCCTCGTGGTCGTGTCCACCGGACGATTTAGCTTCAGGCTTCGGCTGTGCGCTGATATCAGTTTGTTCTTGCATCTCAATGCCCTGGTTCACGTTTCCGTTAGACTGTTCAGGCTGCAACAATGTTATATACTTATTATCTTGCAAGTTCTTTTAAATCAATAAGTTTATATTTATTTGGAAGATATTATTAGATAAGAAAGTTTTCAAACCTTAGCATGTGTTTTCTTCTTACTAAGCAGTATGTACAGGGGTTTGCCAAACAACATGACAGGTATGCAGCAGAGACCGACTAGCACAAACACCCGTTGGATGGTGCCTTGTCCTTCAAACATGAACTCCTTGCAGCCACCCTCGGCCTCAGTACTCGAGAACAACATCATGTTGATGAAAAGGATAAGGACAGAAGGCGCGCATCCTTGACTATAGGCGATATCTGTGAACATTTTAAATTACTATTATTATTTCAAGAATTTCCTTGGTATTATCTCGGTTCGGATACACTAATACAATCGGTTGCGGGTCTCTATTTCTGATCTCAGCAATAAAAATATTTTAGATTTATCTAGGAATTCGCTTTGGCTGAAATTCGATTTGAAGAACGCACACATATCAGAAGCAAGAAAATCTTGGATTTATTGGATCTAATAATGTCTAATTTTGATTTTTATGTGATATTATCCACTACTAAAGTTATAAGATTTTTAATTTCTAACCTTCTGAAAAAACGCTGTAAGCAACCCATTTGTAGAACATCATGAATACCATGTACGCGAAGAGGAGACACAAAAATACTACTTGCGGGATAAACTCGAGGAAGATGGAGTAGCGACGCTTGAAGAAACTGTTGGAAATGAGAAAATTATACTACCGTTCATAAAAGTCTGAAGACAAAAAGTTGTTATAACTTACTTGTAGTTAACAACACTCATGCATACACCGAAAATCATGTGAGCGACTCCGAAGATAATTGACAATTTCATTTTGTAAGAATTCAAGAAAATAATTTTGTTTTCGGCAGACTGAAAAATAAAATTGGTAATATTTAAAATATGAATGAGTAACAAACTTACATTACTGTAATTCCTTTTTTTATAATCTTACCTGCCAGATAGGATCAATACCGATAAAGTATGGAGTGTTAGTGTATGAATCTTTAGGATCCATAGATAAAGCGGCATTTGCTTCAAGCGTCTCGTTATCATACGGAACAACCCAAGATGTACCGAAAATGTTCATCGACTTCGAAAATATATCGTTGTAAACGAGACCGGTGTACATTGAGAAGAGGCCCATGAGTAAGATGATGTAGCGACCAGCGAAGAAAATGTTCCAAATTTCGTTGTTGGATTTCTTGGCGGCGAGCGAAACTTCCTTAACAACCATCCATGCACCGAACATAGCCATGATCAAACCGTGGCCCAAATCTCCGAACATCACGGCAAAGAGGAACGGGAAAGTAATTATAGTGTAGAGTGCTGGAATAAAATAGAAAACCATTATTATATTATTATTTTTAACATGTAATACAGAAAATTAAGATAAAGCTCCATACCTGGGTTACATTCCCTGTAAGAGGCAACTCCGTATGCGTCGATAAGGTTCTGGAAACCGCGCGTGAATCGGTTGGTCCGGTTAAATGTTGGCGGCTCTTCATCGCTTTCGATACAGTTCAGGAAAGATGGAATGGAACTACCACAGGCGTTCTGAAATTTTAGAAAACTCATTAGATAATTCACATTGAGAGATATGAAATGCCAATTTAGACGTATTACAAGCAGCTTTTGAATTGGCAAGGGATTGAAAGAGATTTTCTTACGGATCCATCTGCTAGAGCCTTCTGCACGTTGGGTAGATCAGCAGTAGGCACCCAACATTCACCAATAAGACACTTCTTCGTGACGTCCATGTTGAACAAGTTCAGTGTGTGGTAGATTGCTTTCATCTTGCGCACCATGATCGACCAGCTGCCGAGTTCTTTGGCGACACTGACAAGTACGCGCTGTCTGTGATCACGAGTTTGGTTCAGCACCTGTCGTTTGACAATTAGATAGTAATTTGTTGTTTAAACTTTCAAAAAATGATTATTAGATAATATTTTAAGTAGCTCACCATGTTAAGATCTTCGAGACGAGTTCTAACTCCTTTCACCATGTCCAATCGTTCCGCATTGGATGGTGGGCAAGGATATAATGATGCGTGGAAACCAGAGCACACTTTCTTGATGCGTGATTTGAGCTGTTCTCCTTGGAAGAATGCCACGAACACAGTCTTGTAAATTTCATTGCCCTATAATATTATAAAATAAAAATATATTAACCAGACTCAGGCTACGAAACAGTTAATTAACCCAAAAAGTAGTCGGAAATTAAAAAAAGTGTGATATTGCCAAACCCATTTCTATTTATAGAAAGAAAATATTCTCATCGTGTTAACCCACCGTGTTGGGATCTTCAAGGGGTTTGTCGAGTTCAGCGCGGCGGAGGAACACGTTGCCCCTGGAGATGCGCCACAGCATGCGCTCGAAGGCCGGCACGCGCTCGCGCTGCACCACGCCCGCCACGAAGCCGAGCCGCCCGCGCGTGGCAGCCTGCTGGCCGGTCTCGTCGGATATCAGTGATCTGTTGAAAGTACCATGTTTTTTATCAGAAATATATAAACTTGCCAGGACTTAAGCCTTGCTAAGGGCAAAACCGTCTGGTTATATAAATAATGGTTGATATTTTATTCAGTGCCAATGCCAGTGAGCGGTGGCGGTTCGATCGATATGTGACATATATATACACAATACACATATGTCCTTTTTGACAGTCTCGATTCTTACTTTGTAAGCGAATCCATTCCGATTTCTTCTTGAGCAGCGAAGAAAGCTTCGGTCTTTTCCAAGACATGTTTGAGTTCGGTCAACTCTAAGTAATTCTGCTTCAAATTGATGGCATTGTGCGACAGTTCAAGAATTTCGTTTTCTGTCTTTTCCAAGTGCGCCTATAAACAACATATTTCTTTAGTAGTATAACAAGTGTTAAAAATATTTTTTTCGTCTGTTTTATTAGTTAATTGTTAGCTAATACGTATGTTTGCTTTTTTGCGTAAAAGAAAACTGTGCGAACATTTCATGTCATTATTCAATTATATATCTATTAACCTCAAGGTCAATGATCTCCCGAGGGTTAGGTGCTCGCGGCATGTCCTTGACCGCTGGAACGTGCACCTTGTCCTTGTGCACCTCCGCCTCAATGTACCGCAATTTACGTTCCATTTCATCGCAGCGACGCACCTCGTTGACGAACTTGCGTTGGAATGCATTTACGTCGGGATTTAACTGAAATTTAAAAAGAAAACAATATTTTATTATCTACATTGTTTTTTTTAATAAATAACATTTAATTAATTTTACAATACAGATTGTATTGTCTGTGGTTGCTTTACGTTTAATTTATACTGTTAATTGTAAAATGATGTTTAAAAATAAAAATTGCTTGTATATGCCGACTTGAATAAAATATCGTTCGATTATGCTTTATTTTAAAATACACATAATATTTCTGATTCATTTCACTAGCAAATTTTGGGTCAACATTCATTTCAATTGATTCTAATTGAATACCCAATTATTTAGGTACCGTCGAATTTTTTACGCATCATTCATTGAGCTAAAATACGGTAACATTATAAATGTACCTATTCGTTAAATAATTCCATGGTATTCTATTTCTATCTATCAAAGCATACCTATTTTTATAAATAAATAACTATTCTTTTTCGTCTTGTTCTTCTTTAAGGACCGATTTTATTATTAATATCATTTTCCTGTTAGATTAATAAAAAAACATAAACAATAAAAAGAGTGAAACCAACCTAAGATTGAAAGAGTAAGGTGAAAATGAATTAATATCGATTATTCATAGAGTCATCATGTCAGTCAAAATGTACTATTAATAGCCATAAAGAGAAGGTATTTAAAATTATTAATACCGAACTGGAGAACGCTTACAACTATGTATAGGTAACAAATAAAAATATATTAATTTATTCGACATAATACTGTTTATTAACCGACTTCAAAAAAAGGAGGAGGTTATCAATTCGTCTGTATGTTTTTTTTTCTTTCTAAAAACAAGAAAACTGCATTAGTTGAATACATTTAGTTCGCGCATCGCTTTTACTGCGGAGGAATTCATTTGATCATTTACGTTGCATTTTCGCTCGGTCCAGTGGATCCCGTTTGTCCAGGGTCAACAACTTGAATGCTTTTGAACCACACGGTGGGATGTGCTTATAAATATTAGTACAAGGCAGGCCAGCCGACGGTGAAACGTATAAACCTTCATGGCTCTTACATTTAGAATTATGGGTTTTACAATTTTGTGAACTGATTTATTTTATCTCATTTTAATAAAACGTTAATTAAAGTATAAGTAGGCTAGTCAGGATACACTTGATAGTTTCGAATAATTTCTTATCACTCAGATATATAAACATTCTGTAAGGAAAATTCCTTTGCAGCCTTAATTGAATTATTTTATTACAAGACCTATATAAGCTAAGACATAGCAACGGTCGTCAGTCTTGTTTAAAACAAAAACTTCTGGATGTGATGAGATATTTTATTATTATTCGTTTACGTACATATATTTACCGTGTAAGCATATGTATTTAATGAAGCTAATAATACACGTATAGAATTATAGATATATAATAAGGTATGACATGACGTATTAAAATGCCATAAATGTCTGTATGATGCGCTTTGATTGAAAAACTTTTATTTTATTTGAGTATTTTAAGTGTATGTATTACATTAATATTCATGTACCAAATATGAAATGAAGTGGTTTAATAAAGTTATTTTTTTATTTATTGTTATATTTTTAGATCAGTAATAAACAAAACTATAAAACGGAGGATTCGTTTTATGTAAAAAGAAAAAATATTTTATGTTTTATTCGTGATACTAAGACCTATAGTTAATGTTTAAATGTTAACTGCGTTTCAAATAACGTGAACTTGATCGATCAGTCACGTATACTTAAGGTAAACTGGTTGCAAGTTCGGCTGTCTCCCGAAGGCAGCACGCAAGGTTGACTTCTATTTGCAATTTTGTTACTACCAGTTGTTAGTTTTGTGACGGTACTTTAGCCAGTAAACAATATACATATTATAATATATAAAATGAGAAAAAAAAATATATAATTTAAAACGATTTACCTATAAAATACCTTCGATAGTTAGATATTTTTAGCAATGATGGTATTTTTATTAATGCATTTACAATTATGAATGGCTAACCTTTTTAAGTGTTGTTTTATCATTAATTTCTAATGTAGTTACTTATAAATGAGTCGTAATTATTGTAGTAAATTTAAACATTAATCTCCAGTTTCTAAAACTCTGATTAAAGAATGATTAGTAATTTGGCTTGAATCGTAATGCTCATTGGTCGATGACAGCCTATGACGTGAATGGCGACCAATGAGCGTTCATATTCAAGACAATTTGGTTAATTTGACTTTGACTAACGTTTCAGAACGAGTTGTGAACGTTTTTCGTAATAACGACGACATTTCCATATAAATGTAACACTTTTTATGCAACCACTTCCAATAATATGCTTGTATAGAACATAAATGTAATTGATTTTACAGCAAATTTCATACCATTTAAATATCTAGTTATATAATCATACCAAGTGTTTTAAAATAACACAATTACCATGCCACACTGAATACTTACAAAGTGCAATCATTTGAAGTAATATGTTATAATTATGGAAAAAAACTAAAGCCATTTGGGTCATATCTTTAGAATAGGGACTAACAAAACAAACGATTTGCTAAGATGCGTTTGTTTCAACATTTCTTTGAACAAGAACAAGTGGCCACTTAAGTGCCTAAGAGTAAACTGTACGAGTGTTATAACTATTTAATTACCACGTTACCAACAGCGTCTACATGTTTTTCAATAATAACTACATTATAAAAGAAAAATATTATACTTTAGAAATCTATCTGTCTTCAAGCACCATCGAAGCTATTTTTATTTTATTACATATATTGTAATAAAGGAAATATTTTTATTTATTTTTATAAATGGAACTTCTATTTTTAAGAAATACATTTTATATAAAAATTGTAAAATTTGAAATAAATTTTAATTTTACTATGTTAAGGTTAACATAGTAAAAAGTTGTTAAGGTATAAATAAGGTCGACTGCCTCGTTGGTCTAGTGGCTAGATCTAAGGCCGCAAACCCGGTGGTCGTGGGTTCAATTCCCAGGTCGGGCCAATAAATAGTTATTGGGTTTTTCTGACAGAAAATTCTCAGTAGCAGCCCGGAGTCTGGAAGTTGGAAGTGTGTACACTCCCGTGCCTCGGAAAGCACGTTAAGTCGTTGGTCCTGCGCCTGAACGCTTTCTGGTCGTGTCGGATTGCCTGCCCATCGTATTATGAGAGCTAGGGAATAGTGAGTGCACCTGTGTTTGCGCACACACTTGTGCACTATAATATCTCCTGCGCAGTTAGCTAATCTCTCTTGACATTGGCCGCCGTGGCCGAAATCGGTCTGGAGGACCTTATTATTAAGGTCATTATATTACATATAAGAAAATAAATTTGTATTACATTCCAGTTTTAGGCCGATCATACTTTTTTATTGTTCCTGACGTAAGACAGCATTGCAATTTGCATCTGTTGTGGTGAACAACTCATACAAAATAAAACCGGTTCATCGCGGTTGAACATGATCTCGGCTATACCCGAGAAAATATATAAAAAAACACAATTTAAATCGCGAAAGTTTCAAGTGTAGAATCAGTGTTTGAATACTTTTTCTTAATTTTGGCACTGATATAATAACACTAAAATTTTTGAAGTGAAACTAAGTCGGCGATAAATTATGACGCAGAGGAAAGAGAAAGAGAGTCATATATTTTCATGTATACGATGCTTAATTAACTCTTTATAACAATATTATATGAGCAACTTATAAAATAAAACTTACATCTCTGAACTGCACGGTGCCAGCTTCACCGAGCTCGGAGACGGACGTGTATGCCGCCTCTGGTTGTATGAAGAGCTGGCAAAGCGCCATCTCTTCGCTCCGGAACATTGCCCCCATCTTGGTGGTCTATACTGCTCCTTTTCCTTCTGAAAAGACACAATTCATTCCATAAACACATTACAAATTCAGATTGTATAAAGCGAAATTCACATATCAAAGTTAATGTTTAAAATTCGGTACGTCCATTGAATAAAACGACTATATTAAGATCTGTGCATATAGGTATTTATATTTTCGTCAAATTTTTCGGACAAAAACATATTCAAAGTTAATACTGAAATTTACGTGATTCAAACAAAAAATAAGATCCCTGACAGTATCTCTAAAAGGCTAAAGAGCGTACAAATTAAAACGAATATAATATAATATGTAAGAATAAATGAACAGTAGGTATATCATGATATAATGGGGTTTCCTTTTTTAAACTACGGAACCATAATAATATAATGTTAAGCATGTCTACACGTATAAACGTTTGAGTTGATCCGAGAGATATTCGTTCCGGATTTAAACAACAATGCGATACTTCATTGTATGCCCGTATAATTACAGGCACGTGAAATGTATGTTTTATGAATGGCGAGACAAAGCTATTCAATTACCACAGATTATAAAAATAAAGATCGAGTACAGAATAATTAAATGCAAATGATATAAAGACTCATTTGAAAGAACGATGTAAAGGTTATGGCTTAATAAGTGCGAGTTGGTTGGGTCTTACAAAACTACAAACTATGCCTCATGTAAGATTAATATGTAATACTAGCTGATACCCGCGACTTCGTCCGCGTTGCTTGATATATTAACAAAGTTTTCTTATGTACGAAGAAAAAAACATCAAAAAGTTCGCAAGCAAAAATATACTTTGTTTAAACATACATCACTGAACACGCAGTGCATATACAAATCGTTGTTTCTTGAAACTTTAATAACTTTTTATTAAATGAAGATATCGCAATAATTTTTGTTGATAAGGGCCAAGTGTCTAAGAGATAAAATTTAGAAAAATTCATTGAAATCTATCCAGTAGTTTTTCCGTGATGCGCGCACAACTGCAGAACTCTATCATTTTATTTATATAGATTAGGTAGGTGCGCTAAATGTATATCAAAACATGTATATAAGACGTTACTTTAATTGTTTTTACTTTTATATACAACATTCTTAATCTATTCACATTGAGGACCTAAACAAATATGCACAAATCAAAGTGGAAGATATGATGACCGACCTATAAGAGTCTTAATGACCCACTAGCCTACTAGCTAGCTAGTGGAGTCATTAAGACAGGCTCTTATAGGTTTCACAACTGTTTTTGCACATTACTCCAAGGTCATTTGTCCTTAAGTAGGTGTATATTAAAATAGTAATTATCAATCAACGTATTGACCTTTTATTATATATACGACATCTAGCAATAATTGTTCCAAGAATCTGTACTATACCACCGGAATGGGGGCATGATTGTATCAAGTGGATCACCTTTCTACATGACAAGGTTAGAAATGATTGCTTCAGTTATTGTTATCGTTACGATCAATTGTTACTGAGGGCTGACGGCTGTAGCGTCACGCTAACGATGTCTTAAATCAATGCATTTAGATTTTTAAATAATACCATCTTGAAGGAAATCTTAAGGAACATTTTTGATACTTTGGGTTACATTATTGCTACTTTCTTAGGGATTACTAATTTATTTGAAAATAAAATATATTAGTCGCTGATATTAACGAAGTTATCTGTAGGTGTAAGAATTTTTAAAATCGATTTAGTAGTTAACGCGATCGGAAAGATAATCCGTCTGGCGTGATTTAGGGGATATAATATAATCTATACTAATATATAAAGCTGAAGAGTTTGTTTGTTTGACCCGGCAAATCTCAGGAACTACTGGTTCGAATTAAAAAATATATTTTTGTATTGTATAGTCCTTTTATCGAGGAAGGCTCTATGCTTATTTTTATTCATTATATTTGTATTCATTTTATAGGCGGTTGAAACCGCGTGGCACAGCTAGTTATATAATATATACTGGAATAAATTAAATGTAATACTAAACACATTAACTAGAGTGATTAACATTATGGATATCGTAATTTCACGCTTAAATGTATTTTTAAATGCATTGTAATATACAGAATAATTTTAAAGTAATTTAGTATTTTAACAAACTTGTTACGAAAATATTTTATCATGAAAGAAGATACATTTAAATAGCCCAATTACATATAATCATTCATTATGATGATTAAAACTTCCGGCGGGCGACAAAAAAAAACCATCGTAATAAAACGCACCAACGAACAATATACTTTTTGCGGCTCTTACACGATTATTACGTCTACCCATTGAAGCAGGAATTATTTCATGACCAGCGGAAGGCCAATGGCAACGTTTTTGCGACATTTTTTTTCAAGGTTTATAATGATCTTCGGACTCCCGTAGTTAGAGATGCATCGAAATAAACTTACATTTTTTAGAAATATGGTAAATAATATTAATAAATAAATTGCAGTTTTTTGTAGGCTCGTTGTATGGGAGTCATCACTTAAATATTTATTTTATTCCGTTTTTAGTATTTGTTGTTATATAGCGGCAACAGAAATACTTCATCTGTCTAACTATCGCGGTTCATGAGATACAGCCTGGTGACAGACGGTCTTAGTAATAGGGTCCCGTTTTACCTTTTGGATACGAAACCCTAACAAAACAGCATTTATCACGATGAAATGTTCTTATAAAATTAATATGTTCTAAGTAAGATTGTGTTGTGAGCAGTACCGGTATAGTTACTAGTATCTGTAGTGAAGATTGAATATTTTGACAACATTGGCTTGTCTTTGGGTATTAGTTGAAAGCTATATTCGAAGCACGAATGATGCGTGTATGAATTCCGAAACATTATTCGTGGTATCTATAATATAATTAGTGCCGGATGCGATTTAAGCTCTTAAAATAAACATCTAAGAGGATAAATTTCCTTGCATCTATTAAAACTAACGATTTATAAGTCGGTAAATTATTTGCAGACAGAATTTTGACGAGAAACAATGTAGTCTGGTTTATGTATGAATTGTTTTCATAATAAAAACAACTCGAAAATCGATAATAACGCGAAACTGTTAAATTTTCTTGTACGCTTTGAAATACAAAGTTAACATTATTGACAATGTAACACTAATTAGTGACGTTAAAAGACAATGTTTAAATGTCATCATGGATGGAGCCTGACTTGGAGGCAAAGGAAACTCATTTAAATTCCAAATCACGCAATCAAAAAATCATTGTTATGTTTTTAGTGTAGTTGGAAACAAAAAAAATAGCCTTCAAAATTCGTACAAAGAGAATACAAATACCTATAACAAGTACGGTTTACCTGAAATAGTTTATATTATTGTCTATGAATCGTACAGTCTAGAAACCAATTTAAAAACAACTATATTTATTGGTAGAAATAAATACAGCAGCAATTATATCTACTTTTTTATTTTATTCATTACACATTGTTAGTTTCAAGGCATAGAGTTACGTTAATCGCTCTGAATAGCATATCAAGACAGAAAATAATTATAAGTTATCTACTAACATGTTTTATTCATAAAACACTATATACATATATGTGTAATGGGTATAAATAAAATAGCCGTAATTATCAACATATTGCAGGCAACATCTAATGACGGATACGTCGAACCTTCGTCGAACCATTTTTTTTTTAAATAACTTTTAATAACCCTTCATAATGTAACAGACAGAAGTATGTATTTTTTTTATTAACATTAAACAATGTTGGTGTTTTAATGTTGACTTACTTTTTCTAAATATTATCACCATAATTTAAATAATGCGTGTTTTATACTATACTATGTAAAGAGTTTTATACTCTTTCAACTGTAGTCATTTTGATGATGTATATACATGAAAGGTGCTTTTAACAAGTGCATGACATATTAGATATAATTCTATAAAGTGAATACAACGAAATTATAGGTTCTAAAAAGGGGTACAAAAATTCCTTGGCGGCATTTCTTTATCTTTTATAATAATAATAATGGTCCTCCTGACCGATTTCGGCCACGGCGGCCAATATCAAGAGAGATTAGCCAACTGCGCAGGAGATATTATAGTGCGCTGTGTGCGCAAACATGTGCACTGTCTATTCCCTAACTCTCATAACCCGATGTGACGGCAATCCGACACGACCGTAAAGAGTTCAGGCGCAGAACCACCGGCTTAATGTGCTTTCCGAGGCACGGGATTGTACTCTCTTCCAACTTCCAGACTCCGAGCTGCTGCTGAAGATTTCTGATAGAAAAACCCAATAACTATTTAATGGCCCGACCTGGGAATTGAACCCAGGACCACCGAGTCTGCGGCCTTATATCTAGCCACTAGACCAACGAGGCATAAACCTTTTATAAATAACAGTTTGTTTATTTATAAAAAAAAAGGAAACATAAACGATAACGATGTTATACCGACGTTGTGACATATTATATTAAAAGTCATACACATATGTTCCATGAAGGTCATGAGCGCGTTTCCGGTATTTCGTTTTCCCTCTTCCGATATTGTGACCTTTACTTTACACTGATCTGTTTATAGGACAGAGACTTTACAGAGTAGATAATCATTCAATTCTGTTTTTTAAAGTTGATCAGCAAGATACGAAAAAAACTATAGAAATAAAATTACAACAAAAACAGTGCTTCGTGTTTGTGCGTGGAATGCTTTTAATATATTTCCATTCTCACCGACTATGGAACTCAAAATGGATATACATAAATATAAAATATACTATAGATATATTAAAATAGTGAACAAGCAATAATAACGATGAACAAAGCTATCGATACAGAAATGGTGTATTCTTGTAAACTCACTAAATATAGTCGGCAGACCGTCAGGTATTAGACGATGACGGCATATTAATGGTCCAATGGTTGATCGGCTCTACTGTACCTGAACTGATTATTCACAAATCATAACGTTTGAACTTTGAAGGTTCCGTATTGCCAAATCTACGGCAGTGCAATTCTATTTAAAATTATTTTCATTACTCACCCGCCAAATGTTGACAACCGACTTATGGTGATATACTATTTTGATGCGTGTATTTTCGAAATGTTATGATTATAATGGTCAATGTCGCATATCACTTGCTGACATTTGACTCTTCGATGAGTTTCGATTTTGTTCTTACAGTGTAGCCCTACAAGGATAACTATAAAAATTACGTTTTTATTTACGTTTCAATTTTCAATATATGTAAGTATATCTTTAACGGCCTGTTTAATGAGTGGCATAATATAAGGCTCAATTTTCCTAGCCAGGATGGGTAAGCCCAACTCATGTCAAAAAAATGGTTGTCTGTAAAGTCGGTTTACGGACGATAGTTTAACGTGACAACTTCATAACAAAAACACTGATGAAATGACTGCAATCGAGTGAAAGAGAGATAGATGCGGCGCAAGCGTACAATCAGCGTAACGGGACAATGAGCATAACGGGACAATTTTTCGTGCATGCAGCCAGCGTTCATCGATTTATTAGACGTTGTCACGTCAAAAAGTTAACAATCTTATTTGTTCAAATTTGTTGTTTTTGTTGTCGATGTTTTTACGGTAAAGTATTCAACGTTTTTGTTTATCCGTACTCGCGATCTATAAAGATTTATGTTGACCTAACTAAAATATAGAAAAGGAAAGTAAAGTAACAGCCCGTGAATGTCCCACTGCTGAGCGAAGGCCTCTTCTCCTCTTTGTGAGAAGAATGTTTGGAGCTTATTTCACCACGCTGCTTCAATGCGGATTGGTGGAATACACATGTCAGAATTTCAATGAAATTTGACACAATATGCAGGTTTTCGCACGATGTTTTCCTTCACCGTCAATCAAGCACATGATGAATTATAATCACAAAGTAAGCACATGAAATTCGGTGGTGCTTGCCCGGGTTTAAGCCCACGATCATCGGTTAAGATTCACGCGTTCTTACCACTCGGCTTTAACTATATATTTTAAATAAAACATATAATATAATGATTAATAAATTAGTTTGATTGAACAGCAGCATTCTTTAGATCAAAAGTAAGTATCGAGATAATAATAGCAACCTATATAGATTACAATATTAGTGTGCGTATAAAACATGGAACATCTGAGTTGCAATCGTGATCGTATAGCTGACACTTATTTACACACAGATCATTACAAACTTATACAATAATAATTTAAGAGTTATGATTTATTAAATGTATTTATAGAAAACACCAGAATTTAAATTCTTACTTTTATGTTAATGTTTTAAAGGGAGTTATGTTTTTGTTAGTTTGTTTAGCTTTAGAGTACAACGACTATCAAATATAGATTTTAATTAAATTTCGTTCGAAAGGTATTCGAGATCAGTAAAGGGCAAAGGCTCAGATCTTGGAATCCCTCTCGAAATATTTTATTCTAAATTTCAATAGTCTATTAGTTTTATTTGTCTTCGTGTTGGTACTTTCACATTTTCCTAGCTCTATGACACACTATGTTTATAATATTACATCGTACTTGTTCTAATGTATTCTAAATATACCTTATACAATATGTGTAATATGAATACAGTTATGCAGTGATATAGAACATACGGCGATAATGTAAACATTGTAAAATTACTAATTGTTAAAACTAACATACTGTGTATTGCAAGCAATATGAAATGTAATAACGCGAGTTACATAATATTTGCTGACGAATGAAATATAATAAAAATGATGCATTTGTTATCTGTGAAAGGCTCAAATTAAAGTCATCGAAAAAAAATGTACTCCGCGAAATAACAGACGGAATGTCTAATTATCATTCCGAGCCTTAGTTAAATATTTATTTTTTAACATTAGTCACAGCTGTTCGCCGCCATGGCTTCGATAATTGCATTGCCGACGTCAATAGAAAAGGTAACTTTAAAATGCCATGCACTTTAAAGTCATTTAATTACATTGGAGTGTTTTCTTTTAGCACAAAATGGAGCGACAAATGCAATTAAAAATTGTAATAGATGATGTTAACCAACTATTTTAGTTTATTTGAATATTATAATTTATTTAAAAATGAGTACCTAGTATTGGTGAAATATATTAAAATTGTTTTTATTATTTGTTACATAAAAAGTCTCGTTATAATTATTATTGGCGAGTAAACTACGTTCTAAGGAAGAAAAAATACAAGAGTAGGTAGCTAACTAGCTATAACAAAAGTAGGATCAAATATCTAAGCATTGTTCAATCGCTAAACGTACGATATAACATTAGGTCATACTTCCTGTGTAGGTATTTGATTTTATTGTATTTTATCTTTTTTATTAATAATAATAGAGATGGCAAAACCGGTCTTGTTGTAAACTTTAGACTAGGTACTATATAAATGTAAGTATGATAACCGGTCATTTTTGGTTGGAAATGCGTGACACACACATAATCTTGAACTTTCTTCTAATCAGGTTTCAAAATTTCATTAATTATAGAATAGTTACATCCCTGATTGGCTTACCCAAACTTTGGATAAGCACCGAATCTTAGCCAGAAGGTTCGGATAATATGGTCTATGTTATCTTTTACAACAAGCTATTTATATTGTTAACCCTAAAGGGGTATCGATTTTTATTCAATACGAAACTATAAGATTCTGACGTCTTACATTAAAATCAATTACATTAAAAGCTCGTTCCGATGTTGCTATATTTCTTAATATAGCAACATCTGAACATATTTTATTCTGTTTGGGAAACAGAATAAAATATGCCTATGGCTATATTCGAATTGACTGAATTGTGGCTATAACACAATTTAGCATGATGTGATTACGTAATGCCTAGTTATATAAAGAACGTCAATAGGTATATCATAATATTAAATCAATATTAGGTCATCTTCAATCAAGTTACATTACAGACTTTATTTTTAATTTTAAGATTAATTAAAAAAGCAATGGAATAACCGAAAATGACTGAAATTTTCCAATAATCAATCCGTATAAAATATGTAATATTTTTTAAACCGTTTCAATATTAAATTAACTGGTAAAATTTATGATTACGAACTGTAAATAGAAACATCCACCCATAACATGATATAAAGACAGACATAGTTTGTCTAGTAACATTCTATTCATAGTAGATCATACAAATCACACCCTTAGAATACCGTACCTAAATGGTTTCGTGTTATTTTTATTTTTTTATAACATTATAACAGAAAGGCGGACGAGCATATGGATTATGGACCACTTGATGGTAAGTGGTCACCAACGCCCATAGACATTGGCATTGTAAGTGATGTTAACCATCGCTTACATCGCCAATGCGCCACCAATCTTGGGAACGAAATTGTTATGTCCCTTGTGCCTGTAATTACACTGGCTCACTCACCCTTCAAACCGGAACACAACAATACCAAGTAGTGCTGTTTTGCGGTAGAATATCTGATGAGTGGGTGGTACCTATCCAGCACAAGCTCTACCACCAAGTGAAAAATGACATTGACAGTGTCGCTTAAAATTGACATTGTAAGAAGATTAAGCATTCATTTAAAATACGCTTAAAAAAAAGATTTAAATTATGTCATATGAAATCAATAGATTATGTCCTTTTCTCGGCTGAGTATCTGTAAGCGGCCACACGGCTGTGAAGCTATCAAGGCCAGTAGGGCCAAAAAACACTTTTAAAAAAAAAATCCAATAAACTTTTGCATCGTGTAGAGTGTAAACTCTAGACTAGCGTTTACCTCCTGTGATTGATATGATGCCCGTAATTAGTAAGGCTGTAAGCCTTTACCTATTAAGTTATCATAGAAATTCTTTTATCTTTTGAATCTAACGTAGCACTACGAATTGGTATAATAATATAAGCAATGGTAATATTCTGTAGTATTACATGTTAGAATAAAAATTATATTTGGAAAAAGATGACCATTTTTGGAGAGCTTTTACAAAAAGTTATTATGAAGCGAAATAAAAAATGGCGGCCTTCTAATTGATGCAACGAAAAAGAACAGAATTTTGTACTAAGTGGTCATTTTAATCTATTTTAAAAATCCCTTATGTAATTTAATCTCAGTTTATCGATAAGAATGTCTTAAATAAACTTCGTTAATACTGTAAACGTGCTGCTCCTCTACTGATAAAACTTATTTATCTTCAACGAGACATTTTGAAGTAATGTCAGATAACATGACATGAAGATGAATTACCTTTTTTTTTTCATTCGAGATAAATTTGATGATATTAATCTGTTGCTATCTTACATATTCACATAATGAAAAAAAAAATACAGTAGGTACTAATTTCTAGATCTTTTCTTCGGTGAAAATTGTCTCAGTACAAAACGTTTGTAGCAATAAGAGATCTACAAATATGAATCGACCGTTAATTAACGTACGCTACTTAAAAACTCTTTATCGCTGGAATTGAATCAGTCAAAAGAACAATCAATTAATAAAAAACGGCTCGTGTTTTATTATATTTATTATTTAATTTGTAACATTTAAAAATGTATTTTATGTAAAACTATTTTTAAATATATCTGAAGGATATTATGTATTTAGTTTAACGTCATAGCTATTACGCATCGTGATCAAATAATTTGTTTCGATCACGATTTCTGAACGTAACAATATAATGAGTACTTAACATGACCATACAAATATATGAGAATTATACTAACTAAATTTTCATTTGAAGTTCAGTTTTTTTTACATTTCATTGAAATACATTACATTTCTACATAAGACAAACACAAACAGTTATTCTAATGGGTTTAAAGTACATAGTTACATAACTTTTAAAACTCGTAATACTCCCCTCGTTTTAACAATTCAAATTGACAGGTTCCTAGTTTTTCCATACAATTAGATTAATCATCTGACCTCCGTATCCCTTTAAAAGCGAAGTTGAGTCTTTGAAGTAGGATATTTCTCCTGCCTAAAGTTAACTAGTCGTTAAGTACATCAGGGACCGTCAACGCCGGCCTAATGCCATTTGGGGCCTATTAGGGTATCATCAAGAACAATAGACAGACCAAAACGTATGTACACGTATTGCCAACACAAATATCTGTCACGAGATTTGAAGCCGTTACAACTGGCATTAAAGACAGGTTCTCTGCAACTGCACTAGAAGGTCGTCAGCTCATTTAGATTATTATTGTGAAACTGTTCAATTTGCAAAAATTTTAATAAATTATACAAGAAAAAAAAAGTAACAAGTTACATTTTATCTTTAAATATTTTAAATTCAAAACCATTGGTAGGAATTATAATGAGAAGAATAGATATTTTTAAACATGAAACGATAATAATGTCATAATGCTAATCTTATTCAATAGCTTTATAATTTACTAACAAGTGCAGCATTGTTATAATAAGAAAAATATCATAAGTAACTAATCTATTATATGTAAATGTATAAAACAAAATTGCTATATAAAAAAATAAATGAAATATATCCGTACAATTTCAAAAATTAAAAAAAATAAATAATTCACGATAGAAAGCATTAAGTCAACTGATAGGAAACAAGAATTCACATATTACCTCATATGGTTAATTACAATGAAATCCATAATATTATATTAATTGAATAATTATTCAAGCGTTAGGATATAATTTATATTATTAAAGTAATTATTATTATTATAAATATGAAAATTATATTTGTTAACGCACCAGTTATCGTGTTTTGAGCGCCAGAAAAAGATCACAGCACACGTTCAACGCGACGGTCGCGCGAGAACAAACTGAATAAAAATGTCGCTGATGTTGGTGCCCCCGAGCATGTGACCGAGTCAGTAACTTCATGATGTGATCATTACATTAGTTTTCTTATTCATTCTCTCAATTCAAAACGTTTTCTATCGATTCAAATAATTATTTTAACTAGAATGTTCCCGCCAAATTTATTTCAAAACAGTTTTTAAACGTAAGATAAGTAATTTAATTTCTATAATATTACTTACATTTCAAATTGATGAATAAGGTTTTGCAGTTGAACACGAAAAATCGTGTTTCACCTATTCGCAACTCACAAGTAGACATCAGCTGATAAGGAAGATAGAAGAGATATATCTCGTGATCGAGCGCTGATGTTGGTAGCACTGCGCAACTCCTGCGCAGCCTCCGTGACCTCGAGGACCGATTGTGTAAACAAGAGCGTACATTGCTGCGTCGATATTATTAGTTATTACCGTGCATTCTATGCGTTTACCAGGTAAATAAAATCATTTTAGGTTATGTACCACTTTACTTTCGTAATTTATATGACTAAAATAGTTACTAATATTTATTTTTATTTTCAAGATAAAACCTCTTTTAAAGGCTCTTTTTTTAATTTAGGATATTCAGAGATGCATTTTAACCTTGGCAATCATCTACTAATATTATAAATGCAAAAGTGAGTTTATTTATTTGTTGCGCTTTCAAATCTTAACTATTCAACCGATTATCATGAAATTTGGCACACGTGACAGGTGTACCAAAAAGGACATAGGGTGCTTGAAACCTGCAAATACGCGGACGAAGACAATATATTCATATTTTACGCATAACGCATTCATCAGATATTCTACCGCATAAAAGCAGTACTTGGTATTGTTGTGTTCCGGTTTGAAAGGTGAGTGAGCCATTGTATTACAGACGCAAGGGACATAACATCTTAGTTCCCAAGGTTGGTGGCGCATTGGCGATGTAAGCGATGGTTATCATCTCTTACAATGTCAATGTCTATGGGCGTTGGTGATCACTTACCACCAGGTGGCCCATATGCTCGTCCGCCTAATTATGCTATAAAAAAAATAGTCCAAGGGATCACGGTTAGTCTGTAAGTACAAACCCCGAAACTCATAAAACGATAGTTAAATGTCAGAAAGTTATATGCGACATCGACATTAACCATAATGATTATAACATTTCAGGAATACATGCATCAATAAAATTTATTACACTAAGTTAGTTGTCAACATTTCCAAATGAGTTACAGAATGGCACTGGTTGGAATCTGCAAATTTCATTATAGCGATAGATTTTAATTTATTCTTTGTTCTGCGTAGCGTGCAGATTAAACTATTGGGGTTTGGACTTTTAGCACCGCATGACGCATCCAATCTCAATTTCAGTATGTGCCAAAATATTGGCACCATGAACTAGATCCATGTGATACTTCCCACCAGAATTGTTCACACGCTGTAAGGATCAGATTCGTATATGCTTGAACTACTGCAGTCTGCAGACTGCAACCACTTATAGCTTTGTTGGTGCTAAGTACCAAGATTCATATATGCTTGAATAATTGCAGACTGCAACCACTTTTAGGTTTTTGCTATCCGCTATATTGCTATAGTAGAATTATCTGTCATTAATCACTAACTCGAGTGTAATACTTACTTACGTTATTGAGTTTACTTTATGGTCGGGCTTTTAAATATCAATTATGACTAATTTATTGGACCCTAATTAAATAACACATTTATTTCTGTTAATTAACTAATAACACGTACATTCATAAGATTTATTCCTTAAATTTCCAACAATTAGCTAATGATTTCTTAACTACAGATAACAATAATAAAAACAACATTATATTTTGTCATAGTTTAATAAAAAAAATCAGCAATTCTATTATTTAAAGATGAAACATACAAAGAAAATTACACATCAAGCACCATCAAGAGGTTAATGAAACAATGGATACATTTAACCTGTTAATTGTAAGTACTGATGTTACATTACAATAGTCACATAATGTTACCATATTTAAAAATTAAAACTAGGTTTATTTGGCGGTTTTGCCTCTAAGTACAAGAACTAGGCTTTATTGCTTTTATTAGGTTATCCCAAAATCCTTTTTTAATTTGGAGTGTTTAAATTTAATTTCTATCTAGTTTTTATTTATTTATTTATTCATAAGGGAAACACCATCGGCATGATCACAGAATTAATAAAAAAGACATTACTATATTAAGCTAGTACAGTGTGATCCATCAATACTGGTATGTATTTACAACAGTGACAACATTTTTATGAACATTAAGGTCCTCCAGACCGATTTCGGCCACGGCGGCCAATATCAAGAGAGATTAGCCAACAGCGCAGGAGATATTATAGTGCACAAGTGTGTGCGCAGACAGAATTGCACTCTCTTTTCCTTAGCTCTCACAATCCGATGGGGCGGCAATCTGACACGACCGGAAAGAGTTCAAGCGCAGGACCAACGGCTTAACGTGCTTTCCGAGGCGTGTACACTAGGAATTGAACCCAGGACCACCGAGTCTGCGGCCTTATATCAAGCCTCTAGACCAAAGAGGCAGTTTATGAACAGAAATATACATTCAAATATGAAAATATTTTACTACTTTACCTACCTACTCATTTTGTATTAGCACCAAGCATACCCGACTACCCTTACTACTATTATAGCGACTTATATATTGACTTACTATTATATCGTTTAACTTAATAAACACGACCGCTAGTATCAAAATAATATAGTCATCTCTAAACTTCCGTTTCTATCTTATAAAAACCAATAAAAAAATTTGAATTTTTAAAATATATGTACCTATATACATAATAAGTTATTGTATAATTTCTGAGAAATTATAGTATGAATTATAATATGAATTTGCCAACACATGTTTGTGAGTATTCCACATGTTAAATAAATAGTAAGGAAGCATGACACAAAAATCTTTAAACAATGAAAATAAAAGACGATCAATTCATCATACATAATTATGCAATTCTTCGTGAAAACCAAAATATCGTATCATAAATATGTTTCAAATGTAGAGCGTTATGACTAAATATCCACAATTATTATATAATATATATATATAATAATTTTTTTTATACACAAAATATAATAAAAAATTATTATACATATTTTGTTCGGAAAACAAACAGTGTAAATCATTCTTACAACTAAGTACACATTCCAGTAAAGTTTCCACTTAAAACTAAATACATAATAAGGCAGAACAAATTAATTATGAATATATAATATACTAATAATAATTTTAAAAAAACATGAGAGAAGGGGAAATTTAAAAAATAAAAAAATTAGGTTTTATGCCACTAACACAAACTTTCTAAAGTTAGCGACTGATTCTGTAAATATATCAATACTGGAAAATTTAGTGTAATATTCCTTACAGACTATATATATATAAAATAATATTCTCTATATACAGAATGTAACAAATTATAGTAATGTTAATTATAATAATTAATATTAATGTTGTCACATGTAAAATGCATGGTAAGCATGCAAACAGATTTAAGCAGATAAATAAGAAGTAGAGATTGTATTTGATATAAGGAACACTTTTCCTTAAAAAGATAATTGTACAATTATTTATATAAAAAAAACATTATTATGCTGCTAACTATAATGAGGTAGGTAAAAAATAAGCAAAAAAACAATAAACTGCAAATAAAATTCAACAATATCTTCCATTCAGGGTTTTGATTTACACTTATATTGTACATTTGTATATACATATTTCTATTTTTAAATGTAAAAAAAATTATATATGAGTTCAATAAACTCATAATGTCAACAATACACTTACAATTACTATTCCATATCAGAATGTACATCTGAAATAGAAAGGCAAACAATTAGCAGTTGACCCGCGGAGTACTAAATTGTATACGCCGAAGCAATATCGGGGGATATCTTCCTTAGTTACATTTATTTAATATCAGGAACAGCTTTTCAATGTTCACACAACTATAATTTATTTGATCACTATGAATTTTTTTTTTGGAATGTGTAATGCTGTTGGCCCTATTGGCTTCTATAGCGTCACCGGGCGGGATGGGTCGAGATTAACTCAAGCTAGGGGTTGGGAGATTTGGGATTTGGGGGCCGACATATGTGGCTCGATCAAAACGGACGTCCTAAGGGTGCCTCCTGTGAGGCCGGACCTCGGCTTAGGACGCCGTTGAAATCGGGAATCACTATGATAAAGACTACCACACTATATATACTCAGTAGCGAATATAAAGACAGCGTGATTCAGAAATGTGTCAGTCAACGCCATCTATCGTTACCAAGTAGTAATATACGCCATTATACTGAAAAAATATATATATATAATAAGAATTTTGACAGCATAACCAGCACTCGGAACCACGAACACATGTTATGTATGAATATTATTTTTTAGATTCCTTAAAAAAATATGCTCTTACTTTGGATTTTTTTTATTATTATATTTATAGTATAAAAAAATAGTAAAGACGTTCTTTAAATCCTAGTATTCCCAATATGTTTTAACCACAGAGTAAATAAATCTGTAGGGATCGGCGTTTTGAAATGTAATAAAAATAATCGTCCATTATGTACGTGCCGAACGGTCTCCTGATCAGATTTGAAACACCAACGATAAAGATATCAGCATTAATGTTTTACGTGTCTACTTACTCGTCAAACTCGGTACTTCCATCGCCCAGAGGAGCGTGTGACTGCATTTGATTTTCACTTGTTCGGACCCATCGAATGTGTTCGACGTGCTCACCAATCGGCCGAATTTCAACTGCTGTTTGTCTAAAATATTAATTAACATTGGTGGTAGAGATTTGTGCGAGCTCGTCTGGGTAGGCACCACCCACTCATCAGATATTCTACCGCAAAACAGCAATACTTTGTATCAATTTGTTCCGGTCTGAAGGGTAAGTGAGCCAGTGTAATTAGTAATTACAGACACAAGGGACATAACATCTTAGTTCTCAAAGTTGATGGCGATGTAAGCGATGCGTTAGCATTTCTTATAATGCCATTGTCTATGGGCGTTGGTAACCAACTAACCACTTACCATCAGGTGGCCCAAATGTGCGTCCGCTTACCTATACAATAAAAAAAGACATACATTACCTAAGTTCCATTTTAGTCCGTTCGTTGTAACACTTTCACAGACTTCGCCCACTGGTATCAAGGCGCACCAACAACCTTTAATTCGTCTGGATTCCTCTGGTATGTCGATGATATGATCTCCCGGGTTCAGGAGCCACGTTAGAGAATCGTCCGACATTATATACATTTTGGTCTCCGGGTGCAACAAGCTCATCTCTCTGACTAAATGTAACGTTTGAATATTACCTAGAATTTGATCTATTCTTCCCGAGCTTTGTGCTATCGCAATAACATGATCCATCTGTCGAAATATAAAAGTCATACATTTAACAAAAAAATAAAATTAGCGTACGAAAACACACAACACCGATGATAATATAATCTATGCTTATAAAGTAGGTCACGGTTTTTTTAAATGACCTACTGAAATAATTGCTTAATTAATACATACAACTTATACGCACTCATAACATTAATTTAAGACATATAAAAGGATTATATTATGTCTTAAATTAATGTAATGAGTTGCGTAATTTTTACATACGCCAAATTAAATTCGAAACAGTCATGTTTTAATATTAAAAAAACGATATCTTATTGATATGTGTTAGGTAAAAGAAGTTTAGTAAAATCAAAGAGCAAAAATTTAAGAAATATTACATATATGTTCTATCCATTTAAAAAAAAAGTTATAAATAAGTCTATAATAAGGTGGTAGGGATTTGGGTAAGCGCTGTCTGTGTAGGTACCACTCACTCATCGGATATTCGGCAGAGTAGTATTGCTGTTTAGCGGTAGCTATAATAGTATTGCTGTTAATTGTAGTTTTGTTGCGTACCGGTTTTAACGGTGAGTGAGTCAGTGTAACTACAGGCACAAGGGACATTAGATCTTAGTACCCTTGGGCGGCTCTTTGTCGCTGTAGGGAATGGTTAATATATCTTACATCAAATAATTGTGCGGTCGGGGGACCCCCGTCAGGAACGAAGTTCTGTGCGATATTTTTTCGACTCCAACCGTATTTTAAAATATAGATATTAATTGATTATATAACTGTATATTTTTCACACACAAAAAGTACTTCAACCTCATTTATATCGACCTCCTAAATTCGAACGACCAACGCATCGCATTTTGTAGCATTTGGTATGCACAGAACGAACGCTATTTCGTTATATGACGTGACCTTGGGTCTTTAACTCTACTGTAGCTGCGTATAAACTTCGTTCCAAAAAAACATATTTTATAAAAAAATATTACTATATATTTATATTTTATTATATAGGAAGCCAACGCTGTATACAATTTAGTTTCTTATTTCATAGTACAATGGCAAATAAATAAATATAAAAATTGCATACCTCACTTATAGGCTAACGTAACATGCATAGGAAGAACAAAAAATAGTATTATTTAAAAGTAGTAGTTTTAAAATATTGATAATGAAATTAAATAAAGTAAATAAATAAAATAGTCATCAATCAAAAAAAAAAAATTAGAGACTACACTAAGTAGGTAGTTTGATATTTTTTAATCTGTCTTTTAAAGCGTGTAGTAGTCTGTTGAAAAATATATATATAAATACAATTTATAAAAATATTGATACGATTCTGTTAATGGGTGCACTGGATTTTATTATTTTTTAAAGATATATCAACAGTTTACCTGAATTACATTATCTATACAGTAGTTGTTCAATTCTTTTAAGGCCTTCGTAAAATCCGTGTGATCCTGGTCTGGTGTGTGAATAGTCTGCAATTCATTTACATTAATTACTTTCAGTGTAATTACAGGCACAAGGGATATAATATCTTAGTTCCCAAGGTTGGTGGCGCATTGGCGAAGTAAGCGATAATTAACATTTCTTACAATGGCATTGTCTATGGGCGTTGGTGAGCACTTACCATCAGGTGGCCCATATGCTCGTCCTATACATAAAAACCGCACAAGTGCGAGTCGGACTCGTCCGACACTAAAATAATTAGGTACCTACATATACTTATAAAAAGGAAAAAAGGTTTTTTTTTATTCTTAGTCATAAATCGAAAACTAAACATCATAAAAATAATTAAGTCTGTTTAAGCTTGTGCCAATGAAGCCCTTTCATACGATACCGATACATGACACGGTTAATTACAATGTATAGTTTTCAGATTTTTCCCTATATTTGTAGTATAAGACGGTATTACTTGCCAAATTTCATAGTTCTAGGTCAACGGGAAATACCCTTGAGAGTGGAAATATACGTTTTTTGCGGTATAAACGGCCGTATCTTTTTTTACGTTAACTTAGAAGTTTGATTTTTTTTACAGTTTCAAGGGACTGTAGACTTGAGTATATAGTTTAAATTTCAACTCGATACCTCTACGCGTTCCCGAGATAAAGGGTCTTGACACACAAACAGACAGACGGACGGACAACAAAGTGATCCATTAAGGATTTTACCTTTTGAGGCACGGAACCATAAAAATAAAAAAACATGATATAAATAAAGTAAACCTCATACTGATAATGATAATTGATATTATCATAGCTTTATTTATAAATATTGTTATAAAGGGTAATTAGCTAAACAATGCTATCTCCTTCTTTAGAAAGTCAAATCGATTATGACAGAAAGAGAGGAACCAGTGTTTCACTAACCTCCCGCAAAACAGTATATATAAATAAGTAAGGTTAGCAAAAATGGTAACTGTACGTCGCGCTGTAGCGATATCAAGTTAATTATAAACAATTTATATCTTATGACTTTGGTTATCAATTTTTATATACAATACTTCATTATTTTCGTTAAACAAAATTAATCAAGTGACCTCAACGATTATTGATAAATGTTAAATCAATAGTAATAATAATAAATAACAGCCTGTGAATGTCCCACTGCTGGGCTAAGGCCTCTTCTCCTCTTTGTTGAGGAGAAGGTTAAACCAATAATCATCTATAATTCTCGAGTACATGATCTTTATTTAAAAAAAAGTAACTCCATATTGTTACTAGTGTCTCACGGCCGAATACTGAAACGTCACTTAAATATTAAATGCAACTTAATTATTTGAGACGCCGTTAAATTCAAATTTCGCATACTAATTTAGGAGCTTCTCAATGTTAAGTAGTGTTTAACTTTGAGTGACGTTTCAGTATTCGATACTAGTAAATCGAACAACACAGAACTTCTGTTTAGAAATACTACATCAAATTTTCCATCCATACAGCAATCAAATCATTCTCATAGCATAATCAACACAAATCAATTGTAAATATTATGTTTAATATGTAGCGCTTGTTTATGTTTAATTTTTTTAATTTGATAAGGCAATCTTATTAAGCCTACAACAACTTTGATAACTTGATTAGAAATATAATCTTTTGAAATAAATAACATATTAAACTATTAGTTAAAATTACCCATTTCATTCAGTAGTTTGGAAAATTTTACTGAACAAATGGACAGACACCTACTCGTCATGATACTATTAAAAGATGAAATAATATTATGAGACAATATTGTGCCAAGAGACCTTGCTATGTATAGTCAATTAGAGAGCTATAAATTCTTAGTGCATGCCCAATGTGTTTTTTCTACAACATTGACTAGTAAATACTCTTTTCTTTAGAGTTACATACTTATACAATATACATACTACATAGAATAATGTGTACATTTTTTATTATCCTACTAGCTGTACCCGCGACATCGTCCGCGTGAAATTTAAGAAAAAAGTTAATTATTTTTATTATCATTTTTGTCTAAAATAAAAAGTTACTCCATATTACATCAACTACCTGCCAATAAAAGTCCCGTCAAAATCGGTCCAGCCATTTCAGAGATTAGCAGGAACAAACAGACAGACAGCCAGACAAAAATTGTAAAAAATGTTATTTTGATGTATGTACCATATATATATTCATATGCATGTAGTAAAAAGCGGTTATTTCAATATTACAAACAGACACTCCAATTTTATTTATATGTATAGATTGCTATGAAACAAAATGATAAATGTTAAACTTATATATGATTTTCCATTGTCAATTAAAAACTATAAGTATTTCAATTAGCATTTTGTCTCGAGAAAAAAAACACAGACATGTGAAAAATGAGATGTCTTGGTATATAGGACTTTTGTTAATTATTCATGCTCTTAAGTGTATGTGAGTGTGTTCTTTGTTATATAGATGTAAATTGCTGAAATTATCAACCTATATCTAAATAAAAGTCAGATACATAAATAATCTATATTATGATAATATTAGTGTTATAAGATATACAAGTAGTTTTAGAGCTTATATCCTTTTTGGAAAAGTATTTATTTCACTGTGATTTCTATGTTACATATTATATATTTAACTAGCTGTACTCTAGCCCCGCAAACTACGGGTTCGGATTTAAAAATACTTTTTGTGTTGTAAAGTCCTTTTATCGAGGAAGGTTTTAGGCTGATTTTATTCATTGTATTTTTATTAATTAAATGCGGGTGAAACCGCGTGACACGGCTAGTAACAAATAAAATTTGATTAAAGGTAAAATTTATACTTTTCAAAATTGTTTAGTAAAGCTTAATATAATTGTTATTATCTTAAATGTTCACCTTACAACCTTTCTTTTTATATTTTTCTAGTACATCCTCGGTTATGGAGTCAAAATCTCCTGTAATCAGGTCAGGTAATCTCATGGTCTTCTGGTCATTTATGGGTAAGTTATTTACAAATTTCTCCCAATGTAACATTCCTCCATCGACCGCTATTCTTACAGTTGCTATAAAACAGAATAATCAAGTTTTAAATATATTTTTTATAGACTATAAATAATCTTTATATTATACCCTTTTAAGGAATGTTATGAGTTGGTACAAGGAAAATATATGACTAATATAACTCAACTTACATACCTGAATAAAACAATATATGTTATGTATGATATTAAAACTGAGAAACTTTAATCAGGCTTAAGTTAGACTACCTATGTATCTTTGTTGTTTTAATAAAGAAGTCACTATCTAGGTATATCTTCGCATAATATATATCTTAAGAAATAAATAGACTAGGCATAGATTCTAGTCTATGTCTAGTCTTTTTAGCTATATTCATTCTTATTTTCCTTGTTAATTGTATATTATAAGCACATTTAAATTTTTATGTATGAGGTCAAACCTTTAAATTTTTTGTATTGAAGGTATATGTATGTACCTATTTGTGTGGATAGTTAGTATATGAATATTATACATTAATAATTTAAAATATATATATATGTGTGTAACTTGTTAAATCTAAAGGTGATTGTTGTGCTTGAACTGATTTTGTGTGTAAATCAAGTTTCTTTGATTTTTTTTAAATCTATGATTATACTGAATTTCATTTAACGGGAAGGCATTAGAAATTCATATCATGTAAAAGGGGCAACCAACCCCTACAAGCCTTATCAATCCCAAAGTCGAGACGCGGATTTCTAATGCCAATCACAATTAATAACAAAACAAATAAATCTTACCATTATTCCATATTTTCTTTATAAAGTCTTGTTTCTGAGATATTTTCCGATTAAGCACAAGCACTGCATATTTATAATTGACTTGATTATCAGTAAATTCACTGATGTTCCATTTCCAACACTTGGTAACACTGCTTGCCGCCTTCTGTTGTACATAGAAGACATTTAATAACTTTTGCACCTACAAATATGAGTAAGATGCTATCATGAAAATTTTAAGAACTTGTCACTTATTATTTGAACGATCGATTTTCTATTCTCATATTTAAATACTTTAAAAAGAATAAGTACAAACCGTCTTCATTATGTTGTTTGTCTCCATTTAATTGTTATTTTGTAATTATGTTAAATATTATTCTATTCAATCGTACTTTCGAATAGTATAAATTTCTCAAGCATAAATAAAACTGATAACGTAACCAAGATTTTCTTTAAGCAATATAATAATTATTATTTTAAGTACAATGCCCTTATAATTTAATAAAACTAACAAAGCGGTTGATTTTTTATTCCACTTGGTGGGTTATCCTCAAAGTTCAAATTTCATATGAAATTGTCATTTGTCACTCACTTGTCAGTTGCGAGTTCAAACTTGACAGCAAGACAGCAAGACTGTCATTATGACGCTAATCACCACACAGTACACAGTAACTACGCTAAACACTGGATATCCTGTAATGGACCGGGAGCTACTGACACAAATTTTCAGGTCATTTGTGCCAGTATGGTGACTTCAGAGGTCTAATTAGGTAATGACGAAAAAAAATGACGGTCATAGCGCTGGTACCGGCCGCCCAATCGCGTGGGCATTAATCGAACTTTAAAATAACAATTCAACCATTTGTACCAGGCTAATTTTTGCACAGCTAATCATCGTCGAGTTCCATTCACGAAAATCACTATGCCATACTTTTCCCACCGTTCCAAATGGCCGCCATACCGCCACAAAGTTGTAATTTTTTTATTTTGTAAAAAGATTTGCACCGGTATGGCAATTGGTTCTTGGAAAATATATTATGATACAGAATTGCATCTCCTGGTCCATAAAAGGGTGAGCGATTTATGAAAAGAGTTTTTTATACCTGGGTCTTTCTAAGCACCAAAATGAACAAAACGTTTCTAAATGTAATTATCATGATGGTGACAAATGATTAAATATTGTAGATTTATATTTTTGTGCAAATTATACAATTCCTATCGTAATGTAAAAATATTTCGTAAAAAAATCAATAAAAGCCATAAAATTATGTATATTATTTATTAGTATTATTATTCTGTATCTGACAAAATAAAAATAATAGACACAAATTTACAAGATGACCATAAATACACATAATGTGAATTTTGTGATTCAGATTGAAAGTATTTGCAATCCGTAACGTAAATAATATTATACAACAGTGTAACATAACGCACAATATAAAATATAATTAAAATTACTTAACATTTTAAAATTATTAATAATATAAAATATCATATATTAACCCTGAAAAAAATATTTGAACTTGATAAAACACTTTTTAGTAATAAGTTACTTGCTGGTTCTTCTTGTTAGAATCTGAATTATAAACGGGTATAAGTTTTCAGCTAATTTAATCTAGTAAAACTTGAAAAAATTAAATTACGTAATAAATCAAATAACAATATTGTGTGTGTTTTAATCTATGCTTACTACTTTGTAAATTAAACGTCAAATTTGTTGTGACTTGTGATTGTGATACTATTCGTATTCTTAATTTCGAAATAAAGAATTTTCTATCGTGTAAGGATATTGTAAAGAAATCAAAATGAATAGATTATTTGGAAGAGGAAAACCAAAAACTCCAGGCCCAAGCATTAGTGATTGTATTAGCAGTGTGAGCATTATTTTTAAGGATTGAACGTGAGTTAAAAAATGAATGATTCATCTAAGATGCAATAATGAAACTAATATTCCAGGTCGATAGTCGTGCTGATAATATAGAGCAAAAAGTGCAAAAATTGGATACTGAATTGAGAAAGTACAAAGAGCAGATGGCTAAAATGAGAGAAGGACCTGCCAAAAACTCAGTGAAACAAAAAGCTATGAGAGTATTGAAACAGAAAAAAATGTATGTAATAAGCCATAATATCATTAAACCTCATATTATTATATTATGGTAGTATATAAGAATAGTTCGGTTGGATTTTGTAACTGGTTCAGGGATAAAAAAGGATGACATAACTCGGGTTCTTCTTGATCTTTGATTTGGTAGTGTAATTAGCTATCTGGTGAAATAATGAGCCATTTTTTGTGTGCTAGTGTGGTTTTCTCTTAAATATTTATTTTATATTAAAATTTACTCCTCTTGTCCTGGGTTGCTATTCTTTCGAAGTATACATTTTTTGTCTGCTATTGTTTGTGTAGCCATTCATTTCTTTCGTAATTTCCGTTGTGATGTGTTTTATATTTAAGTATATTATATTTGAATGTAATTTGTCATGTACAGTTAATGTATGACAAATGTTGTTAATCAAAGTTATTAATCAACTAATATTTATTATGTTCAAATTGTAGGTATGAGCAGCAACTTGACAATTTGCGAGCTCAATCTTTTAACATGGAACAGGCAAATTATGCTACGCAAACTTTGAAAGATACACACACCACAATAGCCGCTATGAAAGATGGTGTGTCATCTATGAAGAAAGAGTTCAAGAAAATTAATATTGATGAAATCGAGGTATGTGAATTTTTAATAACTTCATTAAAATAATAATTAAAAAGTTCAACAACATGTTTATTTGATGGAATAAAATTCAGATAATTGAAACAACTTGAATCACTCTTCAGCATCTTATTTATATTAATAACTGATAGCCTCATTTATAAACCATAAAGCAAGTTTTTAAATAAACATTAATCCCCTCTTATGAGCACTTACACATAATGTAAAGCCTGAAGACTGCCAACGAGTGTTATGCAGAAAAATGCTTTTTATTTACACCATAATATTGTCCTCACTGACTGTAGGTTGGTTTGCTTATGATTACTTAATAATCATTGATAGTAATTACAACAATTGTTATATGTTCCAGGATGTAAATGATGACTTAGCTGATATGCTGGAGCAAGCGGATGAGGTACAAGAAGCTCTTGGGCGTCAATATGGCATGCCAGAAATTGATGATGATGAACTTGCAGCTGAACTTGATGCTTTGGGTAATTTTTTTATATATCAATAGTCCACTTTAAACTTTTCCAATACATATTTATTAATTATTTAGAGCTTCGACATGATCATGTCCTCTACTTTATTTTTGTTTAATCTATCTTTCACCATGTTTATGAGATCACCGTCAGTATTGCAATAAAATATTATAGACGTCAAGGTTTGCAGATACCAGAGTCTATGGTTTGAATTATATTTGTTCAAAGAAATATTATGAAATATTTAAGCTACAGTGAAAAGACTAATTGTGATTAGATAAAATATAATTTTCAAAAAATTAAGTTCGCAACTGAACAACAATAGATGGAAAATGATTGTAAATGGTTTCTGTAAAATATATAATATTCTTCTAGGTGACGAAATAGCGCTGGACGACGATACATCCTATTTAGATGACGTCGTGAAAGCCCCGGCGGCTCCCGACAAGGAGCCCGGCGCGGACAGCTTAAGGAACAAAGATGGCGTTCCCGTCGACGAGTTCGGTTTGCCCCAAGTACCAAATGCCGCGCAAACGTCACGCTGACAGTTGTGAACAATATGTGTCGCCATACTTTTTAACGGTGATATGTAAACTTTACTGCGGCGAATTTTATTTTATAGTAACACTTTAATATATATATTTTTTAACTAGGAGATTATGAAAGCTTATTAATTCGGTTACAAATACGGCTTCAGCTTGATTATTTTATTAGTTTTAAGTTTTTGTAAAGTGTATAGAAGTTTAAAAAATTTACTGTTAGATAAAATGAAGGTTAAATTTTTCATACTTAGATACATAAATAATATGAACTTAAATTACGTTTATTATAACACTTAAACACTTAACAAGAAAGAACCAGTTGTTAAATTATAAAATTTATAATTAATTACAGAATATTTTGATATAGACACTAGAAGAAGCACAGATATAAAAAATTTACAGCGATGTCTATATCTATGGCCTGAAATGTTGCCTTACCATTGTTTAACCACTATAAGGCCTTCCATTATATTTTTAAAAACCCAAATAATACATTTTATATATACCTTGATCGCAAAAGGAACGAATAAAGATAGTATTCAAACAAAATAATGTTATTTTAGATTTACTGTAAAGGTCTATTCAAATTTAAGTTATATGAATTTGTTATATAATATATAACCCTTCTCTACTCTGCTTTTACAACACTAACTAACAAATAACCCGTTAGTATATACTAGGGCGATTATTCTGACATAATTAATTATAATTACAATTAAATTATAACATTGAAATTATTAACATTTGTACATAACCAATAATTATTATTAATAATAGTAAAATTAAATGTATTTAACAAAGAGGTTGGTTATGATCTCATTGGAATTGTAGATCTGTTTTTGGCTGTAATTTAGTTGGTGTTGCATTAATTATTATTCAAAAGTATCACAGATTATGCGTACTAATTCATAATATACCTTTAAGGTGTATAACTTATAAATCTATTCACACACGAAGTCGCCCCTCCAGTTTTAATTATCGGTGTTATTATTTGAGTGAAACTTAGTGATATGTTTCCGAGTATTTTATTACAATAGGGTGTCTATGTGCCTTTATCTGGTCCTGGTGATATGAATGTGACTCTTATTTGAATAGACCACAAATACTTACACTTAGAATAAACCATTTAATTAAAACAACTCATATTTTCATGTAAAATAAAACTTATTTTTTACTGTAGTGTGGCGTAAATGTCACACTTTAATTGGTTTGTTAAATAATGTTCAATATTGCTTGCATATTGAATGATTAATTTAATTAATTATTAATATTCAGTATAAACATTAATTATCCTTTTATTTGAAAACTAATTAGAACTACATACTTGAAATGTATTTTATAGATTCTAAAATAATGTAAGAAATTAAGCACGAATTGCAAACCAATAGGGAACAAGTGACATAGAGCATAGACAATGTAGAGTTTATGGTAAAAACTTTTTTCTTCTAAATTTGAAACTTCATATTCTTGCTATTATTATTAAGTAATAATTTTGGTAAGCTGATTCTAATATTGTTATTAATTAAAAATTATTACGTTTATTTAAGTATTGTTGCTTTAACTTTCATGCTATGTAAATGTAATCTATTCATGTTTTGTAATAAAATTAGTTACAAAAAAACATATGCTTTTATTTTTAATATAATTATGTTTAATTACGGACTGTCCAAATATTTTACTTGCTCATAAATATTCCGTCCATAGATAATACATGAGAAACGGTTCGGTATATTTTGAGTTTTTCATGTTCAGACAGACAGTCGTGTGAGACTTAGTTTTATATGTTGTAGTGATGAGCATTGATATTGATAATGGCAATACCCCTGTAATCATATACTTACAAATTAGCATTAGAGACAAATAATAAAAGAAGCGCCATAAGAGCAATGGCTAACATGTATGACGGTTTATATCACGGGATATGCCTTCAGAGCTCAGAATGTGTGGGTAAAATTGAACGTTATCATTATCAAGCGTCAACGAGCGGTGGGCGCTTCACTTCGCCGCTTCGCAACGACAGATAATAAAAATGCCGAAACGTTCAGAGTTCAGACGTTACTTGTCATAGATTGTACGCTATTTGTAAAAATAGGATAATCACTAAAAATATTAAGACAAATGACGTTTATTATAATCGGTTAATAAACAATTAAATCATGTCTATTTTTAAACATTTTTGGCGGGCGGCTTAACGCTCTTATGACGTTAGTAATTAATTAATTGCTATTAGGTTTAATACGTTTCATTTTATATTTATTTAAAGTTTTTATTAAGTATTTACTTGTTTTTTTTTTAGTATTTTCTTCATAATTATGATATTAAACTTTGATAATCTGTATATTTTTTTGGAACGAAGTTCTTTTACGCGGCTTATACGGCGGGTATCCCCCGACGGCACAATTATTTTTTATCTTAGATATAGCATTTTTGCAGGCGACCGATAAGCGTAAGTAAAAGTTAAACATAATTAAACTTAAAGAAACGCGAGTCGATAAATAAAACATTTTATTAAGGAAAGAAAATTAACCTTTAATAACAATAATAATAATTTAAGGACATTATATTACACAGTCAACTCTAAAATACTGCTCAATCTTACTTTCAATACATAATACATATCTGAATACTGGTTCACAGTACATGGTAACGTTTAGAGGTAACGGACGTGACGTCATCCTCGATGCGTACATACTACGGACAATAAATTAGAATACTTAGTCCACATATTTACATCTTATTATGTACACCCACTTGTGATCTCTAAATGACAGTCTAATTGTACTATCTAGTTCTGAGTAAACACTTGGTATTAGTCGAGCGCCTCTTGTCCTGTCTTTGGCAAGAAGAAGCAGAGAATGGCAGCAACTGGAATGAGAAAGAAGTATTTAGCATTTGTCATTAATTATTCTTATCGCTACTGTCAGTGGAAAAGGTCGTATGTACACTACGATTTAATGTCCAATTTAAAACATCAAAAAGTCGTATCTTACAATATGTTCTATTTTTAAATTTACGGCGTCACATGGAAAGTTTTCCATTGATTGACAAATTAATTAACATTAGTAAGAGAGAAATCAGTGTTGAAATAAAACCCGTTAAATAACTTCTATATTATGTAAGACCGTTGATGATTTGAGTTAATCATCAGTTACCATGAAAACAGCATTAGCTTCATAATAAATAAATTATATTACATTTAATCAAAAGAGGCAGTACATCTACATCGTTTATACAGGGTTATTTGTAATGACCCAGCAACCTCGCAGGACTAGACAGCTAACATCATACGCAACAACTTTTGTTCTACAACTTTTGATAATTTGTTAGAATTTATTTTCATACAAAAATAAGTATTAGTTTAATTTGCCGCTTGAACGTTTATAAATCTACGCACATCGGAAAGGTCAACGCGTCGCGTCGTCCTTTCGTATATGAATGAAATATAGACCTACAAATGTCACGACATCACGACAAAAACTTTTAAAATAATTTTCTTTTCATTTATTGAGTTATATCAAAAGCCGTAGAACAAAAGTTGTTGCTTTTGATGTTAGCTATCTAGTCATGCGAGGTTGCTGGGTCATTAAAAATAACCCTGTATTATGGTCTAATGTAAAGTATACATCTTAACTTACTAAGTCAAGTACTAGTCTTAACGTAATTATGTTTAGGTATATCATGACTCTCTGTTCCGAAAATCACATATTTCATTTAGATAAATAATTCTGTCCTTTTCTTTCGATTGTTAAATCAATAATGTCTGACAGAGATGATTCCATGTTTAACTAAACTGTAGCAAAACAACGTATTTTAAGTAACGTCGGTAGTAAATGAGTAGGTAGGTATGTGTGTGTTTTTATACAATTAATTGTATGACATGAATATTTGATAAAATTTTAATTACATAACTATCTATCCATGAAAGTTATGCATAAAATATAGACCTACATATTAGCATAACACATTTGTTTTATTTGTATTTAAATATTGTACTGAGTATATTTCGTCTAACTTAATTTAAATAGTAGATGAAATGTACACAAGTTACAAAGTCAAATAATAATCGCATTAAATATACATTAAATAAAATTGGCACCGGTTTTGGGTATGATTACTGCAGCTAGTAGGTAACTATAGAGACTTTATCTAAAACTAGTAACGAATTATTTAATTTAAAACGTATACTCACTAAACAGGAATGCTGAAAACACGACGATGGGTATGACACAGTTTATGTCAATTAGGTACCCGAAGGACAAGTTGCCTATGAGACCTCCGCCTCGACCGGCTGTCAGTGAAAGTGCGGCAGCCATTACCCTGAAAGCATAATTTAGTTTTATAAAATGATTTAAGGACATTTTAGTCGAGTCTTTATAAGCATTATCTGTAATTGTTTTATAATTATTATTATTTTTAATTATCTGTAATCTTCCGTATGCCGTGCCATGTGCCGGATAAGCCATGTAGGGACCCTTAGGATATGCACGTCTCTTGTCCTTTACCCTTACTTACCTTAAAATATACTCTTTCTACCACAATTCAATTTTATTATTAGTTTTTGATGAAGCTTCAAATTATACTAACAACACTGGGCTACTGCTGACAATAAAACACCAATAACTTTTTAACGGTACAACCCTGGGACCTCGCGATCTGTGATCTTATAGCTAGCCATTAGACCAGCGAGGCAGTGAAGCAAAAAATGTTCCTGGTAATCCCATCAAACCTAAATGTTTGATGAGGCATATCATCATCTTATTATTTTATTGTTGCAACTTTAGTTATTAATAATAGAACATGATAAATAATTACTCACCTAAGATTCGTTGGGAACAGATCGACAAGCACGCAGAATACAAGACTGATGGCGAGTGAGGTGAGGGCCTCGAAGATACACGACAATACCAAGTTCTGAGTTGAGTTCTGCACGAAGTACAGACCGACGGTTACGAGACCCGCAAAACTTAATGAGAAAACTGTAAAAAAGGAAATGTTATTACTATTGTGTCATTATGAGAATAAAACTAAGATAACTTGGGAATTAAGTTGTCACTTGAATAAAATAAAGTTTTTTATTTGTTAATAATGCACACAGTTTACTTATTGATAGCTAAAAGAAACTACAACAACAAAAATCCGGGTCCACGCGAAGAAATAAATTTTACTTCGCCAAAATTGAAGATTATTTTGATTTAAATACGAGAAGTATCCGACGTCTTCGAGGTTTTAATTTTATTACTGTTTCGATTTTTTTGTAAGTTTTATGAATTGCTGGTGTGAAACTTTATATTATAATAAAGAAGAGTCTACTCATTTCAGTAATAGGGTTGTGTTTGAGTCAGTTACACGATGATAATACTTACTGAGGAAGAATTTAGCTCCAAGCTTGTGCACGCAAAGAGGTAACCACAGAGAAGTTGGAATACAAGCAAGACCAACAATCAAGGTATGCGTGTATACGCTCTGGTCTATGATCTTCTCGCAGTCGAAGGGGTCGGTGCTGGTCTCGTCCTTCA